>JARQOC010000003.1:850417051-850831189 GCA_033576535.1 Allobates femoralis | reverse complement strand
TATTGTTCTTTGTTGGGGAAATTTTTCCTACTCCCCCAAAAAATAGGACGTTTCAAATCCAGTTTGAGGTTTATGAAGGTAGGGACCTAGTTTAAGAGACTCGCGTCGACTGGCTATGGTCGGTTATCGATAGGGCCCATTTTTAAGCTAAGTTTTCTCATTTTATACATTTCTCCTTAGCTACAATATTGTTCTATATTCAATCATATGGCTTTAGTTTTTCAAGAGTGCCGCATTTTTTTTTTACAATGTATCGTGCTTGGCGTTGCACCTGTGCACACAAAAGGGAAAATGAGTGTTGCAGATTATTTCATGTTTATAGATTATGGGATAAACGTCCTATGTTTTTCCCCCTTCCCCCCCTATTGGCCCATTATGCTATTTTTCTTTTGTTAGCAGGTTCCTAATCGCCCATAATATAGGAAGTTTTTCATCCAGATAGGGGCTGTATGTTTCCATAGGGACACAGTACAAGGGGACATGCCTTAACAGGGTTTACTGGGCGGTTATCGATTTGGCCAAAAATTTTTTATGCGTCGGTAGATGCCCTACCCCAGAGTGTTTCAAAAAGCGGCTTTTACAGGGGGAAATCATGAAGGGATTTCACAGTCAAAGTTTATAAAAAGACTTTTTTTAAAATACAATTTTTGTGCCCCGTGCTGCTGTCACATTATTGTAACGGATTGCTCAGCTCGGATGGAAAAATCTCCCCTCCGATTCTGGCGCGCTGCCAAAAAAGGATATTTGTTACCCATACTCTTGGGGTTTTGACGGGCGCACGAAAGATAATTACAAATCATTGTATGATTTCTGTTTAACGTGACTTTTGTAAGGATGTCGTTAAGGATATCCTTGTGTGTAATCCCACCATTAGCAGAGTGCTGCTGTTTATTTACCATTAATAATGGTTAAATGCCATTGTTCTCTGTTAGCAGGTTCCTACTCACCCATAAAATAGGTTTTTAACCAAGATAGAGGCTGTGACTGAGCATAGGGACCCAGTATGAGAAACACGCCTCAACATGGCTAATGGGCGGTTAACGATATGGCCATAGTTATAAGCTAGGTGTCTCATTTTTCATTTCTCCTTAGCTATGATATTGTTCTATACTCAATTATATGTGTTATCCCAGAGTGCTGCTGTTTTTTTGTTACAATGTATCGTGTTTGGCGTTGCACCTGTGCACATTACCGGATTGAGTGCCGCAGATTTTTTCTTGTTTAGATTATGGGATCACGCCCTGTGTTGTGCACCCTTCCCCCCTATTGACCCGTTATGCTATTTTTCTCTGTTGACGGGTTTCTACTCGCCCATACTATAGAAAGCTTTTAATCCAAATAGAAGCTGTGCTTGAGCATATAAACCCAGTGTAAGAGACACGGCACAACATGGCTACTGGGCGGTTATCGATATGGCCAGTGGCGTAACTTCAGGTCCAGGGGCCCCGGTGCGCAAGCTCCAATAGGGTCCCCAATTATCGCAAATCTTTAATAGTAGTAGTCTTTTTCTATGGGCCAAAGGGACTTTTGGGGCCCCCCTAGGCTGCAGGGCCCCGATGCGATCGCAACCCCTGCGCCTATTGTAGTTCCGCCCCTGGATATGGCCATATTTAAAAGCTAAGTCTCTCATTATTTCATAGCTATAATACTGTACTATATTCAATTATATGTCTTAGCAGAGTGCCATTACCATTAACAGTGGTTAAATGCTATTGTTCTCTGTTAGCAGGTTCCTATTCGCCCATAAAATAGGTTTTCAACCAAGATAGAAGCTGTGACTGAGTGTAGGGCCCCAGCAAACATGCCTCAACATGGCTACTGGGTGGTTATCGATATGGCCATATTTATAAGCTAAGTGTCTAATTTTTCATTTTTCCTTAGCTAAAAAATTGATCTATATTCAATTATATGTTTTATCAGGGTGCCGCTGTTTTTTTGTTACCATTAATAACGGCGGTGTCTTCTTAAGCAGCACCATGGCCCAATTGTGATACCGCATATTTATTTCCTTGTTTTGGAAGAGATGCGCCTTGACTTGGCTGCTGGGCTCGCATAAAAAACAGCATTCTTTTATGAGCTATCTAAACATTTTTTATAAATTTCTTTAGCAGTAATGCATGTCTATATTTCTATTTTCAATGTTTGCAAACCATAGCGTTTCAGAGTGTAGCTAATTATAGAAAAAAGAGGCAAATTGGACATAATTTTACACAAAACCTTGAAAATAAACTGGATGAAATTGTTGGCACCTTTCCAAAATTGTAGGTTTCCAGCATGTGATCCTCGTTCACACTCACCTGTGCCAGTAACAGGTGTGGGCAATATGAGAATCACACCTGAAACCAGATAAAAAGGGGAGAAGTTGCCTTGCATTGTGTGTCTGTATGTGCCACACTAAGCATGGAGGACAGAAAGTGGAGAATAGAACTGTCTGAGGACTAAAATTGTGAAAAATACCAACAATATCAAGGTCACAAATTCATCTCCAGAGATCTGGATGTTCCATTGACCATGGTGCACAACATGATCAAGAGGTTTACAGCCCATGGCACTGTAGCTAATCTCCCTGGACGTGGGCAACAGAGAAACAAGTGATGAAAGATTGTAACACAGAATAGTCCGGATGGTGGATAAGCTCCGACCAAGTTTCAAAGAAATTCAAGCTGTCCTGCAGGCTCAGGGGGCATCACTATCAGCGCGAACTATCTGTCCACATGTGAATGACATGAAACGATATGGAGGAGACCCAGGAGGACCTCACTGCTGACACAAAGACAGAAAAAAGACAAAATGTACGTGAGGAACCAAAATCCATTTGGGAAGGCGTCATGTAGAGAGATGAGACAAGACAGAGCTTTTTGGTAAAACAAATCATTTACCGAAAACGGAATGAGGCCAACAAAGAAAAGAGCACAGGACCTAAAGTCACATATGGGGGAGGTCAGAGAAAAGAGCACAGGACCTACAGTCATACAGTCACATATGAAGGAGGTCAGAGAAAAGAGCACAGGATCTACGGTCACATATGGAGGAGGTCAGAGAAAAGAGCACAGGACCTCCAGTCACATATGGGGGAGGTCAGAGAGAAGATCACCAGACCTACAGTCACATATGGAGGAGGTCAGAGAAAAGAGCACAGGACCTACAGTCACATATGAAGGAGGTCAGAGAAAAGAGCACAGGATCTACGGTCACATATGGGGGAGATTAGAAAAAAGAACACAGGACCTACAGTCACATATGGTGGAGGTCATAGAAAAGAGCACAGGACCTACAGTCACATTTGGGGAGGTCAGAGAAAAGAGCACAGGACCTCCAGTCACATATGGGGAGGTCAGAGAAAAGAACACAGGACCTACAGTCACATATGGAGGAGGTCAGAGAGAAGAGCACAGGACCTACAGTCACATATGGGGGAGGTCAAAGAAAAGAGCACAGGACCTACAGTCACATATGGGGGAGGTCAGAGAATAGATGACAAGACCTACAGTCACATATGGAGGAGGTCAGAGAAAAGAGCATATGACCTACAGTCACATATGGAGGAGGTCAGAGAAAAGAGCACAAGACCTACAGTCACATATGGGGGAGGTTAAGAGAAAATAGCACAGGACCTACAGTCACATATGGGGGAGGTCAGAGAAAAGAGCACAGGACATACAGTCACATATGGCGGAAGTCACAGAAAAGAGCACAGGACATACAGTCACATATGGCGGAAGTCACAGAAAAGAGCACAAGACCTACAGTCACATATGGGGAGGTCAGAGAAAAAAGCACCAGGACCTACAGTTACATATGGGGGAGGTGAGAGAAAATAGCACATGATCTACAGTTACATATGGGGGAGGTCAGAGAAAAGAGCACAGGACCTAAAGTCACATGTGGCGGAAGTCACAGTCAAGAGCACAGGACCTACAGTCACATATGGTGGAGGTCATAGAAAAGAGCACAGGACCTACAGTCACATATGGTGGAGGTCATAGAAAAGAGCACAGGACCTACAGTCACATTTGGGGGAGGTCAGAGAAAAGAGCACAGGACCTACAGTCACATATGGGGGAGGTCAGAGAAAAGAGCACAGGATCTACAGTCACATATGGGGGAGGTCAGAGAAAAGAGCACAGGACCTACAGTCACATATGGAGGAGGTCAGAGAGAAGAGCACAGGACCTACAGTCACATATGGGGGAGGTCAAAGAAAAGAGCACAGGACCTACAGTCACATATGGGGGAAGTCAGAGAATAGATGACAAGACCTATAGTCACATATGGAGGAGGTCAGAGAAAAGAGCATATGACCTACAGTCACATATGGAGGAGGTCAGAGAAAAGAGCACAGGACCTACAGTCACATATGGGGGAGGTCAGAGAAAAGAGCACAAGATCTACAGTCACATATGGGGGAGATCAGATAAAAGAGCACAGGACCTACAGTCACATATGGGGGAGATCAGAGAAAAGAGCACAGGACCTACAGTCACATATGGGGGAGGTCAGAGAAAATAGCACAGGACCTACAGTCACATATGGGGGAAGTCAGAGAAAAGAAAGCTGGGGGTGTCCTAGGTCAGTGGTCTACAGCAGGAAAATGATCCCAAACATTAAGAAGCCCCAAAAATGGAGGAAACAAAGCGCTGGAGAGATCTGAAGTGGCAGCAATGAGTCCGGATCTAAATCCCATTGATCCCCTGTGGAGAGATCTGAAAATTGCTGTTGTAACACCGCCATAGACATGTGTCTAATAAGATGTAATAAAAGTCTAAATGATTCTGCTTTACAACGAATATTATGACTAATGGTCCTAAGATTTGCTTGCCTGGCCATGTGCTGTCAATTTAATTGTAGTAATTCATGCATGCCATTGGTTGGCAGCACTAAAGTCTACCTTGTTCATTACGAGACACTGGTGACTGTTCCTCTATCTGAAGTGACTAAAGATCCTGGAAATAAGGAGCCCAGATCAGGATGGCCTCATATCTTATATCAATGAATGGTGAAACCCTCTGAAGCATCGAACAAAGGCAGAGGCATCGAAACTGGCCTGATCTATAGGTGTGATCAGCTTCAGAGCAGCACTTACAAGCTCTGTGGCAAAGAGTTTGCAAGCACTGCTCTCGCCTGTAGACTGCAGCGGTAACTGATAACCCAGGCATTAAACTATAGAATTAGAATTTTATTGAAAAAAATCACTACTATTCTCCCTATATACCTCCTGCATCTGAAACAGGACCTCACAGGAGGATGGTCCTACAGTCATTTACCTCTACCCACCTCTACCTGAGAACGGACCCTGCTGTCACTCACCCTGCTTCTATTACCGCCCCCAGGGTATGTTTTATTTCAATAAAAGAGTTGGTGGTGACAGAAGAAGCAGCCAATGAAGATACATGCGCCTGGGACAGAAGAAGTGTGGTGGTGATCACTAACGATGCGGGCAGTGAGGACAGAAGTGTAGTGATGGCCACTCGAGATGCGATTACTACTCCATCACACTCCCCCCGAAACAGGACCATCAGGGGACGGTGGTGACAGACATTATGAAAAGTGACTGCAGCGCCGTCCCCTGATGACTCTTGTTTGGGGGGGTGATAGAAGCTGAAGAGCTGTGAGTGCAGCTGTGACTGACTGTGATATCACATGTGAGACTTTCCCCACTCGAAACATCACAGGATGTAAGGAAAGAAGGCACACATATAGAAAGTATACTCTGGCCTGGAGGGGTATAGTTTGGTCTTTGCTGCTTTATACCCCTTGTATAGTTTGGTCTAGGACAGTTTATCCCCTGGGGTATACTCTGGCCTGGAGGGGTCAGTTTGGCCTAGGCTACTTTACATCATGGGTGATGGGGCCTGACCAGAAGGGGCCGCACAGGACACCGGACGGTACATGTGTGGTAGGGTCTGACCAGAAAGAGTAGCACAGGACACCAGCTGGTACATGGGTGGTGTGCCCTGACCAGAAGGGTCCGCACAGGACACCGGCTGGTACATGGGTGATAAGGACTGACCAGAAGGGGCCGCACAGGTCATTGGCCGGTACATGGGTGGTGTGCCCTGACCAGAAGGGACCGCACAGGACATTGGCCGGTACATGGGTGGTGTGCCCTGACCAGAAGGGGCCGCACAGGACATTGGCCGGTACATGAGTGATGAGGACTGACCAGAAGTGGCCGCACAGAACACCGACCGGTACATGGGTGGTGTGCCCTGACCAGAAGGGGCCGCACAGGACATTAGCCGGTACATGGGTGGTGGGGCCTGACCAGTAGGGGCCGCACAGGACACCGACCAGTACATGTGTGGTAGGGCCTGACCAGTAGGGGCCACACAGGACACAGACTGGTACATGAGTTATGAGAACTGACCAGAAGTGGCCGCACAGGACACCGACCGGTACATGGGTGGTGTGCCCTGACCAGAAGGGGCCGCACAGGACATTGGCCGGTACATGGGTGGTAGAGCCTGACCAGAAGGGGCCGCATAGGACATCAGCCGGTACATGGGTGGTGTGCCCTGACCAGAAGGGGCCGCACAGGACATCAGCCGGTACATGGGTAGTAGAGCCTGACCAGAAGGGGCCGCATAGGACATCAGCCGGTACATGGGTGGTGTGCCCTGACCAGAAGGGGCCGCACAGGACATTAGCCGGTACATGGGTGGTGTGCCCTGACCAGAAGGGGCCGCACAGGACATCAGCCGGTACATGGGTAGTAGAGCCTGACCAGAAGGGGCCGCACAGGACATTAGCCGGTACATGGGTGGTGTGCCCTGACCAGAAGGGGCCACACAGGACACCGGCCGGTACATGGGTGGTGTGCCCTGACCAGTGGGGGCCGCACAGGACATCAGCCGGTACATGGGTAGTAGAGCCTGACCAGAAGGGGCCGCACAGGACATTAGCCGGTACATGGGTGGTGTGCCCTGACCAGAAGGGGCCACACAGGACACCGGCCGGTACATGGGTGGTGTGCCCTGACCAGTGGGGCCGCACAGGACACCGGCCCAACCAAAGCCTTTGGGTCACCTGTCGCAGTGGATGACCATGGCGTTCATTACAGTAATAAAGTGATTAATGATCAAATGACAATAATGACGATTATTGATTAATTTTGCCGCTGATCTGTAAGTCAATATTGATTTTATCCATATGACGTAAGGTGCCGCCAGTCTTGGGCTTATTGTTAGACCCCAATGTTTCAGTAAAGACCCCGACGCTGGTGGTACGGGGTCTGTGAATGGCAGTATTTTGCCAGCTGCTCCGATTTAACCCCTCGTGCTCACAGGTGTAGAGGATGAGAGCACACCCCGGTGTTATAATGAAGTTTCCCTTCTGCCTTTGTACTGGGAGGTAATTGCCATCACAGTGTTAGCCCGGCTCTAAGCAGGTGACAATGGACAATTAGTGCAAAACACACAAATGTCTCCTGTTCACCTCAAATCATCGCCACAACCTGCGGACAACTCACCTGCAGGTCAGAAGACATCAGAAAGAGCAAAGTATCCGGAACAATGGAAATATCTATGTAATGTAACCTTGCTATGGCAAATTTAATGTGTATTTAGTCCTGATAATAAAGCTTCTTTGAATTTGACAGATAGATAGATAGATAGATAGATAGATAGATAGATAGATAGATAGATAAAGTAGATATAGATAGCTAGGTAGATATTAAGGCCACGTCACACACACAGATATCTGTGCAGATATTGGTCACAGATCTCTGGTTGCAGTGAAATCATGGACACATTGTTACATTTGTACACAGGAACAAGATAGAACAATGTGTCCATGATTTCACTGCAGCCAGAGATCTGTTCAGAAGTTGGTCACAGATATCTGTGTGTGTAAAGCGACCCATAGACACACACACACACATATATATGGATAGATAATAGATGGTTAGATAGATAGATAGATAGATAGATAGATAGATAGATAGATAGATAGATAGATAACTAGAAAAATAACTAGAAAGAGTTCTCTGCAGCACTCAGCTACTATCAATGACGTACAAATGCTAACAAGCTGTATATATAAGAGGAAAAAGTTTAAAAACTTATGTTTTTTCCAAAAAACTCAAAAATCTTATTTTTTTATTTCTGAAGTTCTTAGTACATACATTGGCCAATGTCGGTTTGCTCATCGACTTTCTTTTTTAGATAGATAGATAGATAGATAGATAGATAGATAGATATAGATAGACATGATAAATCCTCCTGTATGATGTATGAGCTGGGGATAAGGATACTGATTTGCACAGATACATATTAATACATCACTGCAGGGTATGTTGTTGTTGCTGTTGTTGTTGTTATTGTTGTATTTTTGATACTTTTTTGTTACAAAGTTACAGAAGTAGAATCCAGGAGTTGCACAACAGAGGAAGGCTAAGATTGATGATGGGGGCCCAACTCTGCTGCTCCCCGGACTCCTCTGCCCCGGACTCGGCTGCTCCCCGGACTCAGCTGCTCCCCGGACTCGGCTGCCCTGGACTCCTCTGCCCTGGACTCGGCTGCTTCCCGGACTCGGCTGCCCTGGACTCCTCTGCCCTGGACTCTGCTGCTCCCCAAACTCCTCTGTCCCAGACTCTGCTGCTCCCCTGACTCCTCTGCCCTGGACTCCTCTGCCCTGGACTCTGCTGCTCCCCAGACTCCTCTGCCCCAGACTCTGCTGCTCCCCGGACTCCTCTGCCCGGACGTCTGCACCCTGGACTCCTCTGTGCAGGACTGCTCTGCCCTGGACTCTGCTGCTCCCCAAACTCCTCTGCCCTGGACTCCTCTGCCCGGACTTCTGTACCCTGGACTCCTCTGCCCGGACTCCTCTGCCTGGACTCCTCTGCCCGGACTCCTCTGCCCTGGACTCCTCTGCCCGGACTCTGCTGCTCCCCGGACTCCTGTGCCCTGGACTCTGCTGCTCCCTGGACTCCTCTGTACAGACTCCTCTACCCTGGACTCTGCTGCTCCCCGGACTCCTCTACCTTGGACTCTGCTGCTCCCCGGGACTCTGCTGCTCCCCGGACTCTGCTGCTCCCCGGACTCTGCTGCTCCCCGGACTCTGCTACTCTCCGGACTCTGCTACTCCCCGGACTCTGCTGCTTCCCGGACTCCTCTGCCCTGGACTCCTCTGCCCTGGACTCCTCTGCCCTGGACTCCTCTGCCCTGGACTCCGCTGCTCCCTGGACTCTGCTGCTCCCCGTACTCTGCTACTCCCCGGACTCTGCTGCTTCCCGGACTCCTCTGCCCTGGACTCCGCTGCTCCCTGGACTCTGCTGCTCCCCGGACTCTGCTGCTCCCCGGACTCTGCTGCTCCCCGGACTCTGCTGCTCCCCGGACTCTGCTGCTCCCTGGACTCTGCTGCTCCCCGGACTCTGCTGCTCCCCGGACTCTGCTGCTTCCCGGACTCCTCTGCCCCGGACTCCTCTCCCCAGGACTCTGCTGCTCCCCGGACTCCTTTGCCCCGGACTCCTCTACCCTGGACTCTGCTGCTCCCCGGACTCCTCTGCCCCGGACTCTGCTGCTCCCCGGACTCTGCTGCTCCCCGGACTCCTCTGCCCAGATCGGGCCCCTCTCTGATCTCCTCCATCCTGTGTGACAATTCACCTCTGATCTAAGCCCCTGATTAACCCCAGATGCCGGGAGCAGAGCTCAGTCCTCCAGACTCCACATCAGAGGAGTAACTACAATAGGTGCAGGGGCTGCAATCGCATCGGGGCCCTGGAGCCTGGGGGGGGGCCCAAAAGTTCCTTTTGCCCATAGAAAAAGACTAATACTATTAAAGATTTGCAATAATTGGGGGCCCCGCTGGAGCTTTGCACCATTGCTCCTCAGCACAATGCAGCCCGCTCCTCTGCATGGTGACTCTCAGATGGAGCAGAGCTGAGTTTGTCGTGTAACATCTCTATGTTACTTGGGGACTGAATGACAAACTCAGCTCTGCTTCACCTACAGACAGCACATGAGCATTGAGAGGTATCATAATCCTTTACCTTGTCTCCTGGGGTTCACAGCTTTCCTGGAGCTCAGGACAAATCCAATGGAAAGAGTCAGGAGCAGAAGACAGGACCAGGAGGGAGGTTTATTCCCCAAATCCATCTCAAAGTGGAGGAGAGCAGGAGGTGAGTGTCCCCAAGCTCTCATGGAGGAGTCAGACCCCAGCAGGAGAGGATGGACTCAATCCTGGTGGATTTTACACGTGTGGGAGGGAAGTGGGAGCAATAAAGGAGGGGCTCAGTCAGATTACAGGAAAGCAAGGCACAATGTGTGTCTGCAGCCCCTTCCCCAAATTACATGTACAAACCTCATCCCCCCCCTCTCCCCTCCCTGCCCAGCACATTTCCATCAACTTCCACTCTGGAGGAGGTTTTCCTGCCTCCTTTAATGCCACTTCCAGCCAAATAAGAGGACAGTGGGAGTAAGAGCGCAGATATAAGAGGATAAACCGGGATTAATCTCCCAGATGGAGGCTGAGACTGCTCCAGCCACTCAGACTAATATAGCCACACGTCAGGATTAGGAGACACGGAGCCAAGACACTCAAGAGGCGGCGGAGGAGACGGGCATGGGACCGCGGTGTCATCGAGTGGCGTCCCTATGGACTCCGAGAAGTCCAATAGTTCGTCACAGTAACCTGCTTTATGTGTCTTACAAGGGTTAAATTGTACAAATGACCTTCGACTAACATCCGTACTAATCCGATCCTCCCACTCCAAGACTTCTCCAGAGCTGCACCAAAACTCTGGAATGCTTTACCCCAAGACATCAGGACTATCCACAACTTGCACGGCTTCAGACGATCCCTAAAAACGTATCTTTTTAAGGCGGCCTATCATACTCCCTAATAGAAGTCCATTGTACTGTAGACAGTGAATGGGCTATCCCTCTGGACATTACTCTTCTATAAACTCCACCAAACCAAAAAGCTCTACACAGATTGTCTTATGACTGTCCATGTAAGCTTAGCCCTATGCCCCACTTCCTCAAGATGCCTGGACCATCAGTGCAATAAGCCCCTGTACCTTGTGCAACCCCTATCCCGTTGTAGATTGTAAGCTCCTTTGAGCAGGGTCACCTTCATTTATTGCTTTATTTATTGTATTTTTTTTCACATTGATTCTATGCCTATTGTATTGTATCCAATTATTGTACTTTATTTGTTCTCTACTCTAATTGCTTACTGGTTTCAAAAAAACCCCTTTTGAAGTGTAAGGCCCTCCAAACATATACCAATTCCTATAGAGACACCCTGGAGCCAGGCCAAATTGATATTGCAAAGTGCTCTTTATTAAAATTCAGTGCATAAATGCAGCATTAAAAGTAATGTCCGGGTAGCACACAGGACAGGAGACCACATGAAATACAAGTTGCAAGTGAGGCAGTAAACAACAATAAATCATATAGCAGGCACCAGCCTAAAATGCTTCAGATTATAAGTACATGCCAAACAAGCACACATATAGTATACCAAAAGTCAGTTCATGGGTCTGAGTTTATTACCTGTCCGTGGCCACCGCCCCCTAACGCGTTTCGCTTGGGCTTCTTCCGAGGGGGGTGACCATGGAGCGAGACTGAGGGGTTTTTATAACGGGACCGGAGCCGCGGCGTCTGTCATCACTTCCGGTTGTTAATCCGGAAGTGACGAGACCGCTGCGTCACCTCTAAGGAGTACCCGGTTGCTAGGCGCCGGGACGCGCCTTACGATCCACCTATAGCGCGGGGCGTCTCTTTGGCCCTTGCGTCAGTGTGCCGGATCACATGACTGCAATGTCATGTGAGCACAACAAGGGCACATGATCGAAAGGCACCGGGTACTACAGCCTATGTGCACAACACATTGGAAGCAGGAATGCTCATATCAAGCAGGCAGCACCATGACCACCTAAGCTAGATAGGAGGTGCAGCATTATCTGCACCACATCCTGCTACCAACCGATCTGGCCATATGTAAATGTGATTGCACAGAGGTGTATATTAATAAAGTGACATGAGGGAGGAATATAGTATATCATGATTCTGGGATGATACAGCACTATAACTATAAAGTGCTGGTGCAAACTCAACCAAACACCATCCATAGTTCACCGGCCGGTGACACTCAACCAACCTTTCATACCAAAAATACATAGTGAAAACATATATAGAAAACATGAATTAGTATACGGGGACAACAATTATCCCAAAGTGCTACATGATAATACAATTAAAAATGTAATGTCCATAAGACAGAAAAGTGCAAGGTGCATCTAGGGTGCTATCTTCATCCAGATCTAAATCCTCCAAGCTCCGGTTCTTCAACCTAAAAATAGAAAATAATTAAAACATCAAACAGCCAAGTTTATTGTAAAATCAATTTATTAAAATTCTCACACACCATCTACAAAAAGGGGGCAAAGCTCAATACCTCATTAAGGCCGTGGGGACGAACACTCCCCACTCTATCTATCCACCTAGCCTCCAACTGCGCCAAAGCCTTCTTCAGATCACCCCCACGTATATTCATGTGGATACGGTCAATCCCAAATGCCCTCAATAGGTTGGCATTGCAATCATGGGCAATCTTGAAATGTCTGGCTATTGGTTTCAAAATTGTTGGGTCATCTATTGTTTCCGCTTTAATGATATCCAGCACATGTTCTCTAATCCTCACCTTGAGTTGCCTGGACGTCAGGCCTATGTACACTAACTTGCATGGGCATGTGGCATAATATACCACACCCGTGGAATTGCAATTGATGGTTTGGGTGATCACAAATTTTTTTAAACCATCACAAGAATGAAATTCTGTGGCACGTACGAGATTGGGGCACGTGACACATTTCCCGCAAGGAAAGAAGCCCCACTTAGGACCCTTTGCACCAAACAATCCCTCCTTCTTGGGACCTTCATACAAGCTATGTACCAGCATATCTCTAAGATTGGGCGATCTTCTATATGTTACTGCCGGATATCCGCTCACATATTCTTTTAACCCAAGGTCAGATGTTAGTAATGGCCAGAACTGCTTCAAGGCACCCTCCATCTTCTTCCATTGATTATTAAATATCGTAATCATCCTCACCTGGTTCTCTTTGTCTTTATTCTTATTCTTCCCACTCTTGGGTAGTAGAAGAGAATTTCTCTCAGTCAAGGCCGCCCTCCGGAACCCCCTTTGGACCATCCTTCCGGAGTACCCACGTTCCAAGAATCTGTCTTTTAACTCTTTCGCCTGTTGATTAAATAGATGGTCATTGGAACATATTCTCCTGGCACGGAGGAACTGTCCCACGGGGATTCCCTTAATCAAATGGGACGGATGGGCTGAGGTGGCATGGAGCACAGTATTACCCGCCGTACTCTTCCTGAACAGGTCAGTTATCAAGTACCCATTCTCACCTCTCTTCACCTTGACATCCAAGAAATCGACTTCAGTCTTGCTGTATGTCATGGACAATTTGATGTTACGCATATTATTATTCATTTCCTTTTGGAACTCCAGCAGGTCTTGTTCCTGGCCCTGCCATATGACAAAAATATCATCTATAAATCGTGTCCATAACACAACTCTGTCACACAACTCAGTGGGATTGGTCACAAAGACCTCTCTTTCCCATGCCCCCATGAACAGGTTGGCATATGAGGGGGCAAATGCCGCCCCCATAGCCGTACCCTGTTTCTGGAGGTAATATTTACCCCGGAACACAAAAAATTGTGTGACAAGGCATATTCCAAAAGGCTGACCAGGAAGGATATCAAGGATGAGTCCAAATCTGACATGGCTAGATACATTTCTGTGGCCTCTATTCCATCTACATGACGTATGGAAGTGTAGAGAGACTCCACATCCATCGTTACAAGCCACATATCCTCTTCCAGTATTATCCCCTCGATTTTATTTAGGAAGTCATTAGTATCCCGCAAATATGCCGGCAAGGTTTCTACCATGGGCTTCAAAAAGTGGTCGAGGTATTTACCCGCCTGCTCACATAAACTACCCATCCCCGACACAATGGGACGTCCTGGCGGATTTTTTACACATTTATGTACCTTGGGCAGTAGATATAAGCAGGACGTCTTAGGTGACTCGGGAACCAGCCCATCACGAACTTCTTTGCTGATAGTGCCCAATATAAACGCCTCCTCCACCAGTGTGTTTAATTCCTTGAGAAAAGAAAAAGTGGGATTAAAAGTCAAAGGTGCATAGCAAGATGAATCTCCCAATTGGCGCATTGCTTCCTGTTCATACATTCTCAGGGGCCAGATGACAACGTTTCCACCTTTATCTGAAGCCTTGAAAACTACATCCTTCATCTGTTTCAATTCCTTAATAGCCCTCCTCTGTCCTTCTGGAATGTTTTCGCCAAAATTCCCTGCAGGGATTCGGCGGAACTCCTCTGTTACCATTTTGACAAACAAGTCAATGTTGGGGTAAAGATTTAAAGCTGGGAATTTTTTTATCTTGGGGAAGTAAAACTTAGGCTGGCTTCACACTTGCAGATGGATCTGCAGCGTTTTGCAGATGCATCTGCAAGTGTGAGCATGCTGACCGCGGCCCCTATGTTTATAATAGGGCGCACGCGGTGTGAAAGGTCTCATTCACTCCTGTATGTGTACTGTCAGCAGGCGTATGCCTGCTGACAGATCACACACTCCCGTCCGCACTGTGGACGCGAGATGTAGCGTCCATGCTGCGGGCGGGAGAGTGTGATCTGTAAGCAGGCATACGCCTGCTGACAGTACACATACAGGAGTGAATGAGAGCTTTCACACCGCGTGCGCCCTATTATAAACATAGGGGCCGCGGTCAGCATGCTCACACTTGCAGATGCATCTGCAAAACGCTGCAGATCCATCTGCAAGTGTGAAGGCAGCCTTACCCTTTGGTTTCTCCTTATCCATTTCTTCCCCTATATCCTCCAGTGCTTTGATTGCCTCTAACTCTTGTGTCGTCCAGGTGTGATTGTTGCCCTCTTTTTTGTCGTGCAATTTTTTGAGGACTAATTTCCGTGCAAATAGGTGTAAATCCTTTATTGCTGAGAAGCAATCAAAATGACAAGAGGGGGAGAAAGTCAGACCCAAACTCAACACTTCCACCTGATCTTCAGTGAGAATTCTATCAGACAGATTGATTACCTGATGGTTAGATGTAGACGGCTTAACCACAACGGTTCTTCTCCTTTTTTCCGTTGTCCTTCGTGAAGAACCTCTTTTGTTTACCTCTACGTGCAGGATATCGCTGGTAACCACTAGACATCTCCCCTTCATCGTCTGTAGAGGCTACAGATGATACAGTTGTATCCCCCAGGTTCTGGTTGTTAGCACCACTTGTTTGTTTCCATTTGTATACCGTATGGGATTTATAGTCGTGCAAGTCCCGCTGGAATTTTTTAGCCTTGTTATCCTGCACTTCCCTCTCCCAGGAGACAAACAATCTATCCACCTCAGACTTGAATAACTCCAGCTCATCTGTTGAGATCAACTCTTTAAGCTTATTTTGATTTACATCGATCTCGGTTTCTAAACTGTCAAGGCTTTTCCTATTCAGACCAATTAATAACTCAATAAACGTGCGAGAACAATTGTTACTAGCTTCCTCCCATTTCCCGCGAAAAACGGAGTCTTCCACAGGGAAGGAGGGTAAAACTCTGACCCTAAGACCCCTAGGCACTAGATTTTTGGATAGATAATTCTCAAGTGAGGCTTTATTCCACCACATCCTGAGTCTTTTTTTGTAAAGAACCTTAAGAGTATTCTTGATCTCAGCATGCCCACTGCTTGCAGATGCAGTCACACCAACATCACCATTAAAAACCGCATTTACACGAGAAAGCCACGTTTGGTCTCTAGATCTAATATCCATGACGTATGCCAAGGGTAACAAGCGGGTATCTGTAGAAACAGAAAAACAATGGTTTCAAAAAAAACCCCTTTTGAAGTGTAAGGCCCTCCAAACATATACCAATTCCTATAGAGACACCCTGGAGCCAGGCCAAATTGATATTGCAAAGTGCTCTTTATTAAAATTCAGTGCATAAATGCAGCATTAAAAGTAATGTCCGGGTAGCACACAGGACAGGAGACCACATGAAATACAAGTTGCAAGTTTAAGTCTAATTGCTTACTGTATATTTTCTGTACTCTAACCCTACATTGTAAAGCGCTGCGGAATATGTTGGCGCTATATAAATAAAGCTTTATTATTATTATTATTATTATTACAAATTGTGCACTGGATCTGCACAGCTATGAGAAACGATCTGTAGAGAAGGAGTCCGGGAATACGGAGCCAAGACACTCAAGATGCGGCGGAGGAGCGGTGTTGTGGGACCACGGGGTCACTGAGGGATGTCCCTGTGCATGAACGATATATAGACCCAGTGAAATCCAATAATTCATCATAACGACCCACCATTATGTGTCTTTGAAGGGATAAACTGGTTTACCCTGTGTGCTCTTCTCAACCTGTGCTCTCTTCTCCCCCTTTGCAACATCTTCTCCCCTGTGCGCTCTCCTCTCCCCCTTTGCACTCTTTTCTCCCCCTGTGCAATCTCTCCCTTGTGCTCTCTTCTCACCGTGTGCTCTTTTCTCCACCTGTGCACCCATCTCACCTGAGTTATGTATTCTCCCCTTGTGTTCCCTTTTCTACCCCTTTGTACTTTCTCCTCTGTGCGTCCATATCCCCTGTGCACTCTCTTCTCCCCTGTGCACTCTCTTCTCCCTTGTGCACTCTCTTCTCCCCTGTGCGCTTTCGTCTCCCCTTTGTGCTCTTTTCTCCTTCTGTGCGATCCCTCCCTTGTGCTCTCTTTTCCCTGTGTGCTCTTTTCTCTCCCTGTGCGATCTCTCCCCTGTGCTCTCTTCTCCCCCTTTGCAAAATCTTCTCCCATGTGCGCTTTCCTCTCCTCCTTTGCACTTTTTTCTCCCCCTGTGCTCTCTTCTCTCCTGTACAATCTCTCCCTTGTGCTCTCTTCACCCCTTGTGCTCTTTTCTCCCCCTGTCCGCCCATCTCCTCTATACGCTGTCTTCTCCCTTAGTGGGCCTTTTTGTACCCCTTTGTACTTTCCCTTCTGTGCACCCATCTCTGCTGTGCGCTCTCTTCTCCCTCTTTATACTCTTTTCTCCCCCTGTACGATCCTTCCCATGTGCTCTTTTCTCACCCTGTGCAATCTCTCCCCTGTGCTCTCTTCTCCCCCTTTGCACTCTTCTCCCATGGGCACTCTCATCTCTCCTGTGCGCTCTCTTCTCCCCTGTGTGCTCTCTTCTTCCCATTGTGCTTTCTCCTCCATGTGACCTCTCACCTGTGTGCTGTCTCTCTCTACCTGGGGGCACAAAAAAGTGCAGTAGGATATTGAGAAAGAGAAGATGGATCCAGCTCAGCACACCAGGGTGCTTAAAAAAATAATTTATCTTTATTGATGAAAGAATTTTCCATTAAAATCAGTACAAAAATAGGCAAGGATGTCTCAGAAAACACCGCAACATGAAAAGAGGGTGGTATATATGTAGGACAAACCACACGCGTTTCAAACAGGTAAGTTCTTGAACACTGGTTGACAATAGGGTCTTAACTGGTTGCAAACAGGGTGCAACATATAGGGGTGCGCTCCCCTGATAGTGTTGTCAGACACAGAAACTATATGAGTATGAAATAACAACTACTGCAGATACAAGGAGCTCCCCTATAAATTCTGGCCCGGAGGCGGGGTTAGTCAGTTCAGCTCCTAGGAGGACTGTGAAGACGTCCTGTGGACTGGAGCAGTGTAAGGCTCGTGCCAGGACAAAGACTAGCAAGCTTGAGGGACCCGTGGGAGAGGGTTTGAGGAAGGAGAGAAGCAGGTCTGGGGAGTGGAGCCAGCTGGATGGATCACCCCAGTGCGGAGCACCAGCAGCAGACACCGGAGTTCGAGGATGTGAGGGATTCCAGTCCCAGTAGCCAAATCCGGAGGACGGAAGATTCCCAATCTCCCGGCCGCAGCACCTGGTGACACAGCAGCACCAGAGAGCTCAGGAAGAGCTCAAGCTGCCTGCCACACAGGTGAAAGACTTAACAGCAGAGAGAAAGAGGGTCGCAGGATAGCTACAGGCAGCCAGGACCAGCACAGAGACACACAGCAGGGAAACCTCAGAACTCACAGGGTGAGGAGATCCCCAACTTGCTTCTATGCCACCTGGATTCCTAACATCTCCTGTGGACGGTACCCTGGTCTGGACCTGCTATCATCAGTAAAGGTAAAGGAGACTACAACTCCTACAACGTTATTCTGCGCCCTCAGTCCTGCACCCCAATGGCCTACCATCACCATAGACTTAACTGGTTGCCCTGGGAACCCGCACCACCCGTGGGAGCAATACATCTTAGCTGCAAGCCCATCATTCCCAGAGGTCCCGTACCGCAGCATCGGGACCAATAGCTGACCAACACGGGTGGCTTCACGTCCACCAGCTCGGAACTTGTATTCTGACCCCCAGGGTCACAGAGCCGGGTCTTGACCCCTGTGACATCCCCAGAAATAGCAAAGCCTGGTTCCGAGTACCCCACGGCCTTGGGGGCGCATCAAGAGCACAAAGGGGAAAAAGGGGGACAAGAGAGCGCAAAGGGGGAGAAGACAGCACACAGGGGAGACAAGAGCACACAGGGGGAGAAGAGCACACAGTGGGAGAAGAGAGCACAAAGTGGGAGAAGAGAGTGCAAAAGGGAGAAGAGAGACAACGCACAGGGGGAGAAGAGCACACAGTGGGAGAAGAGAGCACTAAGTGGGAGAAGAGAGTGCAAAGGGGAGAAGAGAGACAACTCACAGGGGGAGAAGAGCGCTCAGTGGGAGAAAAGAGCACAAAGGGGGAGAAGAGAGCACACAGGGGAGAACAAAGGGAGAAGACAGCACACAGGGGAGAAGAGAGACAGTGCACAGGGGGAGAAGAGAGCACAGTGGGAGAAAAGAGCACAAAGGGGGAGAAGAGAGCGCAAAGGGGGAGAAGACAGCACACAGGGGAGAAGATAGAGCAAAATGGAGAAGAGTACACAGGTCAAGAAGAGCACACAGGGGAAAAGAGTGCATGGGGGAGTAGAGCACACGGGGTGGAGAAGAGTGCACAGGGGAGAGGAGTACACGGGGAGAGGAGTAGAGTACATGTAGTGGATAAGGGCGCACAAGGAGAAAAAGCACGCAGGAGGAGAGACAGCGCACAGGGTGGAGAGAGACACAGCACAGGGGGGAAAGTGCACACAGGGAGAGAACGCCCAAGGGGGGATTATATTTGAGGGGAATGTATTATATATACAGACAGAGATATGTAGCCTAAAGCCTAAATTGTGATGTGTTAAAGGGCCCCGCTGAGACCCTTTTGCCCTTGAAGACCTAGAGCCGGCCCTGCCCATTGTCCGCACTTTTATATCTCTGCTTGCATCTTCGATTGTGGACCATGGCCTCTGACCTCTTGGGCCCCTGTGCAGCTGCACCGGTTGCGCCAATGGTGGGTTCACCCCTACAAATAGCACCTAAAAGTGTCTCCAATTGCAAGCAGAAAGCAACCATACCCTGTATACGTCTTTTATTTTCTTGTGCATGAAGGTTTGTAAGTTCAAATCTCAATAAATAAGTTTGATCTTTGCCCTTTAAAAAAACTTCATAGGAATAAGCTTCTTGCTCCACTTATGAGCCACTTCTGCCCCCTAATTCACCCAAATCCTGAGCTTATTTGCTCTGTTAAACTACTAAAATCTGTACTAATCAAAACAAGATGAAGTGTGTCCACTCACTGAGGCATCAGGGTACAGAGGCCTATTACCATATGGAGAACGGGGAGGAAAAGGTAGAATCGGAGAAGTAGAACAATCAAACACAGACCTGTGTCACTTTCAAGTATGTCACCAAAAAACTGGTTTCACAGCTACACTGCTCAATAATGCTGTATGATATCTTTCATGTTGCGTGAGATGGATTCATATCTACACTGCTCAGTACTGGTACATAATATTACCCATACTGCTGCTTTATAGTAAGTGGTTTATATCACCCCAAAGTTGGATTCCTAGCTACACTGCTCAGTATTAGTACATAATGTCCACCATACTAAGGCTTTATAGTAAGTATTTCATTTTTAATCTAGAGATGGAGTCATATATTCACTGCTCAGTACTGGTGTATAATGGCCTCCATACTGCTGCTTTATACTAAGTGTTTTACCTCACTCCAGATATGTATTTATATCTACACTGCTCAGTATTGTTGCATACTATCCTCCATATTGCTGCTTTATAATAAGTGTTTTATCTCACCCCAGAGATGGATTCATATCCACACTGCTCAGTACTAGTGCATAATATCCTCCCTATTGCAGCTTTATAGTAAGTGTTTTCTCTCACCCCAGAGATGGATTCATATTTACACTGCTCAGTACTAGTGCATAATGTCCTCCATACTACTTCTTAATAGTAAGTGTTTTCTCTCACCCCAGATATGGATTCATATTTACACTGCTCAGTACGGATGCGTACTATCCTCCATACTACGGCTTTATAGTAAGTGTTTTCTCTCAACCCGAGACTGATACATATATTCACTGCTCACTACTAGTGCATAATGTCCTCCATACTGCTGTTTTATAGTAAGTGTTTTATTTTAATCAAGAGATGGAGTCATATATTCACTGCTCAGTACTGGTGTATAATGGCCTCCATACTGCTGCTTTATAGTAAGTGTTTTATCTCACTCCAGATATGTATTTATATCTACACTGCTCAGTATTGTTGCATACTATCTTCCATACTGCAGCTGTACAGTGTTTTATCTCACCCCAGAGATTGATTTATATCTACACTGCTCAGTACTGTTGCACACTATCCTCCATATTGCAGCTTTATAGTAAGTGTTTTCTCTCACCCCAGAGATTGATTTATATCTACACTGTTCAGTACTAGTGCATAATATCCTCCATATTGCAGCTTTATAGTAAGTGTTTTCTCTCACCCCAGAGTTGGATTCATATTTACACTGCTCAGTACTAATGCATAATGTCCTCCATACTGCTTCTTAATAGTAAGTGTTTACTCTCACCCCAGATATGGATTCATATCTACACTGCTCAGTACGGATGCGTACTATCCTCCATACTATGGCTTTACAGTAAGTGTTTTCTCTCAACCCCGAGACTGATACATATATTCACTGCTCAGTACTGGTGCATAATGTCCTCCATACTGCTGTTTTATAGTAAGTGTTTTATGTCGCCTCAGAGATGGATTCATATGTACACTACTCAATACATAATGTTCTCTACACTGATGCTTTATGGTAAGCATTTATTCTCACCCTGGAGATGGATTCATATCTACACTACTTAGTACATGTGCATAATGTTCTCCATACTGTGCTTTATAGTAAGTGCTTTATCTCTCTACAGAGATGGATTCATATCTATACTGCTTAGTACTAATGCATAATGTCCTCCATACTGCTTGTGTATAGTAAGCGCATTAGCTCACCTCAGAGTTAGATTCACCTTTGCACTGTTCAGTACTGCTGTATGATGGCCCTATGCTGCTGCTCTCTAGTAAGTTCTTTATCTCACCTCAGTACTGGATTCACAGCTATACTGCTAATTACTGCTGTGTAATATCCTTCATGCTGCTGATTTCTAGTAAGTGTTTTATCTCACTCCAAAGTTGGATTCCCATCTCCACTGCTTAGTACTGCTGTTTAATTCTTCCATGTTGCTGCTTCTTTTTAGCAGGTTATAAAGAGACAAGTAAACAGGAATCCCTCATGTCTGTGTGTGTTTTGTATGGGAGACATCATAGCAGCTCGTCTCCACTCACCAGCTCAGAGACAATTGATATTAGATATAGAGCCTGCAGAGGGGGAAACTGGTGAAAAATGCAGGATACAAGTCATAAAATAGCCAGAAATTCCTCATGTACACACACATGACAGCACCTTCTGAAGAGTCACAAATGTCAGTTACATTTTAATTAAGTAATCCCACTAGCAAGTGTTTCATTTCCCAACACTGCCTCCACAGGACGCACACAGTATTACAGTTCTCAACATTTAGGCTTTGTGTCCAGTGTGCCTATTTTTTGTGCTGCATTTGTATGTACACACGTGGCACCCCAAAGTCCGGTTGCCACGATAACATTGCCATGTCGTGCTTGGAAGCAAGGGAAGGTATCCAACCCAGGTAAGCCCACCACACACAACACCTTCCCAACTCCGGACCAGAAGGGGGAGCTCTGAAACCTGAGTCCAGGACAGGTCCCCTATAAATTCTGGCCTGCGGGCGGGGTTGGGCAGTTCATTTCTGAGGACAACTGGGAAGAGGTCCCATGGACTGTAACAGCATAAGACTCATCCCGGGATGGAGACTAACCAGCATGAGGGACCCGTAGGAGAGGGTCTGAGGAAGGAAAGGAGTAGGCCTGGGGAGTGGAGCCAGCTGCCAGGCTCACCCCAGTGCAGAGCGCCAGGAGCGGACACCGGAGTCCGAGGTGGTGAGAGACTCTAGGCCCAGCAGCCAACACCGGGGGGCAGGAGATTCCAAGTCTCTCGTTCACCTCTAAGCCCAGGAGGCACAGCAGCACTAGAGAGCTCAGGGAGAGTAGCCAGAGGAGAGTAACCCAGAGAGGGCTGGTGCTGCCTGTCATATGGGCAAGAGACTGTACGCAGGAGGAGAGAGGGTCACAGCTTAGATACAGGCAGCCAAGACCCGCCAAGAGTAGCGCAACAGAGAGGCCTCAGAACTCACCGGGTGAGGAGAATCCCAACATGCTTCTTGGCCACCCGGACGCCTAACATCTCTTGTGGATGGTACTCTGGATGAACCTGCTACTTCTATCAGTAAAGGTAACAGAGCCTTCCACTGCCATAGACTATACCGGTTGCCCTGTGGATCTGCTCCACCCGTGGGGAGCGAAACCACAGCAGCCGCGGCTATTACTAGCTGCATACCACGAGTGGCATCACGACAACCATCCTTAAACGACTAGGCCAGAACTATTCAAGCCCGACCCCCAGGGCCATGAGATCAGGCCTCGATCCCCATGACTCCACACCAGCAGCAGAACAATGGTCCCAGTCCCGAGTAACCCCACTGCCCCGGGGTGCGTCACTGACTTGCAGCAAAAGCAACACAAACCTATTGCATTTGTGTTGTGTTTGTGCACATACACAAGAGACACAAACACTTTCTTACCCTCCCGTGTGATTCTTCCTCCGTGCAGCAAGAGGAGATGTCTTTATCGATCTGACAGATCCTGCGCACCATGTGACTCAGCCTGACATATGGTGCAAAAGGTCCTGGAAGATCGATAAGACATCTCCTGCACAGAGGAAGGATCACCAGGGATCGCCTGGGAGGGTGAGTATTGCAGCGTTTAGGTTTTGGAAATTGCAGAAAAAAGGCGTCACAAACAGATTGTGTGAATACCCATCCCTTTGTGGGGTTAGAATGGAGTCTAAGGGGAAAATACAGCCCAAAAAACGGGCATGTTAAATGCAGGGACATTAAAAAAATGCACAGTGGGCACATAGCCTAAGAATCAATGCGTTGTCCTCCAGATCCTCCAAACTTGGGGACACTCTTTGGTCCCCTCCCTCGTTTTGGGTAAAAGATAAGATTCCTAAATATGGGTTTGGGACCTTTCCAAATGGAAAATTCAATCCAAGATTTTCATTCTTTAGAGAAATCCTGAGAGCCGATACTTACAGCCGCTCAGGAGGGGTCACTTAGTTTTGTGGCACAGGGTTCAGAGATCTCAAAGAAATTCCTCAAATGGCAAAATACGAATGAATTCCGTTCTGTTCTCTCATCAGTTGTTTACTCTATTATGTCTAAAATATCCGAAACCTTCTGACACTGTCATAGCGACAAGGTTTGTCTGCACATCAACCTCAGGGATCTCCGAAACTTTAGCTTGAACCCGGAGAGATGAGAGCTATGAACAGAACCATTGAACCCGGAGAGACGCAAGCTGTGAACAGAACCATTGAACCCGGAGAGACGCAAGCTGTGAACAGAACCATTGAACCCGGAGAGATGAGAGCTGTGAACAGAACCATTGAACCCGGAGAGATGAAAGCTGTGAACAGAACCATTGAACCCGGAGAGATGAAAGCTGTGAACAGAACCATTGAACCCGGAGAGACGCGAGCTGTGAACAGAACCATTGAACCCGGAGAGACGCAAGCTGTGAACAGAACCATTGAACACGGAAAGACGCGAGATGTGAACAGAACCATTGAACCCGGAGAGACGCGAGCTGTGAACAGAACCATTGAACCCGGAGAGACGCGAGCTGTGAACAGAAATATAGAACCTGGAGAGACGCGAGCTGTGAACAGAACCATAGAACCCAGAGAGACGCAAGCTGTGAACAGAACCATTGAACCCAGAGAGATGTGGGCTGTGAACAGAACCTTTGAACCCGAGGAGACGCGAATTGTGAACAGAACCATTGAACCCAGAGAGACGCGAGCTGTGAACAGAACTATTGAACCCGGAGAGACGCGAGCTGAGAATAAAACCATTGAACCCGGAGAGACGCAAGCTGTGAACAGAACCATTGAACCCAGAGAGACGCGAGCTGTGAACAGAACCATAGAACCCGGAGAGACGCGAATTGTGAACAGAACCATTGAACCCAGAAAGACGCGAGCTGTGAACAGAACTATTGAACCCGGAGAGACGCGAGCTGTGAACAAAACCATTGAACCGGAGAGACGCAAGCTGTGAACAGAACCATAGAACCCGGAGAGACGCGAGCTGTGAACAGAACCATTGAACCCGGAGAGATGCAAGCTGTGAACAGAACCATTGAACCCAGAGAGACGCGAGCTGTGAACAGAACCATAGAACCCAGGGAGACGCAAGCTGTGAACAGAACCATTGAACCCGGAGATACGCGAGCTGTGAACAGGAGAGACGCAAGCTGTGAACAGAACCATTGAACCCAGAGAGACGCGAGCTGTGAACAGAACCATTGAACCTGAAGAGACATGAGCTGTGAACAGAACCATTGAACCCGGAGAGATGCGGAATGTAAACAGAACCATTGAACCCGGAGAGACCCGAGCTGTGAACGGAACCATTGAACCTGGAGAGACGTGAGCTGTGAACAGAACCATTGGACCCGGAGAGACACAAGCTGTGAACAGAACCATTGAACCCGGAGAGACGCGAGCTGTGAACAGAACCATTGAACCCGGAGAGACATGAGCTGTGAACAGAACCATTGAACCCGGAGAGACGCGAGCTGTGAACAGAACCATTGAACCCAGAGAGACATGAGCTGTGAACAGAACCATTGAACCGAAGAGACGCGAGCTGTGAACAGAACCATTGAACCCGGAGAGACATGAGCTGTGAACAGAACCATTGAACCCGGAGAGACGCGAGCTGTGAACAGAACCATTGAACCCGGAGAGACATGAGCTGTGAACAGAACCATTGAACCAGGAAGACACGAGCTGTGAACAGAACCATTGAACCCAGAGAGACACGTGTTGTGAACAGAACCATGGAACCCGGAGAGACAGAGCTGTGAACAGAGCCATGGAACCCGGAGAGATGTGAGATGTGAACAGAACCAATGAACCCAGAGAGACACGAGCTGTGAACAGAACCATTGAACCAAGGAGAGATGCGAGCTGTGAACAGAACCATTGAACCCAGAGAGACACAAGCTGTGAACAGAACCATTGAACCCGGAGAGCACGCGAGCTGTGAACAGACTCATTGAACCCAGGGCGACGTGAGCTGTGAACAGAACCATAGAACCCAGGGAGAAGCGAGATGTGAACAGAACCATGAACCCAGAGAGACACGAGCTGTGAACAGAACCATTGAACCCAGAGAGACACGACTGTGAACAGAACCATTGAACCCGCAGACGCGAGCTGTGAACAGAACCATTGAACCCAGAGAGCTGTAAGCTGTGAACAGAACCATAGAACCCAGGGAGAGGCGAGATGTGAACAGAAATATTGAACCCGGAGAGACAAGAGCTGTGAAACAAACCATAGAACCCAGGGAGACGCGGCATGTGAACAGAACCAATGAACCAAGGGAGATGCGAGCTGTGAACAGAACCATTGAACCCGGAGAGACGCGAGCTGTGAACAGAACCATAGAACCCAGGAGATGCGAGCTGTGAACAGAACCATTGAACCCGGAGAGACGCGAGCTGTGAACAGAACCATAGAACCCAGGTAGACGCGAGCTGTGAACAGAACCATAGAACCCGGGAGATGCGAGCTGTAAACAGAACCATTGAACCTGGAGAGACGCGAGCTGTGAACAGAACATAGAACCCGGGAGATGTGAGCTGTGAACAGAACCATTGAACCCGGAGAGATGCGAGCTGTGAACAGAACCATAGAACCCAGGGAGAGTGCAAGCTGTGAACAGAACCATTGAACCAGAGAGACGCGAGCTGTGAACAGAACCATAGAACCAAGGGAGATGCGAGCTGTGAACAGAACCATTGAACCAGGAGAGACGCGAGCTGTGAACAGAACCATAGAACCCAGGGAGATGCGAGCTGTGAACAGAACCATTGAACCCATAGAGCATGAGCTGTGAACAGAACCAATTGAACCCGGAGAAAACAAGCTGTGAACAGAAACATAGAACCCAGAGAGATGCGAGCTGTGAACAGAACCATTGAACCAGGAAGAGCGTAGATGTGAACAGAACCATTGAATCCGGAGAGACCAAGCTGTGAACAGAACCATAGAACCCGGAAAGATACGAGCTGTGAACAGAACCATTGAACCGGAGAGATGAGAGCTGTGAACAGAAGCATTAACACCAAGCTGTGAACAGAACCATTGAACCCGGAGGTGACGCGAGCTGTGAACAGAACCATTGAACCCGGAGAGACGCGAACTGTGAACAGAACCATTGAACCTGGAGAGACGCGAGCTGTGAACAGAACCATGAACCCAGGAGACGCGAGCTGTGAACAGAACCATTAGAACAGGGGAGATGCAGAGCTGTGAACAGAACCATGAACCATGGATATGTGAGTGTGTGAACAGAACCATTGAACCCGGAGAGACAAACTGTGAACAGAACCGTTAGAACCTGGAGAGTTGCGAGCTGTGAACAGAACCATTGAACCCGGAGAGGACCAGACAAGATGTGAACAGAACCATAGAACCCGGAGAGTAGATGCGAGCAGCTGTGAACAGAACCATAGAACCTGAGAGAGTTGAGATGTGAACACAGCCATAGAACTCAGGGAGACGGAGCTGTTGTGAACAGAACCATGAACCCGGAAAGATGCAAGATGTGAACAGAATCATAGAACCCGGAAAGACTGCAGGCTATGTGAACAGAAACTATAGAAACCCGGAAGAGGAGAGAGAGCTGTGAACAGAACCATTGAACCCGGAGAGATGAGAGCTGTGAACAGAACCATAGAACCTGCAGAGACGCGAGCTGTGAACAGAACAATTGAACCCGGAGAGATGATAGCTGTGAACAGAACCATAGAACCCGGAGAGACGCGAGCTGTGAACAGAACCATTGAACCCGGAGAGACACAAGCTGTGAACAGAACCATTGAACCCGGAGAGATGCAAGCTGTGAACAGAACTATTGAACCCGGAGATGCAAGCTGTGAACAGAACTATTGAACCCGGAGATGCGAGCTGTGAACAGAACCATAGAACCCGGAGAGACGCGAGCTGTGAACAGAACCATAGAACCTAGGGAGACACGAGCTGTGAACAGAGCCATAGAACCCGGAGAGATGAGAGCTGTGAACAGAACCATAGAACCTGGAGAGACCCGAGCTGTGAACAGAACCATAGAACCCGGAGAGACGCGAGCTGTGAACAGAACCATTGAACCCGGAGAGACGCAAGCTGTGAACAGAACCATTGAACCCAGAGAGACGCGAGCTGTGAACAGAGCCATTGAACCCGGAGAGATGAGAGCTGTGAACAGAACCATAGAACCCGGAGAGACGCGAGCTGTGAACAGAACCATTGAACCCGGAGAGATGAGAGCTGTGAACAGAACCATTGAACCCGGAGAGACATGAGCTGTGAACAGAACCATAGAACCTGTAGAGACGTGAGCTGTGAACAGAACCATTGAACCCGGAGAGACGCAAGCTGTGAACAGAATCATTGAACCCGGAAAGACGCGAGCTGTGAACAGAACCATAGAACCCAGGGAGACACGAGCTGTGAACAGAACCATAGAACCTGGAGAGACGCGAGCTGTGAACAGAACCATAGAACCTGGAGAGACGCGAGCTGTGAACAGAACCATTGAACCCAGAGAGACGCGAGCTGTGAACAGAACCATTGAACCCGGAGAGGCGTGAGCTGTGAACAGAACCACTGAACCCACAGAGACGCGAGCTGTGAACAGAACCATTGAACCTGGACAGATGCGAGCTGTGAACAGAACCATAGAACGTTTTTGATACGGTGCAAGACTCCGAGCAAAGAGATCAGAGCTGAAAGGGCACGAGCTTGTCCCAGAGATAGAGCTGGGTGGGGAGGGGTCAGCTGTTCTACAAATTGTTATGATGGATATATAAATTATATAAATTAGGGGCAGGGGCAGAGTAGTGATTTTGGAACTCCCATCAATGGGGAGAGACATTCATACAAAAATCAGCAACACAGTGGCTTAGTAGTTAGTATATGGTGGCTCAGTGGTTAGCACTGTATGGTGGCTCAGTGGTTAGCACTGTATGGTGGCTTAGTAGTTAGCGCTGTATGGTGGCTCAGTTGTTAGCACTGTATATGGTGGCTCAGTGGTTAGCACTGTATATGGTGACTCAGTGGTTAGCACTGTATGGTGGCTCAGTGGTTAGCACTGTATGGTGGCTCAGTGGTTAGCACTGTATATGGTGGCTCAGTGGTTAGCACTATACGGTGGCTCAGTGGTTAGCACTGTATATGGTGTCTCAGTGGTTAGCACTGTATATGGTAGCTCAGTGGTTAGCACTGTATGGTGGCTCAGTGGTTAGCACTGTATGGTGGCTTAGTAGTTAGCGCTGTACAGTGGCTCAGTTGTTAGCACTGTATATGGTGGCTCAGTGGTTAGCACTGTATGGTGGCTCTGGTTAGCACTGTATGTGCTCAGTGGTTAGCACTGTATGGTGGCTCAGTGGTTAGCACGTATGGTGGCTCAGTGGTTAGCACTGTATGGTGGCTCAGTGGTTAGCACTGTATGTGGCTCAGTGGTTAGCACTGTATGGTGGCTCAGTGGTTAGCACTGTATGGTGGCTCAGTGGTTAGCACTGTATGGTGGCTCAGTGGTTAGCACTGTATGGTGGCTCAGTGGTTAGCACTGTATGGTGGCTCAGTGGTTAGCACTGTATGGCTCATGTACAGTGTGCTCAGTGGTTAGCACTGTATGGTGGCTCAGTGGTTAGCACTGTATATGGTGGCTCAGTGGTTAGCACTGTATGGTGGCTCAGTGGTTAGCACTGTATATGGTGGCTCAGTGGTTAGCACTGTATAGGTGGCTCAGTGGTTAGCACTGTATGGTGGCTCAGTGGTTAGCACTGTATGGTGGCTCAGTGGTTAGCACTTATGGTGGCTCAGTGGTTAGCATGTATGGTGGCTCAGTGGTTAGCACTGTATGGTGGCTCAGTGGTTAGCACTGTATATGGTGGCTCAGTGGTTAGCACTGTATGGTGGCTCAGTGGTTAGCACTGTATGGTGGCTCAGTGGTTAGCACTGTATGGTGGCTCAGTGGTTAGCACTGTATATGGTGGCTCAGTGGTTAGCACTGTATGGTGGCTCAGTGGTTAGCACTGTATGGTGGCTCAGTGGTTAGCATTATGGTGGCTCAGTGGTTAGCACTGTAATGGTGGCTCAGTGGTTAGCACTGTATATGGTGGCTCAGTGGTCTAGGGCTCATGTAGACTGTTGTGGCTCAGTGGTTAGCACTGTATAGGTGGCTCAGTGTTAGCACTGTATGGTGGCTCAGTGGTTAGCACTGTAGTATGATTGTGTTGGCTCAGTGTTAGCACTGTATGTGGCTCAGTGTTAGCACTGTATGGTGCTCAGTGGTTAGCACTGTATATGGTGCCTCAGTGATTAGCACTGTTGGTGGCTCAGTGGTTAGCACTGTATGGTGGCTCAGTTGTCAGCACTGTACGGTGGCTAAGTAGGTAGCACTGTACATTGGCTGAGTGGTTAGCAACGTACAATGGCTCAGTGATTACATTGTTGCCTTGCAGCTCTGGAGTCAAATCCCACTTAAGACGACATCTGTAGGTAGTTTGTATGTTCTCCCTGTGTTTGAGTGGGTTTCCTCCAGTTTCCTCCCACATTCCAGGTAAAACCTGCGTACTCCCGGATTTTCAAAAAACTGTGGTGTGAAGCCAGTCTACCGGATCCATTCTCCATAGACTCCAATGTTAAAATACGGATCCTGAAAAAATCAATTATTTCAAAACGGACAAAAAGATGTATTCATCTGGATCTGATCCATTGGACGATTACTGGATGTGTGAACTCAGCCGTACCCTTGTAGAACTTATCACACTCATTTGTTATATGATTGTTACATGGTTTCTGCCAGAAACGTAAATATTTGTAAACAAAAAGTTCCAATCTTCCCCATTGTGTAGACGGAGCCGGAGGAGCGTTTTACATTGCAATAAAATCGATAAGGCTGGGACCGCATGGCGGTATTATGGAGAGGAACGCTCTTTAAGGTGTCGGAAGATTTAGCCATGAGCAGGAGAAACTTTCAGCCGACTATGGGATATCTAATGTGTACAGTACCTTAGATCCGTTTTTTCCCCATAACGAGCGCTCATTGACGATTTAGCATTAATTTCATCATTCGCTGCAATTTGGCGCCTTCCTGCTTATTTTTTATTTCATCTGTGGACATTGTTTTACATATGACAATGTCTTATTTTCTGCACAAGTCTTTGGTTCCTACCACAGATTTGTAATTTGATCAGATTCACAAATTAGCCCCAGGTGGGATTAGTGCCTAATTAGTCTTTATCATTAACCGGTTGTAATTACAGTCAGGGGAACCACCATCAGGCTCAGAATAAAAAAATAGTCCCATCTTCATCCAGAAAAAGACACTTTTTCATCCTTTTTATCAGGTTGGCAAAACCAAATATTTATGAAATTATGATTTAGTTATTCATTTTGATTAATTTATTATTCACTATTTATTCGGTATCTTATGTTACCTGGAGCCATAAAAATCAGCTGTTATATAGATGATTTGTTTTGGATTCATTGTTTTGCTGTGCACCCTTAGGCTTGATATGGTAGAGACTTGGGCACACTCTCAGGCCCAGACTGGCAAGCGGGCATACTGGGAGTTTTCCCGGTGGGCTTGTTGCACAGCCAGGGTGCGAGGAGTGGGCACGCTGTGTGCCACATGCAGCCTCCACCATACTTTGGTTATTCCACCAAATGTCCATGTGAAAAAACAGTCCCCTTGAATAACATTGGTCCATGACATGTCAGGGGCTGGTGTGAGCGCAGCCTTGGGGTAGAGGCAAACTAGTGTATGTGTAATCGGTGATTTTGATGCATGAGAGTCGCGCGAGTGCAATGCAATTATCGCATCCATAGACAATGACTAGTCTCCTGTGATATACTTGTGCAGTCGCTGCACGCAGCCCAGTTCAATGGTGGAGAAAGTAACCAATATAACCTGACTGATTGTTTAATATTGGTCCCAGTGCAATCCGAGATTTTCTTGCTTTGCAGTCGCGTGAGTTTGACGTCAGTGGGGCTTTATCGTGCCAGGAGATCACTGACCGATTCCGTGTACCGACAGGAGACGGCTCTGCACTGACATTTCTTATTGTTTCTATATCGGCATCTTATCTCTGAACTGAACATAATGTATCATCGGATAGAAATCTCCGGTATCTTCCCTGCAGCAGCTACAACAATACAAGCCCATGTATCGGGGGATTTGGCTTCACGCCTCTCGGGTATTTACCTATTTGTTGGGTAGAATTCTGAGTGCAAAGAACGGGGACAGGAGGCGGCTTCATTTTACTCTTAATTGGCGGGGAATTAAAACTAGGTGTAATGAGGCTATAATGGATGATAATCAGGGCAAAGGTGTCCTCCGGGAAGAGCGAGCGACAAGGGACGCGACGCCAAACATTCCCCTCACATAAGGAGAAATCTCAAGGGAAACATCAGCCTGGTATGCTCCAGTGATAAGATGTCTTTAGGGACACAACTCTATGCCAATATTATTGACAGAAGAGGAATGACATTTATTGGGGTCTTTTGTAAACCACTCAGTCCCATGGACTTCTATAAGGATTGTTGTATGTTCTTCTATTCATATGGAATCATGTTGCTCCCTTCAGTTAGTTACACGATTCCACCTTCTGCTGTCACCTCCTTGGCTCCGTTCTCCAGTTCTGGCTTCATACGGTTTATCACAAGAGGAGAGAAATTAAATGTGAGGAAAAGGGTAGGACATATATCAATCGATTATCATAGCAAAAGATATACTTAAGCCTCCTTGGTGGGGTAAACAGAGTAACATCGCATAAGCGAATCATAGCAGAGAATATCGCTGAATTGGTAAATGTTTCTTAGCACTTACATACGGTAGTAATTGTGCCCCTGTACTATTTTCATCCACTACCCCCATTCATAGAGTATGAGACCCCTCATTTATAGTATGATGTCCCCACAGCCCCTCACACAGAGTATGATGTTCCCACAGTCCTCCCTACACAACATGATACCATCACAGCCCTCTGCATAATATGATGTCCCAAGAGCCCATCCATCTATTATATAATCACGAATGCTGCGAGTGCCCCTTTGTCGTCATGTGGATACGAACGAAGCATTGGCCGCGCAGCGGCCATTGCGAGTCGGCGAGTCGCTATGCACGCGCAGCGTGCATAGCGAGTCGAAGCATTGGCCGCGAAGCGGCCATTGCGAGTCGCTCTAAGGCGACTCGCTATGCCCGCGCAGCGGGCATGGCGAGTCGCCTTAGCAGCGCGAAGCATTGGCCGCGAAGCGGCCATTGCGAGTCAGAGACTCGCTCTGCTAGAATCCCGATGCATTGTGCATCGGGCACCCATCTAGTACAGTATAATGGATCCAAAAGTCCCTCACTCACATTATGATGGCCCCACAGTCCCCCCCACACACAGTAAGATATCCCCACAGCCCCTCACACACAGTAAGATATTCCCCACAGTCCCTCCCACACACAGTAAGATATCCCCACAGTCCCCCACACACAGTGTGATATCCCCACAGTCCCCCACACACAGTGTGATATCCCCACAGTCCCTCCCACACACAGTAAGATATCCCCACAGTCCCCCACACACAGTGTGATATCCCCACAGTCCCCCACACACAGTGTGATATCCCCACAGTCCCTCCCACACACAGTAAGATATCCCCACAGTCCCCCACACACAGTGTGATATCCCCACAGTCCCCCACACACAGTGTGATATCCCCACAGTCCCTCCCACACACAGTAAGATATCCCCACAGTCCCCCACACACAGTGTGATATTCCCACAGTCCCCCCACATTGTAATTATTTGCAGTTTTTTCAGCCGTACCACACAGAGTATGATGTCCCCAGTGATGCATAAACATGATAGTCCTAAAAGCTCTCCAGAAACATTATGATGACTCAGTGATCCCCAACACAGTATGATCCTCCCATAGTCCACATCGCTCCTACACACACAGTATGATGCCATCACAGCCCCCTACATAATATGATGTCCCCACAGCCCATCCATACATTATGATGGATCCAAAAGTCCTCCACACACATTATGATGCCCCAGATCCTCTACACATACAGTATGAACTAATGACAAGTCATCAGGCAGGGTAGTCAAACCTTCTGGGGTAAGGTACCAGGACAGCTTGTCAAGGATTAAGGGGATAAACACAGGTGTAGTCAGGTCATGGTCCAGAGTCAGAATACCTGGAGGGTAGTGGACAAGAGCCAAGGGGCTAAACTGTTGCGCCAGGCTTTGGGGTACTCGGGTGTCAGGCTGCAAGAGTTAACACTCCTGTTGTCACGGGGAGTGGTGGCCGCGCCTGACCCCGTGTCCTGGACCTATCTTCCAAAAAGGGGTAATATGTATACAGTGTTGTCGTGACGCTATCTGTAATTTCTGGTGATGATTCACCAGTGCCGCCACAGTCCGCTGGAGGTAGATGGTATCGCGGCTGAGTTGGTAAAGTCCTCCACAGGTAGGACTGGACCTCCAGGGCAGCGTTCCTGGATGGAAACAAGTTAATTTAAAGGAAAACAAGCTAAGCTAAGTCAAAAGTCACAGGTAGTTTACTGTCATTTGCATTAGTCGCATACAAAATCACAGTTCAGCACTCCTAATGGTATGAAGACAGGTAGCTTAACGGGTGGCTGCAGGCAGATCCTGAGTGGTATGGTGGAACCCTCAGTGTGTGCCTTCGTGCTCTGACCCCGTCTGTTCCTTCCTGCTTCCCAGTTGCGGTGTGAAGCCTGGTGACTTGGAGTCACCCCGTCCTCCTTCTTTTCTCTCACCTTCATGGCCGTCAGGTAACCCTCTGCTGGCAGGCCGCACGTTCACTTGGCGGTGCCTGGTACCCTCTTTTGACTGTTCTTGTGCCCGGTAGAATTGTAGACTCCACGGGACTCCGGATTCTCTGTGGCCCTAAAAAATCCCACAGGTGCGGGCTCCGGTGCCCGGTAAGCTGTCTGGGATAAACTTAACTTCCTCACTCCCTTAGGCTGTCTGCACCTGGAAAAGCTTTCTTTCTCTTTCCTTAAACTCTCTCCTCTTCCTCCATCTCTTCCTCTCGGTCCCTCAGCCGAGAGTCCTTCTCCACTCTCCACTCCAACTCTTCTACAACTCCTCTACTGTCAACTGCTCCCCCTAGAGGTGATCTTATTCCCTCCCGGGTAACCTCCCACCATGTAAACTAGTGCTGGTTAATGAGTCCCACCCACCATCCTAGAATCCACCTGCAGCTGGAGCAACTGCACCTCTTTTACGGGTGCAGTACCCCTCTGTGACGCCTGCTTGGCAGGGTGTCACAAAACAAATTGTAAAGCAATAGATCAATCAGAGCAAAGAAATATAGGCCAACAAACACCACTGAGCAGAATGCTACTACTGGTAGAACAAGGACCAGTGAACAGAATGCTACAACTGGCAAAACAAGCACCATTGAACATAATGCTACAACTGGCAGAACAAGCACTAGTGAACAGAAAGCCATGACTGGCAGAAAAAGCATCACTGAACAGGGTGCTACAATTGGCTGAACAAGCACCACTGAACAGAATTCTACAACTGGCAGAACAAGCACCACTGTATGTAATGCTACAACTGGCAGAACAAGCACCACTGAAAATAATTCTACAACTGGCAGAACAAGCACCACTGAACAGAATGCTACAACTGGCAGAACAAGCACCACTGAACAGAATTCTACAACTGGCAGAACAAGCACCACTGAACATAATGCTACAACTGGCAGAACAAGCACCACTGAACATAATGCTACAACTGGCAGAACAAGCACCACAGAACAGAATGCTACAACTGGCAGAACAAGCACAACTGAACAGAATTCTACAACTGGCAGAACAAGCACAACTGAACAGAATGCTACAACTGGCAGAACAAGCACCACTGAACAGAATTCTACAGCTGGCAGAACAAGCACAATTGAACAGACAACTATGACTGGCAGAACAAACAGCACTGAACACAAAGCTCATATTGGCAGAACAAGCATCACTGAATAGAAAGCTATGACTGGCATAACAAACACCACTGAACAGAATGTTACAACTGGCAAAACAAGCACCACTGAACAGAATGCTACAACTGACAGAACAAGCAACACTGCACAGAATGGTTTGACTGGCAGAGCAAGCACCAAAGAACACAATGCTACAACCAGCAGAACAAGCACCACTAAACAGAATGCTATGACTGGCAGAACATGCACCAATGAGAAGAATGCTACAACTTGCAGAACAAGCACCAGTGAAAAGAATGCTACAACCGGCAGAACAAGAACAGTGCACAACTTATCGAATACAACTGGCTCTATGTGCCTCTCTATGTGCCTGTCCGCCCAGGAGTCAGATACAGGAGTCGCCGGATATTTACATGCACCCGTCTGGTCTATAAGTCATCAGACCAGTCTGGAGTCTGAGTGCTGCCATGCATGATCCATTTCTTACGCAGACAGCCCTTGTATGTACGCCCCCCTAGAGAGAACTCTGTTTATTCCGATGTAGTACATAGGAGACCCCCACAGAGACCACTGTAGTCTATTGGTTAATTCTTGCTGTTTTAATGCTTTTTTTTTTGTTTTGCACCCAATTCTATTTTTAAGTTCCGCTTACTTTGCGATCTAGAACATTTGTACAAAAATGTGGCGATGTTCTAACAATGGATCAGCCGTGAACATCTGAATGGTAAAAAATGCAGCCGCACTGGGCGAAGAGAGAAAGAAAAAAGAGGAATTAATTGGGACAATGGAAACGCCATAAAAAATGCAAATAGAAGAAAGGCAAATATTGTGTTATTAGAAGTTATAATCTGTCGTGTAGACTTATAGGAAGACATGTCTGCGGTGGATTTTTCCTCCCAAGATCGAGGTCACATTTAGTTCTGATTCCCCTTAGTCATTGTTAACTCTTTCATGGCCGCACCAGGCTCAGTCTTCCCGCGGAGGGTTTAATATGTCCCATCTGGTGGATTAAGCTCCAGACATCTCTCGTCTCACGATCTGAGGGGTGTAAATACTTTACAATACTTGTCATCTGCGGCGCGGTGACGGATCATCCTGCATAATAATGATCTGTAATTCTGTAATTCCTGACTCTGGAGTTTTTTATTGTCCCTTTTCTACCTTATCATCTCTGTACGGATAGATACGGGCGGCGCTGACACTTGTTCTATCACACCCATGGAGTACAGATCATTTTGAGAGTTGCACATGGATAGTAAGACCACATATAGGAGAAGATAGACTATAGTGATTGTCTATAAGCCCACCAGCCATGACAAGGCAACCTTTCTTTCATGGGACCCTAAACTTTTCTATGAGACTTTGCTCTCTTGGGCAATAACCTTACAAATGTAAAGGGTATGTAGGATCCAGAACTACTTAAAAAAGAAATATGCAGGTTGATTAAATGTACAGGCCTCATGTAACGTTCTAAATCCTTTAAAGACTCACAAATTGACCCCTCTCCCCCTTCATTCTGTATTTCACTCATCCTGCTATATATGGTCATCCTACTGCAATATGGCCTTTATCGTGGTATATTTGTCCCCCATCCTGGCTTATATGGTCCGCCTCCTCCCATCACCGTAGTTGTTCAATTATTATAATGCATCCCCATATTCCTCCATATATTACAATGTATTCCTATAATCCTCCATTCATAAGGTAGCCTCAATAGTCATCCAATTTGTATAAGGCACCCCATTATCCTCCATATAGTATAATGCAGCCTCACATCCCTCCATATATCATAATGCAGTCTCATAGCCCTCCTTATAGCATAATACAGCCTCATATCCTATCCATATAGTATAATACAGCCTCATAGTCTCCCCATATAGTATAATACAGCCTCATAGCCTCTCCATATAGTATAATGCAGCCTCATAACCTTTCCATATAGTATAATACAGCATCATAGCCTTTCCGTATAGTATAATGCAGCCTCATAGCCCTCCATATAGCATAATACAGCCTCATAGCTCTCCATATAGTACAGCCTCAAAACTCTCCATATAGTGCAGCGTCTAAACTCCATATGATGCAGCCCCAAAACCTACCATGTAATGTAGGCTCATAACTTTCCATATAGTACAGCCTCAAAAGTCTCCATATAGTCAAACCTTATATATATAGCCTCATATCTTTCTATATAGTGCAGTACTATATATGCAGCCATATATGTGAAACCCTCCCCCCCATAATCCTCTGGCCATAGTGCATTCACTTATTAAAAAAAAAAATCTGTACTTACCTCTCCTGGTTCCCTCACTGCTCCGGCATCTCCTCTTGCAAAGACTGAGGATTCAAGGCTCAGGAGAAGGAGACAGAGGTGACGGCCTGCGTTTCACTGTACACTGCATAAAGCAGGAAGTGGGAGGCGGTGGCACCAGCCAGTCCATAGTGGATCGCATAAAGAAAAAAGAAGGCCGGCAGGTCAGAGGAAGCAAGGGGCAGGAGCAGCAGTAGGAAGTAGGAGGCTTCCCTCCTCTTCCTGACACAGGGGCCATATAGCATCCTGTGCTGGCGCGCTGTCACATGGATGTGTGTTTGGTGCCCCTGCAACCAAGGTGGCCACAGGTAAGAACTGCAGCCAGGAAGATGGAGACAGTTTTACACAAACACCTTCACAAACACACCCACAGACACAAAACCCAACCCGGAGCCCGAGACTCTAGGCGGGCAAGGGGTGGTAGGGCCAGTCACAGTGGGTGGGACGTAGGCAAGGTGACGGACCGGGTACATAAGGGGAAAACCAGGAAGTGTTAGGTAGTAGGCCAAAGGGTGCCGAGCAGTAAAGACCAGGACTAGGCCAGTCTAGCTGGGCCAGCAAGGAAAATGGCAGCGGTGACAGAGATCAACCGAAGGAAAGAATGCCCGAAGTATGCCGTAGTCACACGGGTAGGAAGGAGCCTCGTGATCCCCTGAAATATAAGGACATTGGTAGGCTAGGCCGGGGTCAGAGAGTCAGCACTGAGGTGACCGCAGCTACAAGCCGGAACTCTGATTCCATGTCCGAGCTCCTACCACAAGTGCAGGAGGTACAGTTGCACATAGGGCTCCAGAGCTTAGACATACCCGTACACAGGGTTAAACCAACAGGAACCCGAGCGACCTACCATACAGCACACAGGGAGAAGAGCAGTTTAGAAGGGCCTGAAAGGAATCAAGAAGGAGAAGGGTCTAAGGCAGGAACCTGGCTGCAGTAGGGTTACTGGAGAAAGTATGGAGTTAACCTGTAAACAGCTGTAACAACTTTGTGAAACAACTTTGTGAACTGTACTGAAGAAGTGTGGAGAACTTAAGAAAAACCCGGTGAACCCTGCCAGTGTCTCCAGTGTGTGTTTTCCTGCATGTTGAACTGTTATTCACCCTGTCAGGAGCAGCCCAACCCACAGCGGGCTCATCCATCCGGCTGCAGCACCATCCATCCTCTTGGCAGAAGCAAGCAACAGCGGTGGTCCCCATTGACCACAACCCATGGGTGGCGTCACGACTATCCCTGTAAATAATAATAATAATAATAATAATAATAAAGCTTTATTTATATAGCGCCAACATATTCCGCAGCGCTTTACAATGTAGCGTTAGCATACAGAAAATATACAGTAAGTAATTACAATAGAGAACAAATAAAGTACAATCATTGGATACAAAAACAATAGGCATAGAATCAATGTGGAAAAAAAATACAAGAAATAAAGCAAGAAATGAAGGTGACCCTGCTCAAAAGAGCTTACAATCTACAACGGGATAGGGGTTGTACAAGGTGCCGGGGCTTATTGCACTGGTGGTCCAGGCATCTTGAGGAAATGGGGTATAGGGCTAAGCTTACATGAATGGTCATTATACAGTCTGTGTAGACCTTTATGGTTTGGTGGAGTTTGTAGAAGAGTAATGTCCAGAGGATAGCCCATTCACTGTCTACAGTACAATGGACATGTTAGGGAGTATGATAGGCCGCCTTAAAAAGATGTGTCTTTAGGGATCGTCTGAAGCCATGCAAGTTGTGGATAGTCCTGATTTCTTTGGGTAAAGCATTCCAGAGGTTTGGTGCAGCTCTGGAAAAGTCTTGGAGCCGGGAGTGGGAGGATCGGATTAGTGCAGATGTTAGTTGAAGGTCATTTGAGGAACGTAGAGAGCGGGTGGGGTGATAGACAGAGATGAGGGAGGAGAGGTAGGGGGGAGCTGCACTGTGAAGAGCTTTGTGGGTGAGAACAAGCAATTTGAATTTGATCCTGTAGTATACGGGCAGCCAGTGCAATGACTGGCACAGAGCGGAGGCACCTGAGTAACGATTGGCCAGATGGGTGATCCTGGCTGCTGCATTAAGGATGGACTGGAGAGGAGAAAGTCTGGTGAGGGGGAGGCCGCTTAATAGAGAGTTGCAATAGTCAAGGCGGGAATGGATTAGGGCCACGGTGAGGGTTTTTGTTGTTTCCAGGGTGAGAAAGGGGCGGACTCTAGAGATATTCTTCAGGTGTAAGCGACAGGAGCGGACGAGAGATTGTGTGTGGGAGGAGAAGGAGAGATCGGTGTCAAACATAACACCCAGACAGCGAGCCTGCTGCCTAGGCATTATCGTGGTGCCGCACACTGAGAGAGAGATGTCCGATTTAGGGAGGTTAGTGGATGGGGGGAGCAGAAGAAGTTCAGTTTTGGAAAGGTTTAGTTTCAAATAGAGAGTGGACATGATATTGGAAACTGCAGCTAGACAGTCATTGGTGTTCTTTACTACTGCAGGGGTAAGGTCAGGGGCTGAAGTGTATAGTTGAGTGTCATCAGCATAAAGATGGTACTGGAAGCCAAATCTGCTGATGGTCTGTCCAATCGGGGCCGTGTAGAGAGAGAAGAGGAGAGGGCCAAGGACTGAACCCTGAGGGACCCCAATAGTGAGGGGAAGAGGGGGGGAAGTGGAGCCAGCAAAAGATACACTGAAAGAGCGGTCAGAAAGATAGGAGGAGAGCCAGGAGAGAGCCGTGTCCTTTATGCCAATGGAATGCAGCATAGAGAGTAGGAGCTGATGGTCAACAGTGTCAAAAGCTGCAGAGAGATCAAGGAGAATAAGCAGAGAGTGGTGACCATTACGTTTTGCTGTCAGAAGGTCATTGGTCACTTTGATGAGGGCAGTTTCTGTGGAGTGAAGGGGGCGGAAACCAGACTGTAATGGATCTAGAAGAGAGTGAGCGGAGAGGTAACGGGTGAGGCGGGAATAGACCAGGTGCTCCAAGAGTTTAGAGATGAAGGGGAGATTGGAGACTGGTCTGTAGTTATTTGTGCAGGTTGGGTCGAGAGTGGTTTTCTTTAATAATGGAGTAATGATCGAGTGTTTGAAGGAGGAGGGGAAAATGCCAGAAGAGAGGAGAGATTGAAGATTTTGGTTAGATGAGTGGTGACGACTGGAGAGAGGGACTGGAGCAGGTGTGAGGGAATGGGGTCGGTAGTGCATGTGGTGGGACGAGAGGAAGATAGGAGCCTGGAGACTTCTTCTTCTGTGACTGGGTCAAATGTGGAAAGTGAACCGGAGGGGATGTGAGGAAGAATGGGGGTGGCAGTGCTTGGAGGCTGAGAGCTGATTTCCTGGCGGATGTTGTCTATTTTATCCATGAAGTAGGAAGCCAGGTCATCAGCACAGAGGTCGGTGATGGGGGCCTGCACTTTAGGACTGAGGAGAGAGTGAAAGGTGTCAAAGAGTTTTTTTGGATTATTGGATAGTGAGGAGACCAGGGTGGTGAAGTAGGTCTGTTTGGCAAGGTGAAGGGCAGAGTTGTAGGTTTTGAGCATGAATTTATAGTGGATGAAGTCTCCTGGTGAGCGAGTTTTCCTCCATAGGCGTTCAGCACTCCTGGAGCATCGCTGGAGGAATCGGGTTTGTGATGTGAGCCAGGGCTGTTTTGTTCTCTGTTTGGAGGTTCTGCGGGTGAGGGGCGCTACTTGGTCCAGGGAGCTTCTGAGAGAGTCATTGTAGTGATTTACTGCCTGATCTGGAGAAGAGATTGAAGAGATTGGGGACAGAGATGAGATGAGGGAGTCTGTGAGTGCTTGAGGGTTAATGGCCTGTAGATTTCTGGATGTGTGATAGGTAGGCTTGGGCTGTGTTGGCCGAGGGTTAGTGAGTGAGAAGGAAAGAATGTTGTGGTCAGAGAGTAGAGTTGAGTTATCCAAGGGGGAGGATGAGCAGAGCCGGGTAAAGACAAGGTCAGGGGTGTTACCGTTTTCGTGTGTCTTAGAGGTTGAGAGCTGTGATAGGCCAAGAGAGGTAGTTAGAGATAGGAGCTGGGATGCAGATGGGGAGATGGGGCTGTTTATGGGAATGTTAAAGTCTCCCAGAATAAGGGTTGGTAAATCTGAGGACATGAAATGCGGGAGCCAGGCGGAGAAATGGTCGAGGAACTGGGTGGGTGACCCTGGGGGGCGGTATACCACTGTTACTTTGAGGGGGAGGGGATGGAATAGCCTAATGGTATGGACCTCAAAAGAAGGAAATGAGAGTGATGGGGCTGGAGGAATGACCAGGAAAGTACATTGTGGGGACAGGAGGAGGCCGACTCCACCGCCACGTCTGTTCCCAGGTCTAGGGGAGTGAGAGAAGTGTAAGCCGCCGTAAGAAATAGCAGCAGGGGAAGCAGTGTCTGAATCCTGGATCCAGGTTTCTGTGAGGGCCAGCAGGTTAAGAGAGTTGGTAAGAAAGTAATTGTGAATGAAAGGAAGTTTGTTGCATACAGACCGTGGATTCCAGAGAGCGCAATTAAAAGAGGGAGGTGAAGGTGTGCAGGTGATATTAATAAGGTTAGTGGGGTTTCTGTGTGAGGTGGGAGAGGGGTTGAAGTTAGCAGATGGCGGACCAGGGTTGGGAGAGATATCACCTGAGAGGAGCAGCAGTAAAAAGAGAAAGAGCAGATAGTTTTTGGGATTAGGACATGATTTATTATGACAAGCTTTGGAATATGATGGGCTGAGAGTCTTCAGTAAACTGAAGATAGCATGGGAGCTGTACATAGAGTAGGGCAGGAGAGAGGGGCTGATGTGGATGAGTGGTGATGGAGGGGGGATGGGGTGATAAAAGTTGGTGGCGAGAGCACATAAGAAACAAACAGTGAAATACAAGACATGGTAAAGATTAGTAGTGAATGGAGTTATGCACAGTGTTGGAGTGTCCCTCTATGTCATTGTCTTCCAGCAAGAGCACATAGAACAATAGATGGTGAAGTAAAGGACATGGTGATAGGGAAAGGAAAAGAAGTTTTTTTATTATTTCCTCTCCCTGTTAAATTGAGTGGCTTACCTGACTCCTGCCCTGACTAACTGCCATGAAATAACTGCATCCACTTAGCATTCAATGCCACTTTGCATGAGATGCCACACGTGTCTGACCCCCCACACGTGTACCCCTTAAGAATGAGCTAAATTTATAGGAGACACTATCAGAATCAGGTGAGGGGGCTTGTGGGAGGAAACATGGTATCAGGTAATTAGCAGCTACAAGGAACAGCAGGGGTGCAAGAGGATGAAAGGGCAAGACTCCCTCCACACTATAACACCTCCAACAGATAACTATTACAATCTGCCAAATTGTCATATACTGGTGAGTGAGTAATGTAATGCATAGAGATGACACGGGAAGCTTAACAATAAGTGCAGTGTTGGAATATTACCATGAGACTATAAGTCAAGCTGATATTGCTATGGCGATCATTACAGCAATCACAGGTATATTAACATGCACTGTTACAATGGCTTGGGTGAAAATAGATGACAGCAAGCAGTGTTGGAATATTACCTGTATGAAGAGAAGAGAGGACGAATGTTAGTCAACTGCCATGAAATAACTGCATTCAATGCCACTTTGCATGAGATGCCACACGTGTCTGACCCCCCACACGTGTACCCCTTAAGAATGAGCTAAATTTATAGGAGACACTATCAGAATCAGGTGAGGGGGCTTGTGGGAGGAAACATGGTATCAGGTAATTAGCAGCTACAAGGAACAGCAGGGGTGCAAGAGGATGAAAGGGCAAGACTCCCTCCACACTATAACACCTCCAACAGATAACTATTACAATCTGCCAAATTGTCATATACTGGTGAGTGAGTAATGTAATGCATAGAGATGACACGGGAAGCTTAACAATAAGTGCAGTGTTGGAATATTACCATGAGACTATAAGTCAAGCTGATATTGCTATGGCGATCATTACAGCAATCACAGGTATATTAACATGCACTGTTACAATGGCTTGGGTGAAAATAGATGACAGCAAGCAGTGTTGGAATATTACCTGTATGAAGAGAAGAGAGGACGAATGTTAGTCAACTGCCATGAAATAACTGCATTCAATGCCACTTTGCATGAGATGCCACACGTGTCTGACCCCCCACACGTGTACCCCTTAAGAATGAGCTAAATTTATAGGAGACACTATCAGAATCAGGTGAGGGGGCTTGTGGGAGGAAACATGGTATCAGGTAATTAGCAGCTACAAGGAACAGCAGGGGTGCAAGAGGATGAAAGGGCAAGACTCCCTCCACACTATAACACCTCCAACAGATAACTATTACAATCTGCCAAATTGTCATATACTGGTGAGTGAGTAATGTAATGCATAGAGATGACACGGGAAGCTTAACAATAAGTGCAGTGTTGGAATATTACCATGAGACTATAAGTCAAGCTGATATTGCTATGGCGATCATTACAGCAATCACAGGTATATTAACATGCACTGTTACAATGGCTTGGGTGAAAATAGATGACAGCAAGCAGTGTTGGAATATTACCTGTATGAAGAGAAGAGAGGACGAATGTTAGTCAACTGCCATGAAATAACTGCATTCAATGCCACTTTGCATGAGATGCCACACGTGTCTGACCCCCCACACGTGTACCCCTTAAGAATGAGCTAAATTTATAGGAGACACTATCAGAATCAGGTGAGGGGGCTTGTGGGAGGAAACATGGTATCAGGTAATTAGCAGCTACAAGGAACAGCAGGGGTGCAAGAGGATGAAAGGGCAAGACTCCCTCCACACTATAACACCTCCAACAGATAACTATTACAATCTGCCAAATTGTCATATACTGGTGAGTGAGTAATGTAATGCATAGAGATGACACGGGAAGCTTAACAATAAGTGCAGTGTTGGAATATTACCATGAGACTATAAGTCAAGCTGATATTGCTATGGCGATCATTACAGCAATCACAGGTATATTAACATGCACTGTTACAATGGCTTGGGTGAAAATAGATGACAGCAAGCAGTGTTGGAATATTACCTGTATGAAGAGAAGAGAGGACGAATGTTAGTCAACTGCCATGAAATAACTGCATTCAATGCCACTTTGCATGAGATGCCACACGTGTCTGACCCCCCACTATTACTTGTGGGCTCGGGACACGGTTCGGACAAAGACCGCCATGATAACCCCCGCGATACCCGGTCCGGTATCGAGTACCCTGTCCCAGTGGGCTCCACATGTGTCCTCGGGGACACACATCAATGTGAAGCGGGTGCCCGGTGCTGCGATTAGCGGGCACGGGGGGGCGGCTGGCGGTGCGAGCCCCTTATAGATCCGGGCCCCGATGCAGCCGCGACCCCTGCAACCGCGATCGTTACGGCAATGCCTTGTTGTGGCCGATGCGCTCACACATGGATTGTCCAATTTGTGGAATAAGTCCTTCAGTTTTTAAGTATTGTCTATCCGGTTGCAAAGCAGTTTATATGTCATATATTCAATCTTTGTGCAGTCAATGACTGCTGCACTCTCTTATATGCATTTATCTGGGCTCACATGCCGAGCCCGCATCTTTTCCTGTACATGATGTCAGCCATCATGTGCCTCTATCAGGGTGGATGGATCTGAGATCTTCCTACAGCTGTTAACCAGTTAAATCCCCCTGTCAATCTCTGACACTGGGATTTAACAAGTGTTGACAAGCAGCACCATTATCGGTTCCCAAGAGTGACCCCATGATGTTATTGTGGGGCGCCGATGGGTTGTCATGATAGCCAAGGGTCAGTTGATGGCCCCTGTGTCTGTGATGATGAACGTCCTGTGGATGGTGCAAGCGACATTTATAGGAGATAGTGATATCTGGTGTACAAAGCAGCACTGGTGTTGATGCTGATGGTGTTGTCGATGACACTGATGCTGCTGCTGATGTTGATGCTGATGCAGATGTGGATGCTGACACTGTTGCTGATGATGATGCCGATACTGATGTTGATGGCGATGCTGCTGATGCTGATGATGCCGATACTGATGATGATGCTGCTGCAGATGTGGAAGCTGTTGCTGATGCTGATGATGATACTGATACTGCTGCAGATGTGGATACTGATGTTGATGATTATGCTAATGCTGCTGCAGATGTGGACGCTGTTGCTGATGCTGATGATGCTGACGCTGCTGATGATACTGATGCTGCAGATGTGGATGCTGATGTTGATGCTGATATTGATCATGATGCTGATACAGATGTGGACCCATCGCTGATGATGATGCTGATACAGATGTGAATGCTCTCAATGATGACGCTGATACTGATGATGACGATGCTGACTCTGATGTTGATGCTGATATTGATCATGATGCTGATGCAGATGTGGACACTGTTGCTGATGATTATACTGATACTGATGATGACGATGCTGACTCTGATGTTGATGCTGATATTGATCATGATGCTGATGCAGATGTGGACACTGTTGCTGATGATTATACTGATACTGATGATGACGATGCTGACGCTGATGATTATGCTGATACTGTTGATGATGATGCTCACACTCATGATGATGCTGATACTGATGATGATGCTGACGATGCTAATACTGATGATGACAACGCTAATGCAGATGTGGATGCTGATACTGATGTTGCTGATGCTGCTGCAGAGGTGGACCCTGCCACTGATGATGATGCTGACGCTGATGATGCTGCAGTGTGGACGCTGACGATGATGTTGATGCTTATATTGATCATGATGCTGATGCAGATGTGGACGCAGATGCTGATGATTATGCTGATACCGATGATGATGATGCTGATACTGATGATGACGATGCTGATGCTGATGATAATGCTGATACTGATGATGATGATGCTGATACTGATGATGACGATGCTGATGCTGATGATAATGCTGATACTGATGATGACGATGCTGATGCTGATGATGCTGCTGATACTGATGATGATGCTGATGCTGATGATAATGCTTATACTGATGATGATGATGCTGACGCTGATGATAATGCTGATACTGATGATGATGATGCTGACGCTGATGATGATGCTGCTGCTGACGCCTTTGCTGATTCTGACACTGATGATCGGCTCTGTACAGCACTAGGGATAAGCTGATCACAGCTTTAAGCCCCCTATGTGGACTAGTCATTGCAGTATAAAGTAAAAACATTTTATAAAAATATAAAATAACAAACACAAAAGTTGACACTACCCCCATTTACCCCATTGAAAATAAAACATTTAAACAAAATAATACATATACTGTATTTGGTATTGCTGCATTCAGAAATGTCCGATTGGTAAACAATTAAGTGAAAAAAAATCCAAAACGCCAACAGTTTTTTTGGTAACAGCAACATTGCAATAACATACAATAACAGGCCATCAAAACATCATGGAATTGCACTAAATTGATGGAAAAATGAAATAAAATGAGTTATGGCTGTTGGAAGGAGAGGGAAAATTGGAAAATGAAAATGTCCCAGGAGTGAAAGGGTTAAGAGCACATATCCAGTTATTACATTATCTAGAATATTTCGTCATGTTCTAAAGTAAAAATAATCTGTAACATTTGCTGCTCACATTCCGGATTTAGAATTCATGAATTATATTTAGAATTTTAGCAGAAACACAAGAAATGGCCAAAAAAAATCCTCAGAGCGGTGATGAATATCCTCCATACATAAGATCATCCTACACCAGGGTCATCAGGACTAAAGGACATAGGCATCAATGACGTAGGCATCTGTCCCCAGATTTCACAATGCAGACTGCCTACTTTATTAAATAGATCTCTTAGACCTGATGAGCCTGGTGGCCTTACTTTGAAAATCAATATCAGAATAACCTTGTCATGAAAATTCAACTTAATCTCCTCCTACCAGGCCTAACTGACAGCTCATCAGTGCCCCTCCGCTGCTGCTGAAATGTCCTACTGCTCAGTACAAGTTGCAGCTGTCAAGCTGGATAGGCAGAGACTAGATAGCTGTCAGTCAGGCAGGGTGGGTGGAGATTGTATAGCTGTCAGTCAGGCTGGGTGGGTGGAGATTGTATAGCTGTCAGTCAGGCAGGGTGGGTGGAGATTGTATAGCTGTCAGTCAGGCTGGGTGGGTGGAGATTGTATAGCTGTCAGTCAGGCTGGGTGGGTGGAGATTGTATGGCTGTCAGTCAGGCTGGGTGGGTGGAGATTGTATAGCTGTCAGTCAGGCTGGGTGGGTGGAGATTGTATAGCTGTCAGTCAGGCAGGGTGGGTGGAGATTGTATAGCTGTCAGTCAGGCAGGGTGGTGTGGAGATTGTATAGCTGTCAGTCAGGCTGGGTGGGTGGAGATTGTATAGCTGTCAGTCAGGCTGGGTGGGTGGAGATTGTATAGCTGTCAGTCAGGCTGGGTGGGTGGAGATTGTATAGCTGTCAGTCAGGCAGGGTGGGTGGAGATTGTATAGCTGTCAGTCAGGCAGGGTGGGTGGAGATTGTATAGCTGTCAGTCAGGCAGGGTGGGTGGAGATTGTATAGCTGTCAGTCAGGCTGGGTGGGTGGAGATTGTATAGCTGTCAGTCAGGCAGGGTGAGTGGGTGGAGATTGTATAGCTGTCAGTCAGGCAGGTGGGTGGAGATTGTATAGCTGTCAGTCAGGCTGGGTGGGTGGAGATTGTATAGCTGTCAGTCAGGCAGGGTGGGTGGAGATTGTACAGCTGTCAGTCAGGCAGGGTGGGTGGAGATTGTATGGCTGTCAGTCAGGCTGGGTGGGTGGAGATTGTATAGCTGTCAGTCAGGCAGGGTGGGTGGAGATTGTATAGCTGTCAGTCAGTCAGGCAGGGTGGGTGGAGATTGTATAGCTGTCAGTCAGACTGGGTGGGTGGAGATTGTATAGCTGTCAGTCAGGCAGGGTGGGTGGAGATTGTACAGCTGTCAGTCAGGCAGGGTGGGTGGAGATTGTATGGCTGTCAGTCAGGCTGGGTGGTGGAGATTGTATAGCTGTCAGTCAGGCAGGGTGGGTGGAGATTGTACAGCTGTCAGGCAGGCAGGGTGAGTGGAGATTGTATGACTGTCAGTTAGGCTGGGTGGGCGGAGATTGTATAGCTGTCAGTCAGGCTGGGTGGGTGGAGATTATATAGCTGTCAGTCAGGCTGGGTGGGTGAAGATTGTATAGATGTCAGGCAGGGTGGGTGGAGATTGTATAGCTGTCAGTCATGCTGGGTGGGCGGAGATTGTATGGCTGTCAGTTAGGCTGGGAGGGTGGAGATTGTATGGCTGTCAGTCAGGCAGGGTGGGTGGAGATTGTATAGCTGTCAGTCAGGCAGGGTGGGCGGAGATTGTATAGCTGTCAGTCAGACTGGGTGGGCGGAGATTGTATAGCTGTCAGTCAGGCAGGGTGGGTGGAGATTGTATAGCTGTCAGTCAGACTGGGTGGGTGGAGATTGTATAGCTGTCAGTCAGGCAGGGTGGGTGGAGATTGTACAGCTGTCAGTCAGGCAGGGTGGGTGGAGATTGTATAGCTGTCAGTCAGGCAGGGTGGGTGGAGATTGTATAGCTGTCAGTCAGGCAGGGTGGGAGGAGATTGTATATAGCTGTCAGTCAGGCAGGGTGGGTTGGAGATGTAATGGCTGTCAGTCAGGCTGGGTGGAGATGATGTGTATAGGTGTGCAGTCAGGCAGGGTGGGTGGAGATTGTATAGCTGTCAGTCAGGCAGGGTGGGTGGAGATTGTATAGCTGTCAGGCAGGGTGGGTGGAGATTGTACAGCTGTCAGTCAGGCAGGGTGGGTGGAGATTGTATAGCTGTCAGTCAGGCAGGGTGGGGGAGATTGTATAGCTGTCAGTCAGGCAGGGTGGGAGGAGATTGTATGGCTGTCAGTCAGGCAGGGTGGGTGCAGATTGTATAGCTGTCAGTCAGGCAGGGTGGGTGGAGATTGTATGGCTGTCAGTCAGGCAGGGTGGGTGGAGATTATATGGCTGTCAGTTAGGCTGGGTGGGTGGAGATTGTGTGGCTGTCAGTCAGGCAGGGTGGGTGGAGATTGTATGGCTGTCAGTCAGGCAGGGTGGGTGGAGATTGTATAGCTGTCAGTTAAGCTGGGTGGGTGGAGATTGTAGTCTGTCCAGGCAAGGTGGGTGGAGATTGTATAGCTGTCAGTCAGGCTGGGTGGGTGGAGATTGTATAGCTGTCAGTCAGGCAGGGTGATGGGTGGAGATTGTATAGCTGTCAGTCGGGCAGGGTGGGTGGTGGAGATTGTATAGCTGTCAGTCAGGCAGGGTGGGTGGAGATTGTATAGCTGTCAGTCAGGCAGGGTGGGTGGAGATTGTATGCTGTCAGTTAGGCTGGGTGGGTGGAGATTGTATGGCTGTCAGTCAGGCAGGGTGGGTGGAGATTGTATAGCTGTCAGTCAGCAGGGTGGGTGGAGATTGTATAGCTGTCAGTCAGGCAGGGTGGGTGGAGATTGTATGGCTGTCAGTCAGTCAGGGTGGGTGGAGATTGTATAGCTGTCAGTCAGGCTGGGTGGGTGGAGATTGTATGGCTGTCAGTCAGTCAGGGTGGGTGGAGATTTATGGCTGTCAGTTATGCTAGGGTAAGACTTGCGTCTGCCCTGAACCTGCTGAATCCATCAGAAACTAACTCTTCTCTTCTGCTGTTCACAATACAAACCAGCTGCAACAGAGTGTATTCTCTACAAGCAATAATTTAGTTTGCTTGTTCATCAATGCTGCCTGCCTTCCTGATGGCATAAAACTCTGGTGTTAACCATGTGTTTGATGCAAGTCCTGGACCAATACATCTATAATTCCCATGTATCTCTACCCTCCTGGCTCTGTGTCCTCTGATGTTTCCTGCTCTTCTTGTCTGACCGCCATCATAACCTGCGGCCTGGTCCTCATTGATCCAACAAGCCTCGCCTGTGCCATTGCTTTAGGCCTGTGTCGCCTCCTCTAACCTAGGGATTAGAAAATCCAACTGACCAGTTGAGCCTTTAACACTTATATCAACGTCAGACATTTGGAGGAGCAGACGTCCATAGGGACTGTACCAGGCCATGGTAGGGGTGTGTTAGTGTCAAGCGGCTTCCGTAAAGGCCCTCACATTTTTGTACGTCACTAATTCAGAGCAAACTGCCAGCGGTTGATACATGTAGACAGATAATTATAGAGAACACGTAACAGCAAATTGCAACATGTTTTAGCTGCTGTTAATGGTCCCTGGAGTCAATGCAAATCTAATTATTATCCGACCATTGATTTGTATCTCCAGCAATAAACAGATTGGCTCTGAGGATGGTGGCGATGGGTTCCCTTTAAATCTCGGACTACATCCCACACACCATTTGCGGCGAGCGCTCGTAAAATACAAGTTATCAAAGCCGTAAATGAGTGAGAGCTTTATCACCGATGTACAACTGGTTAAGACATTTCATATTGGCTGTAAATTTAGGCCGCGCTTCCCCGCTGAATACATAGCGCTCGCTATATTGAGCGGCAGATGATGGACTGCAGACATTTTATATATGTATACTATCAGGCGGGGGAAAGTCATTTACATATAGATTCATTTAGATGCTGAATATTGCCCTGAGTAATGGAGGAAGAAGGGTGGAAAAAATCCTTCATTGTAAAGAGACAATTATGAATAAGACCCCAAAACGATTGCCAAAAAGAAGGAGCCGTAGGGTGCGATCAATTGTCCGAAGACCCCAGTTGGTACAGTCACATGTCAGCACTTCACAATGCTTTACCTGCAAATTCCTGCAGTCAGTCTCCTCTATATCCTCCACAAGCTTCTCCTCCTCCTGCAGTCAGTCTCCTCTATAACCTCCACAAGCTTCTCCTCCTCCTGCGGTCAGTCTCCTCTATAACCTCCACAATCTTCTCCTCCTCCTGGAGTTTCTCCTCTATATCCTCCACAAGCTTCTCCTCCTCCTGCAGTCAGTCTTCTCTATATCCTCCACAAGCTTCTCCTCCTCCTGCAGTCAGTCTCCTCTATATCCTCCACAAGCTTCTCCTCCTCCTGCAGTCAGTCTCCTCTATATCCTCCACAATCTTCTCCTCCTCCTGCAGTCAGTCTCCTCTATAACCCCACAATCTTCTCCTCCTCCTGCAGTCAGTCTCCTCTATAACCTCCACAAGCTTCTCCTCCTCCTGCGGTCAGCTCCTGAGTATGAGAAGGGTGCACAATCTTCTCTGCTTGCGAGTAGACTCCTCTGATAAGACAAACTCCACAGAGCCTTCTAAATTCCGGCCCCATTGCGTCAGTCCTGTCAAACCTCACAATTTCCTCCCCTGCAGTCAGTCTCCTCTATATCCTCCACATCTTCTCCTCCTCCTGAGTTCTCCTCTATATCCTCCACAAGCTTCTCCTCCTCCTGAGTCTCTCCTCTATATCCTCCACAAGCTTCTCCTCCTCCTGAGTCAGTCTCCTCTATACCTCCACAAGCTTCTCCTCCTCCTGAGTGTCTCCTCTATATCCTCTACAACTTCTCCTCTCTGGAGTGTCTCCTCTTCTCTATAATCTGCTCCCGGTCTCTCGTCTTCTCCCAATTTCTCAGATCTCTCCACAGGGGATCAATGGGATTTAGATCCGGACTCATTGCTGACACTTCAGATCTCTCCAGCGCTTTGTATCCTCCATTTCTGGGGCTTCTTGATGTTTGGGGTCATTGTCCTGCTGGAGACCCCTGACCTAGGACGCCCACAGCTTTCTGACATGGGCCCATATGTGACTGTAGGTCCTGTGCTCTTTTCTCTGACCTCCCCATATGTGACTGTAAGTCCTGTGCTCTTTTCTCTGACCTCCCCCATATGTGACTGTAGGTCCTGTGCTCTTTTCCTCTGGGCCTCCCCCATATGTGACTGTAGGTCCTGTGCTCTTTTCTCTGACCTCCCCATATGTGGACTGTAGGTCCTGTGCTCTTTTCTCTGACCTCCCCATATGTGACTGTAGGTCCTGTGCTCTTTTCTCTGAATCCCCCATATGTGACTGTAGGTCCTGTGCTCTTTTCTCTGACCTCCCCATATGTGACTGTAGATCCTGTGCTCTTTTCTCTGACCTCCCCATATGTGACTGTAGGTCCTGTGCTCTTTTCTCCGACCTTCCTCATATGTGACTGTAGGTCCTGTGCTCTTTTCTCTGACCTCCCCATATGTGACTGTAGATCCTGTGCTCTTTTCTCTGACCTCCCCATATGTGACTGTAGATCCTGTGCTCTTTTCTCTGTCCTCCCCCATATGTGACTGTAGGTCCTGTGCTCTTTTCTCCGACCTCCCTCATATGTGACTGTAGGTCCTGTGCTCTTTCCCCTGACCTCCACCATATGTGACTGTAGGACCTTTGCTCTTTTCTCTAACCTCCCCATGTGTGACTGTAGGTCATGTGCTCTTTTCTCTAACCTCCCCCATATGTGACTGTAGATTCTGTGCTCTTTTCTCTGATCTCACCTCTATGTGACTGTAGGTCCTGTGCTCTTTTCTCTGATCTTACCTATATGTGACTGGAGGTCCTGTGCTCTTTTCTCTAACCTCACCCATATGTGACTGTAGGTCCTGTGCTGTTTTCTCTGACCTCCCCATATGTGACTGTAGGTCCTGTGCTCTTTTCTCTGACCTCCCTCATATGTGACTGTAGGTCCTGTGCTCTTTTCTCTCAACTTCCCCATATGTGACTGTAGGTCTTGTGCTCTTTTCTCTGACCTCCCCATATGTGACTGTAGGTCCTGTGCTCTTTTCTCTGACCTCCTCCATATGTGACTGTAGGTCCTGTGCTCTATTCTCTGCCCTCCCCCATATGTGACTGTAGGTCCTGTGCTCTTTTCTCTGCCCTTCCCCATAGGTGACTGTAGGTCCTGTGCTCATTTCTCTGACCTCCTCCATATGTGACTGTAGGTCCCGTGCGCTTTCTTTGTAGCCTCATTCTGTTTTCAGTAAACAGTAGAATGATTCGCTTTACCAAAAAGCTCTATCTTGTCTTATCTGTCCACAAGACTCTTTCCTAGACGTATTTTGCTTCCTCAAGTATATTTTGGCTTTTTTCTGTCTGTGTGAGCAGTGGGGTCATCCTGAGTCTCCTCCATAGCATTTCATGTCATTCACATGTGGATGGATTGTTTGCGCTGACACTGATGCCCTCTGGGCCTGCTGGACGGCTTGAATTTCTTTGGACCTCGATTGGGTCTAATCCACCATCCAGCCTATCCTGCCTTACAACCTTTCATCATTTGTCTGCTGTCCACATCCAGGGAGATTAGCTACAGTGCCATGGATTGTAATCTTCTTGATAATGTTGATCACCGTGGACCAAGGAACATCAAGATCTCTGGAGATGGACTTGTAACCTTGAGATTGTTGATATTTTTCAACAATTTTGGTTCTCGAGTCCTCAGACAGTTCTCTTCTTCTCTTTCTGTCCTTCATGCTCAGTGTGGCACACACACACCCAATGCAAAGATTGAGGCAACTTCTCTCCTTTTTATTTGGTTTCAGATGTGATTTTCATATTGCCCACACCTGTTTCTTGCCACAGGTGAATGTGAATGAGCGTCACATGGTGGAAACAAAGTTGTTTACCCACAATTTTGGCAAGGAGACAATTTTGTCCAACCCATTTTCAAGGTTTTATATAAAGTTATGTACAATTTTCCTTTTTGTCTTTATAATTAGCTATATTCTGAAATGCTAAGATATGCAAACATTGAGTATAGAAATATAGTCATGCATTACTGCTAAGGAGATGTATTCAAAACTTGAGAAACATAGGCCAGCTTTATATGAGCCCAGCAGCCAACGTCAAGGCGTATTTCTTCAGTGGGTCCCTATCTAAGGCCTCTATTTGCCTTTTTTATGTTATTGCAATACATAAGAAGGAAATACATCTGTATATAACAAAATATGTGTAACTACAATCATTTTCTGGAAGAAATACTTCATTCTGGAACAAGTTCAATGGGGCCAACACATTCGGCCATGACCTTATGGTGGAATTCTCCTGCAAACTTTACATTTTTATATGTGAATAAGATAAATCCAGACAACCCCTTTAAGGTCAAAAATACCCCAGCCGTGTATGATGTTCCGTAATTAAGGGTTAAATTCTGATGATGTTTTTTAATGTGACGCTCAGGAAATGTGTGTGACGGCTCATTTTGGATAACCAGGATCACACCTTCATTGTTGGCAATAACAATGCTACTAAGAATGCAAGCGGCGGCACGAGCCGGGAGTCGGGAATACACGACTAATGACTGAGCAAAGGTATAAAAAGTGAGATAAGACCGGGGAGAAATCCGGACCTGGGGGGGTCACGGGGCTGAGAGCGAATCCGGAGATGATCCTAAACATATTAACAAAAGGCGATGATGAGGAACAAAAGGTCAAAGTGATACAAATTGTGGTATAGAGTCATCGAAACACTGAACAAATACCCAACACTACAAGATATCCAGGATCCTGGTGCACTGGGGGAACACACGTCACACGAAACTCGGTTATCTATTACTTATCTTTACTGTGCAACTTTTTGGAAAAGAGAAAACAAATAAAATTAAGCAATGTATAAAGAAATCTCAGGAGATCGGCCATGTCCCCCTTCTTCCTCACTGCTTTTGTGTGGTTGTAGCCTCTCCCCTCTGCCTTTACAGGACACTCCTTTGTTCTGAGTTGTGCAACTAGAAGTTAATGCATGACTGTCATGTCCCATGAATGATTCAACGTCTCATGGCTGTGTATTGTATTTTCCTAGGCAGAAGTTGCTGTGTTCGGTATTTTGTCCCTTTCCTCTCCCTGTAGCTCTGTGATGCCAGTTTACTTCTACCTTCTTCCCCATGTAATTGTCTTGCAGCCATCTTAGTATGGACACATGTTTGTGTTTTACTGCTCTATGAAGAATCACTCTTTTCACCTGCTGCATTGTACATCAATACAAGAATTTCAGTAACAAGCATCTCCACTTCTCCTGGATTCTTATTACAAAGTCTGTGTGGCTGAGTTAAGCTATCTGAGACATTGGCCATGTCCCCCTTCTTCCTCGCTGCTTTTGTGTGGCTGTAGGACAACTGGCTGCAGCAGGAGCCTCTCCCCTCTGCTTTTACAGGACACTCCTTTGTTTTGAGTTGTGCAACAAATAGTCAATGCATGAGCGGCATGTTCCATGAATGGGAATTATTCAGTGTCTCATTGTTGTGTATTATATTTTCTGTGTTGCTAGGCAGAAGTTGCTGTGTTCGGAATTTTATCCCTTTCCTCTCCCTGTAGCTCTGTGATGTCAGTTCACTCCTCACTTCTTCCCCATGTAATTGTTTTGCAGCCATCTTAGTATGAGCACATGTTTATGTTTTACTGCTCTATGAAGAATCACTCTTTTTACCTGCTGCATTGTACTTCAATACAAGAATTTCAGTAACAAGCATCACCACTTCTCCTGGATTCTTATTACAAAGTCTGTGTAGCTGAGTTAAGCTATCTGAGACATCAGCCATGTCCCCCTTCTCCCTCACTGCTTTTGTGTGGCTGTAGGACAACTGGCTGCAGCAGGAGCCTCTCCCCTCTTCTTTTATAAGACACTCATTTGTTTTGAGTTGTGAAACAAGAAGTCAATGCATGACTGTCATGTCCCATGATTGGGAATTATTCAATGTCTTATTGCTGTGCATTATATTTTCTATGTTGCTAGGCACAAGTTGCTGTATTAGTTATTTTGTTCTTTTCTCTTCCTGTAGCTCTGTGTTGCTAGTTTACTCCTCACTTCTTCCCCATGTAATTGTTTTGCAGCCATCTTAGTATGAGCACATATTTATGTTTTACTGCTCTATGAAGAATCACTCTTTTTACCTGCTGCATTGTACTTCAATACAAGAATTTCAGTAACAAGCATCACCACTTCTCCTGGATTCTTATTACAAAGTCTGTGTAGCTGAGTTAAGCTATCTGAGACATCAGCCATGTCCCCCTTTTCCCTCACTGCTTTTGTGTAGCTGTAGGACAACTGGCTGGACCAGGAGCCTCTCCCCTCTTCTTTTATAGGACACTCATTTGTTTTGAGTTGTGAAACAAGAAGTCAATGCATGACTGTCATGTCCCACGTTTAGGAATTATTAAATGTCTCATTGATGTGTATTATATTTTCTGTGTTGCTAGGCAGAAGTTGCTGTGTTCGGAATTTTATCCCTTTCCTTTCCCTGTAGCTCTGTGATGTCAGTTTACTCCTCACTTCTTCCCCATGTAACTGTTTTGCAGCCATCTTAGTATGGACACATGTTTGTGTTTTACTGCTCTGCTTAGACTCACTCTTTTTACCTGCTCCATTGTACATCAATACAAGAATTTCAGTAACAAGCATCGCCACTTCTCCTGGATTCTTATTACGAAGTCTGTGTGGTTGAGTTAAGCTATCTGACACACTTTCATAAAGAACGTGACTACAGTCCATACAGACATCCAGCATAGTTTATTTCAGGCATCCATCTCACCATTGAGACTGAGTCAGAACAATGACTGTACTGGTAAATTGGAGATTAATGAACTGGGCATACTGGACAGTATTGTTGCTGGTAAGGAAATGACTATGGAGGGGGGTTTTCCAATATTACAAGGGTCCAAATCCAGCAACCTAAGATCCTTCCAATGTCCAATTTGATGACTTTTACTTCCATCTAAGAGACTTTTGGCTTGAGGTCAAATGTTTTTGGTGGTAATCCTGGGGGTCTCAGCAGTTATAACACAGACACACAACAATGCCTACATACAGGGGTCAGACAAACTCTTTAGGGTTAAGAAGGGATTGACCATGCTGATCTGGAGTCTATAGCTGCTGCCTCTATGCCCTACCGACCTTTACTCTTACCTTTAGGGTCTGTGCACACGCTTAGGATTTGGTGCAGGAATTTTTGCACCATTTCTGTGTCTCTTGATAGGAAAAACGCAGCTTCAAAAACACACATTTGTGCAGTCTTTTTAGTGCAGATTTTCCCATTCATTAGGCCTTGTGCACACATTGCGTCTTTTGGTGCCGTTTTGTCACAAATCTGAATGCCTATCCTGACGCCAGCAAAGTCAATGAGAATCCTGGAGTGTTGTGCTTATTTTATCTTTGCAGATTTGCTTGCAGAAAAAATCTTGGTGCATATTTTCTGTGTTTTTCAGCCCATTCCAGCCATTGACTTCATTAAAAATAACGCATGGCACAAATCTGCACCAAATCTGCACCAAAAATGCATTGTGTTTTTGGTGCATTTTTCTGCCAGAGGATGCAGATTTACTGCAGAAAATTGATATGTGACAGTCACTGTGAAATCATCGAGATTTCGATGAGCCGAACACTCCCCTATCGGTGCCCAATGCAACAATTCCTAACTTGACTCCTTTTGCATAAATATTCATTCCCTGCGGATGATGGATCGCTCAGATTCCTTATCTCACATTCTCGCTGGGTTTCAGCGCCGGAGCGCTCACTGCAGAATTGGGCTTTTGCTCCGGGGTTGCGGTTAATCATTTATTTGTATTCATCCTCGGAGGGTCCATACAGGACAATGATAAGATGGGTGAGAAAGTCTGCAGACTCTACAAATACCAGATACAGATGTGTACTATGATAACACATACATCCGGCTCCAGCATCTGTGATTCATCATACCCTGCACTGCCCCCCATCACCATCATCAGGGGTCAAACTCTAGGGGAGATTAAGAAAATGCAAACAAAACCGAAATGTAGGACAACAGCAAGGAAGAGGAAAGCGCTGCATTCCTGATCATCAGCACCAAACGTCTTGCCACCATCAATCGCTGTTTTGATTGTCTTGCCACCATCAATCGCTGTTTTGATTGTCTTGCCACCATCAATTGCTGTTTTGATCGTCTTGCCACCATCAATCGCTGTTTTGATCGTCTTGCCACCATCAATCGCTGTTTTGATCGGCCAACGAGACACCTGTCCTGGGTAACACATGAGGGCACGCGCACACACAGCTTTCCCAAGCACCGGATAAGTACTATTCTGGCCAACAACCAAGCTATACTTTCCTTCTTCGATGGTGTGGGTACGTTTAGAGCAGGGATCTCAAATTCCAAACGTCGAGGGTCGCCAACAGTGCATGTTTTTAAGATTTCCTTAGCAATGCACAGGGGTTGTGTAGGGCACACGGAGGTGGGAATGAGGAGCCGTGGACCCACTGGACCATGAAGTGGAAGCTGACCTGTGAATAAGAACAGGCTAGAAGCATAGGTAGAGAAATGCAAAGTCTTTAATGAAGAAAGCTCACCATACAGACTGGACGGTGCACAAGACAAGTTCAGCAGGCTACAAGAAGTGCTACAGTTAGGAACAGGAACGAAGTCCAGGGTAATGGAGTCTAGAGATACGAGTAGGACCAGATCACCATAGACCAAGGGACAGCAGAGGTCAGGGTAGCAGGGCTGCTGCGAATTGATTTGGTGTTGAGTGTCAGGAGCTGGTGTAGCGAAAGCCTTGTCAAAAAGACTGGCACAGTGGATGTAGTGGCCTCCTGGACCAGCTTGAACAGCTCCGAAACAGAGAAACAGGTGTACCACTGGTGGAATAAGTAGAGTGCTGATCGGGTTCCCTCAGGAATCGGTCGCGGAGTACCTACCTACACTAGGGGGGACCTAGAGGTGGTCTCAGCGGAGAAAATTCTCCGGGACTGGCGGGTTGCTCACCAAGCTGCCGCAGTTGTGGAGGAGTAAGCTTACCAGGCTGGGTTCAGAGAATTCTAGTCCAGGGTTCACCAGAAGAAGAGAACCCAGATCCGTCGGCTGGGGTCTGTAGTAACATTTGATCTGTATTATAATTTTCAAAACAGCCGGTGAAGAAGGAACTGACTAAATGGTCTGTGTGCCCTGCACTGCACCCGGAGACGAGTGTGTCAAAGTGGTATGGGGGCTGTGATCCACGCCAAAATTGTTATTATTGTAATATTACTGGCCAAGAAAAATGTGCCTTCCTGCCAGAAAGAATGGTTTAAATGTTATTAATAAAAATGTTATTTATGGTTGTTATGCAATTGCATTGAATAAAAAATGTTCTTATCTTCTGCTTTGCAACTTTTGTTGCAGTCTGGGACGTACTGCGTTTAACAAGGGGGGGAATGTGGCTCCCTGCAGTCTGATTGCTACAGTGGTAGTTTACTCCATCGGCATTAATATCCATTGAGGAGAATTCAGGCATTCTATCATGGACTCCCCATACATGCACACACACTTCCGAATCCCTTGTCAGTGGACAGGTAGACACTGATCGGGTAGAGGGGTGAGCAGCAGGGAGATGTAGGAGGAAGGGGTGGCACTAGGAGAAGAACCTGGGAGAGAGAGAGTCGAGAAGTGGATGAGAGTATAGGCCTGCTGACAGCCTGAAGGCTGTGCGGGACACAAGCTGTGGATAAGAGCCATAATCTCAGGCTGTCAGGACTTCATGCCTGGCAGCAATCTGGAGACTACTGAGTGCAAGTTAGTAGTCACCTGTGGGACTACCAGAGGCACAGTTAACATCATAGGGCTAGGAGAACTGGTGTGGGTCCAGGGTCTTGTAAGTCTGTGGTCACCCGCCTGCTTGCTAGTAGCCATGGGGAAGGAAGAGGCACATAGGGAAGTGGATAGTACGTAGAACCTCAACCGAAGGAAAAAGACAGGTGGGATGGCCATGTACCCGTCCATCATAGCAATGTTTAGTTCTTCTCAGACTGGCCAGATTGCTCCGGTCTAGTGAAAAAGTACCCTTGATCTGTGGATGATTGCAATGATTGCTTGGATGATTCCAAGTAAAAGGTAAAGAACAGAGACTGTTTCCTTGATTCCTTTCTGTGACTACCCTGCACCTCCTCACTGCTGCTTCAAACTCTACCACTCTTACATCTCTTCTACTCAACACCTACTACTATACCCAGGGGCCCGCTCCTGCTGAGGGGAATGATCCTCCTTGCTGCATCACCATTCCCTGCGGATCCCATATGCAACCCTGGTCATCCCTAACCAGATACCTCAGCTGGCGTCACGACAAAAACACTTTTATCTCCTGTAAATAACCCCTTTTACATGTCCGGTCAGGGACGCACCGTAAACTATAGACTGCTGCCCCGGATTGTCAGAGCACCCCTACCTCTTCGAATGCGACAAGAACAGTAGCTTCACCTCTACAATAATAGAAACACAAGGATAGGGAGACAGTGGAAAAATAGACACAAAAGGATAAAACAACAAACTCCTCAATTGCAACAAAGCTCCGCACTACAATTGTCATAACACACTGCTTTTCCATGGACTGGCTCTGGTCAGCATAGAATGAAATTCTATCACCGGCATCAGCTCATAAGATGTGTCTTATTAGCTGACCCAAGTTATGGAATCTCATTCTATGCTGACAATTTTTAGGACCAGCCCATGGAGAAGCAGTAGTGCCACTGCTTTTGGTGACCACTCCCCTCCACTATAAAGAGGAATGGTGACCACTTCCTTTCATAGTGGAAGGGAGTGGTCACCAATCTACACACCTGAGATTAAGGCTACAAAGAACAACCAGAAAGGTTGGTAGCGCCAAAAGAAAGTATAAACTGGACATTCAAATACAAGTTATAGAGCTGCGATCCATTGTAACCTTTAGGTCCCAGACTCGTCAACGGTCTTCCTAGGTCGGGATACATACAGATCCCCTAAATAAATATGGATCCCAAACAGTTATATCTCCATCGTATGGATGCATAATAATTAACTGTTTCAGTGCTAGTTAGCAGTTCTGTGGTCACACTTGCTTGATACCACTGCATTTAAACAGGGGATTCAGAGACCCTATTAAAGCGATCGGTGGGGATCCCAGTAGTCAGACCCTTAGTGATCAGTCAGATATAATATCTGATAATCATAATAAGGCGTCCTGGTGTAATTGGGATGATACAAGCTCTGATGAACATTTGCTGAGCAGCATCTGGACCCCAGACTTTTTGTGAAGTGGCTGATAACAGCAGGTGTTAGCGGCCTGCAGCTGAGCTGTTTGTTGTACTAACGCTCCCCGAGCAGATTGACGCCCTGTGGAGGAGCGGGCGAGCTGCTGCCGCTGTGCGCAGATGACAGTCTTCATAAGGGCGCAATATTTCAACATAGGAGAAGTGCGAGGTGCGAATACAGAACATTCCTGATCTCATCTCCACCGGAGTTACCGGAAAAAAGGAAACTTTTTGCAAAACTTTTTAACCCATTAAAGATTTTTTAGACTTTTTCCACCATGTTACTCTGACAGACGAAGCTTTTATATTTCTCGGGCTTGTTATTTGCAGAAAAAGTAATAATTTTCTATAATGCGCTATATCTAAATACCATTGAGTCTCCTAGCTAGTGTTTGCAGACACATGGTGGACGGGTGCTGGAACTATAGGTGCTGCTGTGGCGCCCCTGCGACCAGGGTGGCCACATAGGGAACTGCAGCCAGGAAGAAGGTAGGCAGTTTGTGCACCAAACCAGGGCCGGGACGACCACTAGGCGAACCTAGGCGATCGCCTAGGGCGCCATCTTGGGCAGGGCGCATTCCCGCCTGACCGGAGTCCGGTCACCGCCGCCCGGCCCTGGAGTTGCGGGGAGAAGCTGCGGCAGGGAGCGGTGGGCGCCGCCATGTTCTTTGTAGCTGACGCCCACTAACAGTACAGCCGGTCAATAGAGGTTGAGACCTCTACACAATGGCCCGGTGTCCAATTAGCCGCGGCCATTTTGTTGAAGTCTCAGCTTCCACCGACCGGCTGTACTACTGTTAGTGGGCGCCGGCCACAAAGAACATGGCGGCGCCCACCGCTAGCTGCCGCAGGCCCGCAGCTATTCCTCGGCTCGCAGGCAGCGTCCTGCTGATGTGCGCCCTCCGGGCTCCGGCACCCCTGCTCCGCATCCACAGCTTCCCCCAATGGTAAGGTATGCTGGAGGCTGTGGGGGAGACAGGGGGGCTGTGGGGGAGACAGGGAGGCTGTGGGGGAGACAGGGAGGCTGTGGGGGAGACAGGGGGGCTGTGGGAGAGACAGGGGGCTGTGGGGGAGACTGTGGGGAGACAGGGGGGCTGTGGGGAAGACAGGGGCTGTGGGGGAGACAGGGGGACTGTGGGGGAGACAGGGGGCTGTGGGGAGACAGGGAGGCTGTGGGGGAGACTGGGGAGACAGGGGGCTGTGGGGGAGACAGGGGGACTGTGGGGGAGACAGGGGGACTGTGGGGGAGACAGGGGGACTGTGGGGGAGACAGGGGCTGTGGGGGAGACAGGGAGGCTGTGGGGGAGACAGGGGGGCTGTGGGGAGACTGTGGGGAGACAGGGGGGCTGTGGGGGAGACAGGGGACTGTGGGGGAGACAGGGGGCTGTGGGGGAGACAGGGAGGCTGTGGGGGAGACTGGGGAGACAGGGGGCTGTGGGGGAGACAGGGGGCTGTGGGGGAGACAGGGGGACTGTGGGGGAGACAGGGGGACTGTGGGGGAGACAGGGGGACTGTGGGGGAGACAGGGGGACTGTGGGGGAGACAGGGGGCTGTGGGGGAGACAGGGAGGCTGTGGGGGAGACAGGAGGCTGTGGGGGAGACAGGGAGGCTGTGGGGGAGACTGTGGGGAGACAGGGGGGCTGTGGGGGAGACAGGGGGGCTGTGGGGGAGACAGGGGGGCTGTGGGGGAGACAGGGATGCAGTCAGGATGGAGGGATGCAGTCAGGATGGAGGGAGGCTGTTGGTATGGAGTCAGGATGGAGGGATGCAGTCAGGATGGAGGGAGGCTGTTGGTATGGAGGAAGGATGGAGAGAGGCTGTCAGGATGGAATAGGCTATTGGGATAGAGGGAGGCTGTCAGGATGGAGGACCGCTGTTGGGATGGAGGAAGTATGGAGGGAGGCTGTCGGGATGGAAGGAGGGAGGCCGTCAGGATGGAGGGAGGCTGCCAGGATGGAGGGAGGCTGTCAGGATGGAGGAACGCTGTTGGGATGGAGGAAGTATGGAGGGAGGCGGTCAGGATGGAGGGACATTGTTGGGATGGAGGGAGGCTATCGCGATGAAGTGAGGCTGTTGGGATGGAGGAAGGATGAAGTGAGGCTGTCGGGATGGAGGGAGGCTGTCGGAATAAAGGGAAGCTGTTGGGATGTTGTCTATATGGCTGGCAGCCATCTCTATTGCGTACGGCCAGCAGTAGTCTCTATCGTGTATTCTCTATTGCGTACGGCCAGCAGTAGTCTCTATTGTGTATTCTCTATTGTGTATGGCCATCAGCAGTTTCTATTGTGTATTCTCTATTGTATGTATAGCCAGCAGCATTCTCCATTGTGTATACGGTCCGCAGCCATCTCTATTGTGTATACAGGTAGCAGCTGTCTCTATTCTGTATTCTCTATTGTATATACAGCTATTGTGTTTAGATTTATAGAAAAGAAGTTGCAACACACAATCAGCGGTGTTTATTCACTCTTTGTGGGGTGGCGCTTCAACAGGCATATAGTCAACAGGCATATGGTGGACTATATGCCTGTTGAAGCGCCACTTGCGGTGTGAAACGGCCATCGCCTTTGAGAACCCCCCCGTCCTCCCACCCGCACCATGTAAGACCACACGAAGAGGGAATAAACACCGTTGATCCTACGATGTTGCAACTTCATTTCTATAACGCTAACCAGAAGTGATGAACCGCTAACTGGAAGTGTGGACTGGGTTGTTTGAGTGCTCAGCAGGCTGAATGCCGGAGCGCTGGTGATCAGGAAGGGGGCACCCTGAACCAATCTGCAAGCTGCAGCTCTCCAGAAACACCGTGGACAGATTGGTGCTGGCACCAAGAATCGTCAGAACCGTGACTGATACAGCTATTGTGTATTCAGCCCACAGCAGTCTCAAGTGTGTGTGTAATATATAATAGAGAGAGTGTAAAAAAAGGAAAAACAGCACAAAAAATAGAAAAAAGTGGACTTTATTGCCCAATGCGTGGCCACGGGGGGGGGGGGGGGGGGGGGGGGGGGGGGGTGGCGCCGTTTGCCTTACCTGCCTAGGGCACCAAAATGCCTTGTCCCGGCACTGCACCAAACACCCTCACAGCACCCAACCCGGAGCCCGGGACTCTAGGCGGGCAAGGGGTGGTGGGGTTTAGAGGGAAGTGGGTGGGAATGTAGGTCAGGTGACAGATAGTACAAATAGAGGAAAAGAGGAGGAAGGGGTTAGTAGGCCAGTGGGTGCCGAGAAGCCAAGACCGCCGTGATATCCCCAGCAGTACCCCGTCCCAGTGGGCTCCACACTGCCTCCACCACGTCATAGGTGTGCATTGGATTACTATCTACCCCCCGTAGCTGCGCACTGGATTACTATGTGACCCCTGTAGTTCTGCGCTGGGTTCTACCGTTGATCACTTGTTCCTATCATTTGCTGATGACCCAGTAATGACTGTATCGGTGGCTTCACTGAAGGTCAATGTCAGCAGCAGGTTTGGCGCTCTGCACTGTGCTGATAGCTCCTCTGTCTGGGGGCTCTATGGCCATTGTAATGTATGGACAGAATGGCATTTTCTATGGCCAGCACAGACACAGTGGTCTCTCTGTTCCTGCAAATAATAAAATAATAAATGGCAAAGTGAAGTATTGTATATGAGATGTTGTGCCTCAGGCAAATCCTGCTCTGTACATTAAGAAGATGCTGCGATGGGTCAAAGGTCCTGGGGCTTCATTGCTATACAGGGGAAGAAGTTCAACAGAGGGACAGGAAGAGCACAGAAAGGATGGGCGAGGTCTGATATCCATGTATGTGCCTACTGTATATTCTAATAATTCATCATCCAGCTAAAATCATCTATAACCTACCATATATAACTGTAAATCCCTGGTAATGGGGGCTTTCTGCTTTCTGCTATCAGCCCCCACACAGCGTCCACAGCTGATACAATGTCCACAGACAGCGGTCTCGGGGATAACAGCTGCTTTACTTCAGTTGAATGGGGAAATATTATTATTATTATTATTTCTTTATATAGCACCATTAATTCCATAGTGCTGTACATGAGAAGGGGTTATATACAAAATTATAGATATAGTTTACATTAAACAAATTAACAACAACAGACTGGTTCAGAGGGCTTACATTCTGCAATAACATGGAGTCATTCTTTACAGTTTCACGTGGGTAGTCCACAGCAAATACAGTTCAGAGTTAGATTCTGACATGGAGTAGAGGTTCTGGAGCTTTAAGAACTTGTATTATTTAGAAGTAGTATTTGTAGGAAGTTATAAGAAAGTTCAAAGTCTTTTGTAAAGTAGATATATATCAAGAGTATTTACAGACCTGGAATCCTGCAATACTCTCACAGCTTGCTACGGCATGTGCTGAAATATATGAAGTAAGTAACATAACCTGAGGTGGGAGACCCTCAAATTCCTCAATACGCGGGCAATAGGTTCTTCTGTGCAGATAGTACGACCTACTACTGGAGAAGAAGCGCAGGTTAATCCAGATAGCGAGGATTCAGGGTTAAAAGTCTTTAGTCATCTTGTCTGTAGTAGTCAGAGAAACATCCTAGCCATTAGGCCTGGCTGTAAGTCTTGGGATGAAGAGAAGGATGAATTTCCAGGCTTTGAGCCTGGAGGTGGTAAGGAGACCCCTCACATAAGGTCTGCCCTGTGTCACATCTTGTACCAGACTGGGGACTTTCCAGCTCTTTTCTCTTGTTTAGGCAAGGCTGGAGTAGCTCAACACTCAAATTCTAATGGCAGAATTCACATTGTTAAAGGGAACCTGTCACCTGAATCTAAGTCCCTACACTCTCACTAGCTGTCCCTGTACCTTCCTAGCTGCTCCCTATCTATCCCTTTCTCATCTAAAGTGGCCGTATTAAACATCAGAAAAATAAGTTTAAACTTACTGAAGTCCCTGAGGTTGGGGGACTGGAAAGGCGGGCCCACGCTCCATTCACCACTCCTCCATCGTTTAGCGCACGCCCCGCTGGGCGGCACTATTCTTTATTCCTCTCCGCCCCCACCATTTGGAATCTCCCACCCTCTGGGACATAGTATGCACCGGCCGCGACGTCACATCCGGCGCGGTGCATTATGGGGCCGGTCACGTGATCAGCCCTAGTGCATTATGGGCTTGATCGCGTGATCGGCCCGGCTCCGCGCATGCACAATGCGCTTATTGAAGCCGTGATTGCTGCTTTCTCACCTCAGTTGCTGCTGCCAGTGTCTGTCCAGAGCGCAGCAGTTTAGATGAGCTTCCTCTTTGGCTGCTCTGCATAGGCAATAACTGAGACTACATACTGAATAGCCAATGAATGAGAACAATATTGAATCATGTGAACTTTACTTCCCTGCAGGTCTCTTTTTAAAACCCCCAAATAGGCTGAAGACTAATGTCAGGGTTAGATTTACACTGATGAGCAAAAGGGTAACGATGTTTTGACCTTTTGGCTTTAAGGCTCCATATCTCACCATCCTCTACAGCTTTACCTTCATTTTATATTTGATAATTGCGGCAACATTATCCAATAGGGTGTAACAAGATGCATGGGATTTTGTGCATACGTAGAAAGAAGAAAAAGACCATGCATATACAGAATGTGCACACCAATGTATTTAATCAATATATATCCTTTATTATGAAAAAATGACAACAAACAACAGTTACTATTAAAATCAATTCAAACCAAGAAGGTCCGGTGGCCCAGGTTACAGACTATAAAGTACAATATAGGTCTATTATACTGGATTAGGTGCAACAAGTAAGACTAATAAAATACCTCCAATAATGCTGTCTAATTGAAGTAACAATGTAAAAAAGTATCCAATGGTCACTACAAGGTAGACCCTATGGTGGTTGGGTCCATATACTACTACATTGCAGTCAATAAGGAGGTAAATCAGGTCAAATTATTGTACACCGCAAACACCCTCACTCAATCATAACATCCGTGGCTGCAACCTGGGCATGCGGGTCCCACGAGTTCTACTGCCAAGGGCCCTATGGGCTAATTATATGCTAAGTCCATTTATATATGAGATAACCAAAATGATCTATTATAATAAAACCCTAAGGCAACTTCCGTCAGGATGTAACGGTATGGTACGTCACATCCTGGCTGAAGTTGCCTGTACACCCATCTGGGTGCTCCAATATGGCCGCCCGTTGCCCGGAGCGGGGCTTCCAAAGCCCCACTCCCGCCATCGGTACAAGCGCCACTAGAACGTGGTAACTGCGGTCATGTGACCCGATGAAGCTCTGTGACATCATCACAGGTCCTGTAAGCACAAGGACCTTCTGGGAGACAGCGTTGGATAGAGGATAGGTGAGCATAACTAACGCCAGGCAGGGGTGAGAACGGAGGGGGGCGAGGCTGAGACACAAGGGGACAGGCAGAGGGGACACAGAGGCACGGGGGACACAGGCATAGGGGGACAGGACACAGAGGCACAGGGGAACACAGACAAGGAGGGAGAGGCACAGGGAGATAGGAGAGGCACAGGGACAAGCAGGGGGATGAGGAAAGGCACAGGGGGATACAAAAGGCACAGGGGGACACAGACAGGGGGAGAGGAAAGGCACAGGGGGATACAAAAGGCACAGGGGAACGACAGGACAGGAGGAAGCACAGGGAAAGGACAGGGCACAGGGGGAGAGGAGAAGGCACAGGGGACACAGAGGCACAGGGGGACCCCCGGCTTCATTCTGCCCCACTCGCTCCATCCTGCCCCTGCCGGCTCCATCCTGCCCCGCCGCCTCCATCCTGACCCGCTCGCCACCATCCCGCTCCCCCGCTGGCTCCATCCTGCCCTGCCGACTCCATCCTGCCCCCCCGCCACCATCCTGCCCCGCTGCCGGCTCCATCCTGCCTAGCTTGCTTCACCCTGCCCTGCCGGCTCCATCCTGCCCCGCTCGCCACCATCCTGCTTCCTGCACCATCCTGCTCCCCCGCCGGCTCCATCCTGCCCCCCCCAGCTCCATCCTGCCCCCCAGGCAGTTAGCAGTCATGTTACCGATCAGCTGATCGGTTTCCAGGCAACAACAGGTATTAAAGGCCTGTAGGACCTAGAAGATGGAGGTGGAGCGAGCCGGCGGACAGGTGAGTATCCTCACTGAGGATTTTTTTACTTTTACTGTGGAAGAGCAGGGGGCCGCAGGGAGTGGAGTATCGCCATATGCCATAGTACTGCTATACATGTACTGTAATTTACCGCCATATACCATAGCGCTGCTATAGATGTACTGTAATGTACCGCCATATACTATAGTGCTGCTATACATGTACTGTAATGTACTGCCACATACCATAGCGCTGCTATACATGTACTATAATGTACCGCCATATACTATAGTGCTGCTATACATGTACTGTAATGTACCGCCATATACTATAGTGCTGCTATACATGTACTGTAATGTACCGCCATATACCATAGCGCTGCTATAATGTACTGTAATGTACTGCCATATACCATAGCGCTGCTATACATGTACTGTAATGTACCGCCACATACCATAGCGCTGCTATACATGTACTATAATGTACCGCCATATACTATAGTGCTGCTATACATGTACTGTAATGTACCGCCATATACTATAGTGCTGCTATACATGTACTGTAATGTACCGCCATATACCATAGGCTGCTATAGATGTACTGTAATGTACTGCCATATACCATAGCGCTGCTATACATGTACTGTAATGTACCGCCACATACCATAGCGCTGCTATACATGTACTATAATGTACCGCCATATACTATAGTGCTGCATACACATGTACTGTAATGTACCGCCATATACTATAGTGCTGCTATACAGTACTGTAATGTACCACCACATACCATAGCGCTGCTATACATGTACTTATAATGTACCGCAATACTATAGTGCTGCTATACATGTACTATAATGTACCGGCCATATACTATAGTGCTGCTATACATGTACTGTAATGTACCACCACTACCATAGCGCTGCTAATATATATATATAAATATATATATATGTAGTTCACTCACGTTGACTGAACAAGCTCTGTCAGTCACAGCATTTCAACTACATACATATTCTATAATACTCGATGCGTTAGAATCGGGCCACCATCTAGTTGTCTATAACATGAAGGTAGTCTAACACTCAGAGATGTAGAGGAGGGGAGATGTGAAAGGTCACAACATCGTTACCCGTTAGAGCTTAGTTTAGTGTTGAAATACAAAATGTGTAAAGAATAGATACATTGTTATAAGAACTGTATTTACTTTTAGTGTCACTTATTATTCTAACAAGGTTCTGCCAGATTTCAGCAAAAACTAAACTAAACTACAGGGCCAAAAGGCGAACTGTAATGAGCTGAGTGTTTTCTTAGGGTTCAATAGTGGACTGATGGAGGGGACTAGGGGCGTGAAATCCGCAGGTTACAGGGCACAAAATCTATGTATGGCTGGGGACACACATAGAAATCCGTTTTTGGAAGTGATTTTCATCACCAATCCGTTTTTTTCTGGGTGCTTTTTGAGCCTCCTGCACTCCTGAACGTTTTTGGAATTTTCATAAAAAAAACGCATGCGCGAACGCATGCGCAAACGCAAGTGCATGCGTTTGCATGCGTTCGCGCATGCGTTTCCCATAGGGCCCCATGTTAAAAAAAACGCATGAAAACGCATGCGTTTTTTAACTGATGCCAAAAACGCTGTTTACTGCGTTTTTGGCTCAAAAACGGACAGGGCAATGTTTTGAGCTCCAGAGAAAAACGCACAGGGTGTTTATTACACCCAATGCGTTTTTCTGTCAGTTTTTGGACTTAGAAAAAAAAAATGACAAAACTGAAGCCAAAAACTGACTGAGGGCTTATGTGTAACCCCAGCCTAACCCCAGCCTCTGTGCAGTACAATATCAGCGCTCCTTTATTTCAATGCATTGAAGGTGGAAGGAGTACAGCGAAACGTGGAGCACAGGCACATGTATGACACATGCAGGTGCGTAAACGGCGTAACTACAGCAGGTGCAGGGGTTGCAATCACACCTGGACCCTAGAGCCTAGGGGGGCCCCAAAAGTCCCTTTGACCAATAGAAAAAAGACTAATGCTATTAAAGATTTGGGATAATTGTGGGTCCTGTTGAAGCTTTTGCATGGAGGCCAATGAGCTTCACATTACACCCCTGGTTCTAACAGTCTTGGTTGAGGACGGAATGTTGGAACCTCAGGATCAGACGATAAACGTTTTGTTTGTGTTCTGTTACCATGGAAACACGAGGTTGCAGATGAGTGGTCCGACTATGAATCCTGACTATTCGCCTAGTTGCATTATGTACAAATAAAAGAAAATAGTTACGAGTGTAAATTTCCTACACAAATGGAAAGTCTGTTTTTATTTTTTGGCTAAAATGAACAGAAATAGATGTTTTTTATTTTTTATTTTTTTGCCGTACTTGGTAACAACAACTTAAAAGCAAACTCAGAACCTGCGATTGTTGTTGCACATTTACTTTCATTCCATCTCAGAGATGCAGAGAAATCCTGATGTCCAGCGCCTCCTCTGCTGTCAGAAGGGCACCGGCGCCCCCTACAGGCCAATCTGTAAAGTGCCAATTTTCTGATTCCCAACTTCAAGGTTAAAGGGAAACTTCTTTCCAATTGTGACCCCGAGACACAAAGCTGATTATCCCCTGTTCCCATTGCAAACAGCTGGATTGTCTAGGCTAAGCCTGAGATGAACAAACCTTTAGTAATTTTCCCCGAAAATTTGATTTAAATATGACAAAGCCTCTAATTTTCCAGAAAATATGTTTCCAACACCCTGAGGTTTCCTAGGACTGTACTAAACCCAATTTGAGATCTGTAATACACACAAAGGGTGGAAACACACTATATACCTTGTATGCATCTTGCATGACTCACCCGGAACAGCATCTGCCTCTCTGAATGGGAGCGTAGTGCTGCATAGAAACACAATCAGCTGACACACTCCCATCCAGAGAGGCAGGGGCCGTTCCGGGTGTGTCATGCAAGATACATGTGAGATACTCACATGCATGTCACATAGTGTGTTCCTGCCCAAAGACCTATTAATGTCCTCGAGATTTCAACCTATCTGTCCAGGGGAAAACAGATGGCAACCGGTGATAAATACTTAAATAGTAGATTCATCTAAAAAATGTTTTCTTTTTCAGGGCAAGCGTCTGCATTGTTGCCATCCGCAACCTGTCTCCTCCGTACATCTGTGACATGGTCTCCCGGTACTTACCCACACACAACCTCTGATCCTAAAAAGATCTCCTTCTCTCCTCTCCTCTTTTCTCTTCTTCCCACAATCACGTACAAGCTTTCTCCCGTGCTTCCCCCGTACTCTGGAACTCTCTGCCCCAACACATCAGATTCTCGCCCACCATTGAAACCTTCAAAAGAAACCTGAAGACCCACCTCTTCCTACAAGCCTACAACCTACAGTGATCCTCAGTCTACTGAACCACCTGCCTGAACTGCTCAACCATCTCCTAATGTATCCACACCCATACCTTGTAGACTGTGAGCCCTCATGGGCAGGGTCCTCTCTCCTCACCTACTGTATCCTCACCCATCCCTTGTAGACTATGATCCCTCATGGGCAGGGTCCTCTCTCCTCACCTACTGTATCCTCACCCATCCCTTGTAGAATGTGAGCCCCTCGCAGGCAGGGTCCTCTCCCCCTACTGTATCCTCACCCATCCCTTGTAGAGTGTGAGCCCTCATGGGCAGGGTCCTCTCTCATCTACTGCATGCTCACCCATCCCTTGTAGACTATGATCCCTCATGGGCAGGGTCCTCTCTCCTCACCTACTGTATTCTCACCCATCCCTTGTAGACTGTGATCCCTCGTGGGCAGGGTCCTCTCTCCTCATCTACTGTATCCTCACCCATCCCTTGTAGAATGTGAGCCCCTCGCAGGTAGGGTCCTCTCTTCTCACCTACTGTATCCTCACCCATCCCTTGTAGACTGTGATCCCTTGTGGGCAGGGTCCTCTCTCCTCATCTACTGCATCCTTGCCCATCCCTTGAAAACTGTGAGCCCTCGTGGGCAGGGTCCTCTTTCCTCACCTACTGTATCTGTCTGGGGCCACAAGGGACTGGGTACTCAGGTCTCAGGCGGTTGGGTGCAGGGATGTCACGGATGGTCTGTGCCCGAGCCTGTGCCCTTGGGTGACAATGAAAAGGGGTATATTTACAGGGATTTAAGTTATTGGCAGTTGTGATGCCACCTGTAGATCCGGTGATGGCACCGGCACTGCTGAGAGGCAATCCCTGGCTCTCAAATGTGGGTGCTGCGGGTGTCCGGGAAGCTAAGCCTCCACGGTGTTCTGCATTCTCTGCTGGCTGTTCTCTTTCCCTTTGTGCAGACTCAGTCTCCAGTGACCGGTGTTCTCCTGGGGTGAGCCGGGATGGCTCCTCTGCCCCCGCTGTACTGTTCTTCGCCTCTGCCTTTGGTCCTCGCTCTCTGGACCTCACACTGGCTCTGGCGGTGCTCTGGTTTCGGGCCTAGCACAGCCATAACCAGTTTTTGCTCACTAGACACTGAGCTGATCTTCACAGTTCTCCTAGTGACTGCACACTCTAGCTAACTCCGCCCCCAGCACCTGTATTTATAGGGGATATGGCTTAACAGCAGCCAGTGGTGCTCCCCCTACAGGCCTGGGGTGGAAGGTGTTGGGTGTATGTGAGTACCAGATGTGGAAATCCCTTAGGGTACCTTTACATGCCGCAACCGTGGCGAGGAATCCTGATGGCGATATGTCGCCCTGGAACTATCGCAGTCAAAATCCCTCCCAGTTGCGCCGTGTAATTGGGCAATTTGGCGGCATAAATTGCCTCTCACCGGTCGCCTGATTCCTGAGCACTGCTCTAAAATCAGTGGCAATCATGAAGGCAATATTTCTGGCTTTTGGCGTGTGAACGGGCAATAGTGATGGAATGTGCGTCGCCTATTGATTGCCGTAGGCGTACCACAGCGTGCTGGAGTCCGTGCCCCGTCTGCAATGATTGGTGGTGGCTACTATTGGCTGTCAGTTCACAGGGTGCCATATTTGAAGAGCTGTCCATTCAGCAACACACACATCTTCGATGGCGTCATGTATTAGTCAGCCTTCCAGAGCAGGTTGATCAATCGTAACGCTCTTGCGTTGTCCAATGAGCACATATGGGACGCTGTGTAAACCACTGCGCCACGCCTATCTCCTCGTAGTGATGACCATGTACACCCACATTGCTTTGGGGAATGCGGCGTGTGAAGCGGCAAGGGAAGTCGACCGGATTGGTTCCGCTGTGGGTGAGGGGATTTCCGGGGCAACACATCGCCTTAGGTTGAGGGCGAAATTTCGGCGTGTGAGGCCGTCATCGGCGATCTGAGGTGAGCATGAAAAACGTGCACACGCAGTTAGAGCGCCTCATATCGCCAGCAGATATTGCGACGTGTAAAGGTACCTTTAGTGTACTAGTTGGTTCTGTGGCTTACCTGGCACAGGGCACCACATATCCTCACCCATCCTTTATACAGTTGTGGCCAAAAGTATTGACACCCTGAAATTCTGTCAGATAATACTCAGTTTCTTCCTGTAAATGATTGCAATCACAAATTCTTTGGTATTATTATCTTCATTTAATTTGTCTTCAATGAAAAAACACAAAAGAGAATGAAGCAAAAAGCAAAACATTGATCATTTCACACAAAACTCCGAAAAGGGCCAGACAAAAGTATTGGCACCCTCAGCCTAATACTTGGTTGCACAACCTTCAGCCAAAATAACTGCGATCAACCGCTTCCGGTAACCATCAATGAGTTTCTTACAATGCTCTGCTGGAATTTTAGACCATTCTTCTTTGGCAAACTGCTCCAGGTCCCTGATATTTGAAGGGCGCCTTCTCCAAACTGCCATTTTTAGATCTCTCCACAGGTGTTCTATGGGATTCAGGTCTGGACTCATTGCTGCCACGTTAGAAGTCTCCAGTGCTTTCTCTCAAACCATTTTCTAGTGCTTTTTGAAGTGTGTTTTGGGTCATTGTCCTGCTGGAAGACCCGTGACCTCTGAGGGAGACCCAGCTTTCTCACACTGGGCCCTACATTATGCTGCAAAATTTGTTGGTAGTCTTCAGACTTCATAATGCCATGCACACGGTCAAGCAGTCCAGTGCCAGAGGCAGCAAAGCAACCCCAAAACATCAGAGACCTCCGCCATGTCTGACTGTAGGGACCGTGTTCTTTTCTTTGAATGCCTCTTTTCTTCCCTGTAAACTCTATGTTGATGCCTTTATCTACTTTTGTCTCATCTGACCAGGGAACATTCTTCCAAAACTTTTAGGCTCTCAGGTAAGTTTTGGCAAACTCCAGCCTGGCTTTTTTATGTCTCGGGGTAAGAAGTGGGGTCTTCCTGGGTCTCCTACCATACAGTCCCTTTTCATTCAGACGCTGACGGATAGTACAGGTTGACACTGTTGTACCCTCGGACTGCAGGGCAGCTTGAACTTGTTTGGATGTTAGTCGAGGTTCTTTATCCACCATCCGCACAATCTTGCATTGAAATCTCCGTCAATTTTTCTTTTCCGTCCACATCTAGGGAGGTTAGCCACAGTGCCATGGGCTTTACACTTCTTGATGACACTGCGCACGGTAGACACAGGAACATTCAGGTCTTTGGAGATGGACTTGTAGCCTTGAGATTGCTCATGCTTCCTCACAATTTGATTTCTCAAGTCCTCAGACAGTTCTTTGGTCTTCTTTCTTTTCTCCATGCTCAATGTGATACACACAAGGACACAGGACAGAGGTTGAGTCAACTTTAATCCATGTCAACTGGCTGCAAGTGTGATTTAGTTATTGCCAACACCTGTTAGGTGCCACAGGTAAGTTACAGGTGCTGTTAATTACACAAATTAGAGAAGCGTCACATGATTTTTCTAACAGTGTCAATACTTTTGTCCACCCCTTTTTATGTTTGGTGTGGAATTAGATCCAATTTGCTTAGGACAATTCTTTTTGTGTTTTTCATTGAAAACAAATTAAATGAGGATAATAATACCAAAGAATTTGTGATTGCAATCATTTTCAGGAAGAAACTGAGGATTATCTGACGGAATTGCAGGGGTGTCAATACTTTTGGCCACAACTGTAGACTGTGATTCCTCGTGGGCAGGGTCCTCTCTTCTCACCTACTGTATCCTTACCCATCCCCAGTGGGTGCAGCCTAGGAAAAGACCCTGCCCGTTGCTGTGGGTGGAGGAAGAGAATGAATGGGTGGGACAGCCAGACAAGCCCCACCTGTAGTGCATGGTCCGGAGAGAGTCACCCCTCAGGAGTCCATCATTGTTAGAACGGCAGACACGTATGACGTTGCTGTTACTGTTATAGATTCCTGCCCATAGACTGCTCTGTTTGTGTTATGAACTGTGCCCCATTCCTTATGGACTATCCCGCTTTCCATGGACTTCTCCTTTGCCCCTGTACCATGCAGCTGGATGTAATGAACCTGTGAAGTGTGATTCGCAAAGAGAGGATGAAGGATCTGTAGGGTTGTTCGGTATCCTGGACTGTTTGCAATGTTTAAGGATGTACCCAGAGAATGGACCCAAATGGATCTGAGCTTCTTGTGCTTGTTTGTAAAGTTCTAAGAATATTCCGGGAGAAAAGACACGAACATAACCTGATCTCCGCCATGATCTCTGTGCTTTCTTTTTTTCTAGGATACGGACATTGGGTTAAACCAGTTTTAATGCTGTTGATGAATATTTATGTGTATTATTTAATGTTATTGTAATGTATGGTGGGACATATTGTGTCTTTATACTCCCTTGGGCGACTTGGTCGAGGACAACCAAGGTTAAAGAGAGAAGGAGTGAAAGGGGGTCTAGGGTGCCCTGGGTAAAGCTTGTGAGCATGTGAGTCCGCATCAAGGGTAGGCACAGGACCAATGACATACATGTATGTCATTGGTTGTGAAGGGGTTAAGTATGGTACAAGGGAATGGCACAGGTGATGGCAAGCAAACATAATATATTACAATGAGAAGTTTGGCAATACAGATATACAGAGTATGAACACAATACTATGTACATTTTCTCACTTAGGCTGCTTTCACATCTGCGGTAATGTGTAATTAGATGTCAGCCCATCTGCTGTGTAACGGCCGACTTGCGGCACCGCTCCAGCAAGCCCCATTCATTCCCTATGGGACTTGTGGTCAGGTGCAGCAAGTGCGCTTTTGCCAGATCCGGCACTTGCGGCTGCGCAAAATAAACGCTGCTAGCGGCGGTTTTAGTGTGGTGCCGCAAGCGCCGCATCTGGCAACCATTAAAAACGTGCACGCGCACGTTCGGTTGCTACCGATCGACAGTGATAGTCCCTTGCAGCGCTGGGGTCTTGAAGTCCTGGGTTCAATTCCCACCAAGGACACTAAGGACAACATCTGCAAGGAGTTTGTATGGTCTCCCCGTGTTTGCGTGGGTTTCCTCCAGGCACTCCGGTTTCCTCCCACATTGTAAAGACATACTGATAGGATGTTTAGATTGTGAGCTCCAAGAGAGACAGCATTACTCATGTATGTAAAGTGCTACGGAATTAATAGCGCTATATAAAATGAATAAATGATTATTATTATTATTATAGTGGCGGCGTGTAAAGGTACCTTTACACAACTGTCACCTGCCCCGGTGTTTCCCCTAAACTCTTCACTTAAGGAAACACACACACTCCACTCTCAGTTCCTGCTTACTGTCTTTCTCCTCTCTGCTCATATTACATTTGGCCAGCAGATGGCGATGTTGACTAGTATTGACTTCTGCTCACCCCGTCCTTCTACTGGAAATGTGAGCAGTCGGATGTGTCTTTATTGTGATCTTGTACAGATGAGCCGTGTCTGGAGACGTCATCGTGTTGGTCCGGGCCAGATGGAAAAGTGAACGACTCGATAAGAAAGAACATCACACCTTTGTATAGAGATTTATCTTCAGATTTATACTCACAATTTCTCTGAAGGAGAAGTTTTTAGCTGGAACGTACGTAGGGGCACCCTGGCATTACACTCTGCAGGGGGTAATATTATTATTATTATTATAGATTTTTTATTTATTAGTGTTAATATAATGAGGGTTATATCTTGTTTTACACTATGATGTATGCTGTCATTAAGTACTTTATATAGCATATACATAGCATGTAGGCTCTGTTATTACTCCTATTATACTGTGATTACTTTCTGTAGAGTTATGGCGCCACCTGCCGTCACCCTCACTTTTGTAACATTATTTTTGTTATATCTTCTAATATATAAAGCTGAGTGTATGTGTGTAAGCATGTATGTATCATAGCTCTGCCCCCGCTACCTGTCTGGATAGCTCTACTCCTCCAGATAACCCAGCCTACTTTAAGCTCCGCCCTGCAGATAGCCCACCCACTTCATAGTTCTGCCCCCTCCAGATAGCCCCACCCATTTCATAGCTCCACCCCTCCAGACAGCCCTGCCCCTCCAGTTTTCCCTGCCCACTTTATAACCCTGCCCCTGAAAGCCCCGCCCACTTCATAGCCCCACAGTTTAGTTACTATGCCCAGGAAATGCCAGGCTGTACATCTACTTACAGAATTGCCTTGGATGTAACGTTTTCTTCTTCCTCTGATTGGGCCATGTGACCGGCGCCGGATTGGTCCACCTGAAACAGAAAAAAAAAATAGCACCATGTTAGCACAATCCAAGAGATGTTCCTGTACTCACCCCCGGGTCCTCCTCAGCCGCTCCTGGGAGCCCTGTGTCCAGGGACGGCGTTAGGGGGGGCAGACTGGGCAGTTGCCTAGGGCCCCCACTCTCTTAGGGGCCCCCAAAGGAGCTGAACTGAAAATAGCAATAAAACAGTGAAAAAAATGTAAAAATACACATATTTGGTATCGCTGCGTTCATAAGAATCTAAGCTATCAATACATGAAGTAAATTAATCCAATTGGTAAATGGCGTAATGGGAAAAAAATAAAAACGCCAGAATTATGTTTTTTAGGCCACCACGTTGTTACAATAAAATGCAATAAAAGGCGATCAAAATGTTGTATCTGACTCAAAATGGTATCAGTAAAAATGTCAGCTCAGGGCACATAAAGTAAGCCCTCACATATCTATGTATCTTCAAAAATGAAAACATCATGGGTCTCGGAAAATAAAAAAAAAAATATTTTTTTTTTTTTACAAATTTCTGTTTTTTTTTTTTTATGATTGAAGTAAAAATGATGCTCAGTATGTTCTTATTCTGACCTAGATAATCAACTTATGAAGTCACTCTTACCATATAACTACGGCCTGTTCCACATCTAAGGTTGGTGTGCGTTTTGCTAAATTTGCCTTTCTAGCCGTTTTTACCGCTAAAAACGCATTAAAAACGCTAGCGTTTTTTCCCCCATTGATTTCAATGGGAACGCATGCAAAAACGCATGTAGAAACGCATGTGCGTTTTCAAAAACGCAAAACGCATGCATTTTTGCGAACGCAGCACAAAACGTCTTCCCCGATGTTCTGGGCAGCGTTGGCAAAAACGCATGCATTTTCTGTTTTTGAAAACGCACATGCGTTTCTACATGCGTTTTTGCATGTGTTTGCATTAAAATCAATGGGAACAAAAACGCATGCGTTTTGATGCGTTTTTGCGGTAAAAACGCATGGAAATGCGAAAGTGGCCTGAGCATTTAGGGCCCACGTTAACCTTTTGCCTAGGGCCCCACTTTGCCTAAAACTGGCCCTGCCTGTGTCTCCATAAAGCGCTGAAGGACCTGGGATGATGTCACCGTCATGTGACCAGTACAGGCGAAGCTCAGCAATCCTATAACTGGCAGTGGGGGACCCATGTCATGTGACTCAAAGGGGCGGAGCTAAGAGACCACATAGGGACAAAGCACAGGCATCCAGGTACACAGAGAATGTACAGGGGCGGGGCACAGAGAGCCACAGAGAACACTCATGGGGGCAACAGAGAACACTCATGAGGGGCCACAGAGAGCACTCATGAGGGGCCACAGAGAGTCACAAGGGGGCCACAGAGAGTCACACGGGGGCCGCAGAGAGCACTCATGAGGGGCCACAGAGAGTCACACGGGGGCCGCAGAGAGCACTCATGAGGGGCCACAGAGAGTCACACGGGGGCTGCAGAGAGCCACAGGGGGGACTCAGAGAGCATTCATGGGGCTACAGAGAGACACAGGGGAGGCCACAGCACACAGGGGGGGTCACAGAGAACACACACGGGGTTAAAGAGCACGCAAGGGGGGGGCACAGAGTCTACACAGGGAGGCCACAGAAAGTAGACAGCTACACAAGTGAGCACAAAGACCGCAACTGCCAATGCGAAAGCATCGGGCCCACATCTAATGTTTAATATGGTTAGCACTGTATATGGTGGCTCAGTGGTTAGCACTGTATATGGTGTCTCAGTGGTTAGCACTGTATATGGCGGCTCAGTGGTTAGCACTGTACGGTGGCTCAGTGGTTAGCACTGTATATGGTGGCTCAGTGGTTAGCACTGTATGGTGGCTCAGTGGTTAGCACTGTATATGGTGGCTCAGTGGTTAGCACTGTATATGGTGGCTCAGTGGTTAGCACTGTATATGGTGGCTCAGTAGTTAGCACTGTATATGGTGGCTCAGTGGTTAGCACTGTATGGTGGCTCAGTGGTTAGCACTGTATATGGTGGCTCAGTGGTTAGCACTGTATGGTGGCTCAGTGGTTAGCACTGTATATGGTGGCTCAGTGGTTAGCACTGTATACGGTGGCTCAGTGGTTAGCACTGTATATGGTGGCTCAGTGGTTAGCACTGTATGGTGGCTCAGTGGTTAGCACTGTATATGGTGGCTCAATGGTTAGCACTGTATGGTGGCTCAGTGGTTAGCACTGTATACGGTGGCTCAGTGGTTAGCACTGTATGGTGGCTCAGTAGTAGCACTGTATGGTAGCTCAGTGGTTAGCACTGTATGGTGGCTCAGTGGTTAGCACTGTATATGGTTGCTCAGTGGTTAGCACTGTATGGTGGCTCAGTGGTTAGCACAGTATGGTGGCTCAGTGGTTAGCACTGTATGGTGGCTCAGTGGTTAGCACTGTATGGTGGCTCAGTAGTAGCACTGTATGGTAGCTCAGTGGTTAGCACTGTATACGGTGGCTCAGTGGTTAGCACAGTATGGTGGCTCAGTGGTTAGCACTGTATGGTGGCTCAGTGGTTAGCACTGTATATGGTGGCTCAGTGGTTAGCACTGTATGGTGGCTCAGTGGTTAGCACTGTATGGTGGCTCAGTGGTTAGCACTGTATGGTGGCTCAGTGGTTAGCACTGTATGGTGGCTCAGTGGTTAGCACTGTATGGTGGCTCAGTGGTTAGCACTGTATGGTGGCTCAGTGGTTAGCACTGTATATGGTGGCTCAGTGGTCAGCATTGTACGGTGGCTCAGTGGTTAGCACTGTATGGTGGCTCAGTGGTTAGCACTGTATGATGGCTCAGTGGTTAGCACTGTATGGTAGCTCAGTGGTTAGCACTGTATGGTGGCTCAGTGGTAGCACTGTATGGTAGCTCAGTGGTTAGCACTGTATGGTGGCTCAGTGGTTAGCACTGTATGGTGGCTCAGTGGTTAGCACTGTATGGTGGCTCAGTGGTTAGCACTGTATGGTGGCTCAGTGGTAGCACTGTATGGTAGCTCAGTGGTTAGCACTGTATGGTGGCTCAGTGGTTAGCACTGTATATGGTGGCTCAGTGGTTAGCACTGTATAGTGGCTCAGTGGTTAGCACTGTATGGTGGCTCAGTGGTTAGCACTGTATGGTAGCTCAGTGGTTAGCACTGTATGGTGGTTCAGTGGTAGCACTGTATGGTAGCTCAGTGGTTAGCATTGTATATGGTGGCTACATGTTTAGCACTGTATGGTGGCTCAGTGGTTAGCACTGTATGGTGGCTCAGTGGTTAGCACTGTATATGGTGGCTCGGTGGTTAGCACTGTATGGTGGCTCAGTGGTTAGCACTGTATATGGTGGCTCAGTGGTTAGCACTGTATGATGGCTCAGTGGTTAGCACTGTATATGGTGGCTCAGTGGTTAGCACTGTATGGTGGCTCAGTGGTTAGCACTGTATATGGTGGCTCAGTGGTTAGCACTGTACGGTGGCTCAGTGGTTAGCACTGTATATGGTGGCTCAGTGGTTAGCACTGTATGGTGGCTCAGTGGTTAGCACTGTATGGTGGCTCAGTGGTTAGCACTGTATATGATGCCTCAGTGGTTAGCACTGTATGGTGGCTCAGTGGTTAGCACTGTATATGGTGGCTCAGTGGTTAGCACTGTACGGTGGCTCAGTGGTTAGCACTGTATGGTGGCTCAGTGGTTAGCACTGTATGGTGGCTCAGTGGTTAGCACTGTATGGTGGCTCTGTGGTTAGCACTGTATATGGTGGCTCAGTGGTTAGCTCTGTATGATGGCTCAGTGGTTAGCACTATACGGTGGTTCAGTGGTTAGCACTGTACGGTGGCTCAGTGGTTAGCACTGTATGGTGGCTCTGTGGTTAGCACTGTATGGTGGCTCAGTGGTTAGCTCTGTATGGTGGCTCAGTGGTTAGCACTGTACGGTGGCTCTGTGGTTAGCACTGTATGGTGGCTCAGTGGTTAGCACTGTATATGGTGGCTCAGTGGTTAGCACTGTATGGTGGTTCAGTGGTTAGCACTGTATTGTGGCTCAGTGGTTAGCACTGTATGGTGGCTCAGTGGTTAGCACTGTATATGGTGGCTCAGTGGTTAGCACTGTATGGTGGCTCAGTGGTTAGCACTGTATGGTGGCTCAGTGGTTAGCACTGTATGGTGGCTCAGTGGTTAGCTCTGTATGGTGGCTCAGTGGTTAGCACTGTACGGTGGCTCTGTGGTTAGCACTGTATGGTGGCTCAGTGGTTAGCACTGTATATGGTGGCTCAGTGGTTAGCACTGTATGGTGGCTCAGTGGTTAGCACTGTATGGTGGCTCAGTGGTTAGCACTGTACGGTGGCTCAGTGGTTAGCACAGTACGGTGGCTCAGTGGTTAGCACTGTATATGGTGGATCAGTGGTTAGCACTATATGGTGGCTCAGTGGTTAGCACTGTATTTGATGGCTTAGTGGTTAGCACTATATGGTGGATCAGTGGTTAGCACTGTATGGTGGCTCAGTGGTTAGCACTGTATGGTGGCTCAGTGGTTAGCACTGTATGATGGCTCAGTGGTTAGCACTGTATGGTGGCTCAGTGGTTAGCACTGTATGGTGGATCAGTGGTTAGCACTGTATGGTGGCTCAGTGGTTAGCACTGTATATGGTGGCTCAGTGGTTAGCACTGTATATGGTGGCTCAGTGGTTAGCACTGTATGGTGGCTCAGTGGTTAGCACTGTATACGGTGGCTCAGTGGTTAGCACTGTATGGTGGCTCAGTAGTTAGCACTGTATATGGTGGCTCAGTGGTTAGCACTGTATGGTGGATCAGTGGTTAGCACTATACAGTGGCTCAGTGGTTAGCAGTGTATGGTGGATCAGTGGTTAGCACTGTATATGGTGGCTCAGTGGTTAGCACTGTATGGTGGATCAGTGGTTAGCACTATACAGTGGCTCAGTGGTTAGCAGTGTATGGTGGATCAGTGGTTAGCACTGTAGTCTTGCAGCACTTAGGCCCTGGGTTCAGTTCCCACCAAGTACAACATCTGCAAGGAGTTTGTATGTTCTCCTTGTGTTTGCATCGGTTTCCTCTGGGTTCTCTGGTTTCTTCACACATTTCAAAGACTGATAGGATGTTTAGATTGTGAGCTCCAATGGGACAGTGTTGCAAAATGTATGTAAAGCGCTATAGAATTAATAGCGCTATATAAATGAATAAATATTATTATTATTATAAATGTCTGTGCAAATTGTCACTTCAGTGATGAATAGACAAACTCTGTTGCCACCTAGTAAAGGTAGCAAGCCTTTTGGATTGCTACCTTTATTGGCTGGAGTTTTTCACTTTCTCACTGAAGTGACAATTTGCATATGCAATTTCCCAGAGGAGCATTGCGGCTTTAAGTCTCCTCACTGCCGGCTGGCAGAGAAGTCTCCACAAGGAGAATAGCTGTTCCCAGGGGTGCATCTGTCGCGCCCCAGGCCCTGGGGTACTCGGGTATCAGGCTCAGAGGGGTTCACGGGGATGTCACGGGTGGCGATGCCTGAGCCTGTGACCTGGGTGACACTTCAATAGAGGAGTTATGTACAAGGAAAAGAGTTGTTGTCATGTGACGTCACCTGTAGTACCTGGTGAGGGATCACCAGCGCCGCCACAGTCCTCTGTAGGGCGATGGTATCGCGGCAAGGATGGCAAAGCTCCCTACAGGTGGAGCTGATCCTCCGGGGCAGCGTTGCTGAAAGAAACAGGTTGAATTTTGTAGCACAAAGACACGGAGGCAAAGTCACTCTCCCGTAAACAGTCATCAGCATACAAGACCACAGTTCAGGAACAGCTGTTAAAGAAACAGGTAGCTCTACGGGTGGCTGCAAGTGGATCCCAGGTGGTATGGAGGTACCTGTGGTATGCCTTAGTTGACGAACCCGTGTCCTTTCTTCCCTGCCTAGGATGAGTCTATACCCAATGGATCCTTGAACGTATACTTGGGGCTCCCCTCCCTCGTGGTGAAGATGCAGGCAGACCGCTCCGTGTGGCAGAGTGCTGCAGCCAGTGAACGGACCGCAGCAGCCGGTTGACAACTTCAGAGGTGGACTCCGTTCTGGCGTTCCCGTGGTGGACTGGGGAATCCCCTGGATTATGGTCGCACCACGCTGGGGTTCCCCCTTTTCTCTCTCGGGCCCAGACTCACGCGTCAGGCACCCTCTCTCAGGATCCCCTTTCATCTTCCCTCAGGATCAGCCTGGAGCTGTCCTGTTAGACCTCCCGACTCGCTCCACACTCCTTCTCGACTCCTTTCTTACTCTCACTAAAGGCCGCTTTACACGTCCCGATATCGTAACCCAACTACGATAAAAAGTCACGTGGTTCGGCCGTTGCCGCCGATATTGTTCGTGCATTGTGTGGTGTAAATGAGCAATGCGACGCCAGAACAATTCAAAAACGATATTGTTTGTGGATTGTGCAGGCTCTCAAACTATGCAATATTGGCTTGACGATCTGGAAGGATCGTGCTGTGTGACAGCGCAACTACGATTTGGAGCGCAACTTCCGCTATTCACTTCTATGTTAAATGGTCGTTCCCTGGGTCGCTCGTACACAGCGTGAAGGAGGGGGCGTACACATCGCAGTTGTGTTGCCTGCCGATATCTCCCTGTGTAACATCTCCTATGCGATATTGGACAAGTGCCAAAAACGTGCGCGCTCCCGTGCCGTTGTATACCATATCGTAACGATATTGCGACGTGTAAAGTGGCCTTAACTCTTTGACTCCCTCTAGAGGTGCTAGATCCCTCCTGGGTCACCTCCCACCACCAGTCTAGTGTGGGAGGGCAGGAATGGGTCCCACCCACCAGCCTAGGATTCACTTGCAGTTGGGGAAGATTACACCACTTTTACGAGTGCAATACCCCAGTGTGACGCCTGACCATGTGGGGCACCACATATCAGGCTCCCCAGCCGCCTGAGCCCTGGTTGAGGAGCAGTGGGGGGGGATGCCAACAGCGCTGCTGGCGGCAGCAGGGGGAGAGGCTGTGTCTTGCAGCCGGCGGCGCCCATCACACAGGAAGCCGCTGTGTGGTCCTGGCGCTGCCCCCTTCTACACAGCCGCTCCCACTGCCTCCTTGCCGCCTGAACTTCAGGGCTCACACCAGGGGCGGACCTACCGTGGTGCAGCTGGCTCGGCTGCACCAGGGCCCCTACCGGCTAGGGGGCCCCTCAAGCCGGCAGGGGGGCCTCCAACCGACCCCCGTGACCCTGTGTCAGAGGAGAGGAGGTCAACTGCCCCTCCTCTCCTCTGCCGCCCCGGCTCCCAGGACTGCAATGAGCGGCTCGGCGCAGGTAGGAGCCGCATCACCTACAGCACCCGCCCCCCCGCTCCTCGCTGAGATCTGCTAGCCCCCCCGCTCCTCGCCGACAACCATTAGCACACCCCATGCATTGTCTATGCGATCAGCGGTGTTTCTGGATCTACCGCAGCCATCAGAACCGCACTTGTCGCACCCGACTGCAAGCCCCATAGACAATGCATGAGGCTTGCTGCAAGTGCAGCCGTTAGGCGGCAGATGTGGTATATCTGCCGGATCTGCCGCAATTTGAAAAAAAACGCTGATGTGAAGGGGCCTAATCTTTACAATTTGGTTTCATCAAATGTTTTTCACCTTTTGGCTTTTACTGGTTTTTTGTTTTCCTGCGTAATCAGTTTTGATATTGAACGTGGGTTTTAGGCTGTGTGCACACAATGCAGGGGCGGACCTACCTTGGTGCAGCTGGTTCAGCTGCACCAGGGCCCCGACCGGCTAAGGGGCCCCTTAAGCTTGCAGGGGGGCCCCCAGCCGACCCCAAGAGGAGAGAGGAGAGGAGGGTAACTGAGAGAAGCTTCCTGCTTCCCCTGGCTGATCCCACCCCCCTCTCCTCTGCCGCCCCCCCCCCCCCGGCTCCCAGGAATCTAAAATCTAGCTGAGAGACGTTCAGGAAAAGGAAGATGAAAAAGTTACACAATCCGCACAGACCCTCAAGATGAGCTCACTGAGGGAGTCTTAGTTAACTCATTCTGCAGGTGGCAATACAAAAGCTATAGAAGGCAAACAATGCAAAAACCATCCAAACTGCAACATGTCTTTTTGTCCTTAAATGCATGTAATTAAGTAACCGAAAAAAAAGTACACCCCTGTAATGTGTTAGTATAAAGGGCCTTCCCTGGACTACAGTATAAGGGACAGTACATAACCCGCTGCTCAGGAGCTATGTGTCCACCAGGGGGCGCTGTCCATGCTGATCACAATAACCCCGGGGCAGAATGACAGCAGAGAACAAGCTCCTGGCATATGGAGACAAAGTTACCCCATTGGGACAATGCATGAAGTTAACCTCTTATTTGCTGGAATGACAATGAGCGAAACAAGATCTAGGAATCCTAGAGGAAATCGTTTTAAGATTTGGAGCAATTTGAACTCTGTTCAGTTTCGCTATTCCTGTCACTTTTCCTATAAGAAGGATGAGTATGGAAGACGTCACTAGACTCACTATCATTCCACCATAGATTGTGGAGCATTTACAGCACAAGGTGCAGCCTCCTCCATACTGCAAATATCCAGCAACAGTGCTGATATCCACCACTAGGTGTCAGCACATGTGCAGTATATTCCGCTCAGTCTCCACATTATTATAACTCATATAATACAGTTATAGATGTCATCTCATTCCCCGCTCTGATATACTGCTCTGGAGCGCTGCTGTCAGGGGCTGGCTGGCATACTTCAGCCTGGGGGGCAAGTACACAGCAGTGGCCTATGAGCAGTGATCCTCAGGGGCAGAGCGGCCTCCCAGACCAACAGGACAGATGGCCAGGTGACCCCAAAACTGCTGCTTGACCACTGACCTGGGGGGCATCCGCCCTCCTGCCCCCTGGGCCAGCCAGCCCCTGACTGCTGTGTATTTGACGGCACTGATGGTGAACACCGTGACTAGTACTGAGACTAGTTCCATGGGCAGTAACGTGACTAGTACCGTGACTAATACCATGACTAGAATCATAGATAGTACCAAGGCTAGTACAGTGGGTATTACCATGACTAGTATCTAAACTAATACCATGACTTGTAACACAGCTAGAACCATGGCTAATACTGTGATTAGACCTGTGGCTAGTACCGTGACTAGTACTGTGGCTAGTATCTTGGCTAGTACCATGACTAGTAGTGTAGCAAGTACCATGACTAGTCACATGGCTAGTACCATGACTAGTACTGTGACTATTACCACAGCTAGAACAGTGTCTTGTACCATGACTAGAACTGTGACTAGAACTCTGGCTCGTACCATGGCTAGTACCGTGACTAGTACCATGACTAGAATCATAGTACCATGGCTAGTACCTAAACTAATACCATGACTTGTAACACAGCTAGAACCATGGCTAATACTGTGATTAGAACTGTGGCTAGTACCATGACTAGTACTGTGACTATTACCACAGCTAGAACAGTGTCTTGTACCATGACTAGAACTGTGACTAGAACTCTGGCTCGTACCATGGCTAGTAGCGCTATTCAGTATGTAGGTGCACTGGTAATTATGGGCTATGTGCCTGTACTATTCTGCGTACTATTTTGCCTCTGCTATTGGGCATTTGGCTTCAGCATTATGGGGTGTGTGGCTGTGTGGCGCCCCTCTGGCTAGGCGCCACAGGGAGGTACTACACTGTGACAACAAAGTGTTATCCCTGTAAGTTGTCAGTTCAGGGTTTAACCTGTGGAGTCTGTCCTTACACACACTTAGGACTAGGCCAGTTAGAATAGGGGGACCGGTAATTTAGTAGGTCCCAAAGGGGGTGGAGCCTAGGGTTAGAGTAGTGGGAGAGAGAGTGACAGTTGAGATCAGACAGTGCTGGGAAGGCTGTCAGGAAGGACGGGCCTGACAGTGCTCTGACAGGAGGGATCCCCATCTTTAAGTGGGGGCCCGGGACAGAAGGCAACGAGCCAGGACTGGTTGGAGCCAGCTGGTCTTATTGAGGGAAACACCGGTAACGCGGGAAGCCGAGGCGGTCAGAAGTTCACCTCTGACCGCAGACCGACGAGCTGCGGGCCCATAGAAACGGGTTGCTGACAGCGCCACAAGGTACCTCGCCCCTCAGGACTAAGAACCGGTTCAGGACACTAGAGGAGAAGGGCCAAATTCCGGTGGCGGGAGGCTTTGCTTACTTGGGCCCCCCGTCCGGTCCGGTAAGGCACAGAACTTGCCTACTAGCTACAGACCGCAGGACTGGCGGGAGAGCTCTGCGAGGGTGGTAGAGACTGGGAAGAATGAAGCTAACCCTGAAAGACAAAGAGAGAGAACACCTAGAGACTCCATAAGGGAGACCCTGAGCTGGGAGCATCCACCCGGTAAACCAAACTGTACCGTGTTTTACCATCTGCCGGTACCCAGTAAAGTGGAGTAAATCTTGAACTGGTCTCCGTTGTTCCTCCCGCCGGTGCCCGGAGGGCTCCTACACCGTCACCAGCAGCTCATCAGAGGGGTAAGAACCATCACTACAACTCCCCTCATCCCAATCCATCACCGCTGCCCTGAGGTAATAGCTCCACCTGTAGGGAGCTGGACTACTCTCTGCTGCACCCACCATCACCTCAGCGGTCGGCTTGCAGCGCCGGTACCATATTACCGGGAATTACAGGTGATGTCGCGTTCCCCTGTAAATACTCCCTCCTCCCCCACCATTTACTCAAATGATAACCAGGGAACAGAACCGGGATTCCGACCACATTTGATTTCCCCACCCAAGCCGCCATCAGTCCCGGTGTCCGAGTACCCCTTGCTCTGGCCACATCAGCTGCACTGACATGGGGGTGGCTGAACACTTGGGGGTGAGTCTGCATAATGTCTGACAATTTTATGGAGCCACTGTGCCTGCACTGTTATGGAGCCACTGTGCCTGCACTGTTATGGAGCCACTGTGCCTGCACTGTTATGGAGCCACTGTGCCTGCACTGTTATGGGGCTACTGTGCCTGCACTGTTATGGGGATACTGTGCCTGCACTCTTATGGGGCCACTGTGCCTGCACTGTTATGGAGCCACTGTGCCTGCACTGTTATGGGGCTACTGTGCCTGCACTGTTATGGGGCCACTGTGCCTGCACTGTTATGGGGCCACTGTGCCTGCACTGTTATGGGGCCACTGTGCCTGCACTGTTATGGGGCCACTGTGCCTGCACTGTTATGGGGCCACTGTGCCTGCACTGTTATGGGGCCACTGTGCCTGCACTGTTATGGGGCCACTGTGCCTGCACTGTTATGGGGCCACTGTGCCTGCACTGTTATGGGGCCACTGTGCCTGCACTGTTATGGAGCCACTGTGCCTGCACTGCTATGGGGCTACTGTGCCTGCACTGTTATGGGGCCACTGTGCCTGCACTGTTATAGGGCCACTGTGCCTGCACTGTTATGGGGCCACTGTGCCTGCACTGCTATGGGGCCACTGTGCCTGCACTGTTATGGAGCCACTGTGCCTGCACTGTTATGGGGCTACTCTACCTGCACTGTTATGGAGCCACTGTGCCTGCACTGCTATGGGGCTACTGTGCCTGCACTGTTATGGGGCCACTGTGCCTGCACTGTTATGGGGCCACTGTGCCTGCACTGTTATGGGGCTACTGTGCCTGCACTGTTATGGAGCCACTGTGCCTGCACTGCTATGGGGCTACTGTGCCTGCACTGTTATGGGGCCACTGTGCCTGCACTGTTATGGAGCCACTGTGCCTGCACTGTTATGGGGCTACTGTGCCTGCACTGTTATGGGGCCACTGTGCCTGCACTGTTATGGGGCCACTGTGCCTGCACTGTTATGGGGCCACTGTGCCTGCACTGTTATGGGGCCACTGTGCCTGCACTGTTATGGGGCCACTGTGCCTGCACTGTTATGGGGCCACTGTGCCTGCACTGTTATGGGGCCACTGTGCCTGCACTGTTATGGGGCCACTGTGCCTGCACTGTTATGGGGCCACTGTGCCTGCACTGCTATGGGGCCACTGTGCCTGCACTGTTATGGAGCCACTGTGCCTGCACTGTTATGGGGCTACTCTACCTGCACTGTTATGGAGCCACTGTGCCTGCACTGCTATGGGGCTACTGTGCCTGCACTGTTATGGGGCCACTGTGCCTGCACTGTTATGGGGCCACTGTGCCTGCACTGTTATGGGGCTACTGTGCCTGCACTGTTATGGAGCCACTGTGCCTGCACTGCTATGGGGCTACTGTGCCTGCACTGTTATGGGGCCACTGTGCCTGCACTGTTATGGAGCCACTGTGCCTGCACTGCTATGGGGCTACTGTGCCTGCACTGTTATGGGGCCACTCTGCCTGCACTGTTATGGGGCCACTCTGCCTGCACTGTTATGGGGCCACTGTGCCTGCACTGTTATGGGGCCACTGTTCCTGCACTGTTATGGGGTCACTGTGGCTCACTCTGTCCTAGTAGAACACTCAATTTAATGGTAGCCATATATATCAGACAACTGCCCTGCTCCTAACATTGGGGGCCATTCGGCAGGTCTCACAGTAATGAGGAGTCTCTGCACCGAGTCTGACCTTCAGTAGACAGTTTTTGGGCTGAATGTGACTGATGTGGCTCTGTGTGTCAGTTCTGTGGCTGCTGCAGGAGGTGTACTGTGTTGGTTTCCTCCATTTCCCTGTACACACAGGCACTGAGTGGCGGCATTTTGCTGGATCTATTGCTGCACGTGTGCACGATCTGCTCTCTCACCTGTCACGGTTGGGTCCAAACTCCGAGCAGGTGGCCACAGTCCAGGAATCGTGCACTGTCCATGCATCTCACCTTCTGAGTTCGAGTACCGAACACTCCTGCATTTTCATACCGCGTCTGAGCGTCCCTCCTGCTGGATTCGAGTATTGAGCACTCCAGCATTTTAGTGCACCGTCTGTGTGTTCTGCCCATTCTGAGCAGAAAAATAAACAATCATAGTTTTATACCAGTTACGACCAATAGAGGTCACTAGATACCCATTTATCCTGTTTCTCTATACATAAGAGAATGTTTCCTTTAAGAGAATGAGTCATTTAGACGGTATCGCCCCCCCTGCTTCTCTGGATGAAGGAGATGGCAGACGTGTTCCTGAACTTCTGACGGATCAGACTTATCCTAGCTCATGTCCCGTCTTCTCACAACTTTCCTCTTGTCAGATGATTCTAGTAAGAATAAAATGCTGTTACAGGTTTATGCTGGGATCTGTTTAAGCAGGTGTAGGCTGCAGCCATTGTATAGTTGTATTGTGATTCTCTACCTAAGTTAATGCTCCAGCAGTACATGCAGGCAGATTGTAGAGCAGTGCTAGTAGCATGAACTTTGCCCCAGATAGCCATATTAACTGCAGTCTGTGTTATACTGTTACTGTGCAGTTTCTGTAATGCCCCAGTACTGGTAGTAATTGAATTTCTGTATCATACTGCTGTTTTGTGATATGCCAGTACTGACTGTTTTTCTTGTATTATAGTGTTTACCACAGTATCGTTCACGCAATCAAGTTCACCTCATCACCTCAATAAATATAGACTTCAGAAGTCCTACAGTCTGTTCCTTGGGGAAGTGAACAAGGGTTAAGCTGTATGCTAGATATCCACAGCTCCACATGTGGAAGAAGGCAGAACAATGTTGGATTCGAGTACCAAGTACTCCAACATTTCAGTGCATCATCCATGCGTCCCATCTTCTGGATTCAAATACGCTGGATTCAAGTACGGAGCACACCTGCATTCTAATGCGTCATCTATGTTCACTTGCTGGATTCAAGTACCGAGAGCTTCCCCCTGCTGACTTTGCGTATCGAACACTCCAGCGTTTTAGTGCATCGGGCGTCCCACCTGCTGACTTTGCGTATCGAGCACTCCAGCATTTTAGTGCACCGTCCAGGTGTCCCACCTGGTGGATTCAAGTACTGAGCGCTCCAGCATTTTAGTTCACCGTCCATGTGTTCCCCTGCTGGATTAGGGTACTGAGCGCTCCAGCATTTTGGTGCATCGGGTGTTCCACTGGATTCGAGTACTGAGCGCTCCAGCATTTTAGTGCATCGGGTGTTCCACTGGATTCGAGTACTGAGCACTCCAGCATTTTAGTGAACCGTCCGCGTGTTCCATCCTCTGGCTTTGCGTATTGAGCACTCCAGCATTTTAGTGCACTGTCCAGGTGTCCCACCTGCTGCATTCGAGTACTAGGTGCTCCAGCATTTTAGTTCACCGAGCGTTCCACCTGCTGGATTCGAGTACCAAGCGCTCCAGCATTTTAGTGCACCGAGTGTTCCACCTGCTGGATTCGAGTACTGAGCGCTCCAGCATTTTAGTGCACCGGACGTTCCACCTGCTGGATTCGAGTACCGAGCGCTCCAGCATTTTAGTGCACCGGGTGTTCCACCTGCTGGATTCGAGTACTGAGCGCTCCAGCATTTTAGTGCACCGGGTGTTCCACCTGCTGGATTCGAGTACTGAGCACTCCAGCATTTTAGTGCACTGGACGTTCCACCTGCTGGATTCGAGTACTGAGCACTCCAGCATTTTAGTGCACCGGGTGTTCCACCTGCTGGATTCGAGTACTGAGCACTCCAGCATTTTAGTGCATCGGGTGTTCCACCTGCTGGATTCGAGTACTGAGCACTCCAGCATTTTAGTGCACCAGACGTTCCACCTGTTGGATTCGAGTACTGAGCGCTCCAGCATTTTAGTGCACCGGACGTTCCACCTGCTGGATTCGAGTACTGAGCACTCCAGCATTTTAGTGCACTGGGTGTTCCACCTGCTGGATTCGAGTACTGAGCACTCCAGCATTTTAGTGCACCAGACGTTCCACCTGTTGGATTCGAGTACTGAGCACTCCAGCATTTTAGTGCACCGGGCGTTCCACCTGCTGGATTCGAGTACGGAGCACTCCAGCATTTTAGTGCACCGTCTGCGCTCACGGTGACTCCCACAACTATGAGGTTTCTCTCATAAATAATGTGTAGTTTAAGCTCCCCGAGCCCACAGAGTTTACAGGAATGCTGCTAAGTTCTCCCCATCAGGACGCTCCTTGTTCTGCTGCCAAAAAGCCGAGGGAAGCCAAGGCTTTTATGTGTCCTAATGCCCGGCACTGGCTCCAGGGATCAGCGTTACCCAGGATGGGGCGCTGCTGCCAATGGCGGTGCATGCCTGTCTGATGATGCCAGGACAGCAGGTGCCCCTGGCAGACATGGCGGTAACACAGCAGCTTCCTATCACATTCCACCCCGGACGCCACAGGAAGGACTTCTGACACCGAGACGCTTATATCTGGGTGACATTACTAGGATGTCGCAGATTATACACCATACGGGTACACGGCATCCAGAAGCCCGTCTGGGGCACGAGACCCAACCAAGGCCACGGTGTCACCATAAAAATGGCCCAGGAACCTCAAGGGGTTCTCTAACAGCTGCAGTACCAAACACAACCTATGGACAGGGGTGGCGCTGTTTCTGGAAGGAAAACCCCATGTTTTTCTAATTCTTGGCAATCAATATTTGAATGTGACAGTATTTTCCTGACACTATATGACAGTATTGTATGGGCTGTATGTGAGACAGTATAATCCTGACACTATATGGCAGTATTGTATGGGCTGTATGTGACAGTATAATCCTGACACTATATGGCAGTATTGTATGGGATGTATGTGAGACAGTATAATCCTGACACTATATGGCAGTATTGTATGGGCTGTATGTGACAGTATAATCCTGACACTATATGGCAGTATTGTGTGGACTGTATGTGACAGTATAATCCTGACACTATATGGCAGCATTGTGTGGGCTGTATGTGACAGTATAATCCTGACACTATATGACAGTATTGTATGGGCTGTATGTGAGACAGTATAATCCTGACACTATATGGCAGTATTGTATGGGCTGTATGTGACAGTATAATCCCGACACTATATGGCAGTATTGTATGGGCTGTATGTGATAGTATAATCCTGACACTATATGGCAGTATTGTGTGGGCTGTATGTGACAGTATAATCCTGACACTATATGGCAGTATTGTATGGGCTGTATGTGATAGTATAATCCTGACACTATATGGCAGTATTGTGTGGGCTGTATGTGACAGTATAATCCTGACACTATATGGCAGTATTGTGTGGGCTGTATGTGACAGTATAATCCTGACACTATATGGCAGTATTGTATGGGCTGTATGTGACAGTATAATCCTGACACTATATGGCAGTATTGTGTGGGCTGTAAGTGACAGTATAATCCTGACACTATATGGCAGTATTGTGTGGGCTGTATGTGACAGTATAATCCTGACACTATATGGCAGTATTGTATGGGCTGTATGTGACAGTATAATCCTGACACTATATGACAGTATTGTGTGGGCTGTATGTGACAGTATAATCCTGACACTATATGGCAGTATTGTATGGGCTGTATGTGACAGTATAATCCTGACACTATATGACAGTATTGTGTGGGCTGTATGTGACAGTATAATCCTGACACTATATGGCAGTATTGTGTGGGCTGTATGTGACAGTATAATCCTGACACTATATAGCAGTATTGTATGGGCTGTATGTGACAGCATAATCCTGACACTATATGGCAGTATTGTGTGGGCTGTATGTGACAGTATAATCCTGACACTATATGGCAGTATTGTGTGGGCTGTATGTGACAGTATAATCCTGACACTATATGGCAGTATTGTGTGGGCTGTATGTGACAGTATAATCCTGACACTATATGGCAGTATTGTATGGGCTGTATGTGATAGTATAATCCTGACACTATATGGCAGTATTGTGTGGGCTGTATGTGACAGTATAATCCTGACACTATATGGCAGTATTGTGTGGGCTGTATGTGACAGTATAATCCTGACACTATATGGCAGTATTGTATGGGCTGTATGTGACAGCATAATCCTGACACTATGTGGCAGTATTGTATGGGCTGTATGTGATAGTATAATCCTGACACTATATGGCAGTATTGTATGGGCTGTATGTGACAGTATTTTCCTGACACTATATGGCAGTATTGTGTGGGCTGTATGTGACAGCATAATCCTGACACTATATGGCAGTATTGTATGGGCTGTATGTGACAGCATAATCCTGACACTATATGGCAGTATTGTATGGGCTGTATGTGACAGCATAATCCTGACACTATATGGCAGTATTGTATGGGCTGTGATGTGATAGTATAATCCTGACACTATATGGCAGTATTGTGTGGGCTGTATGTGACAGTATAATCCTGACACTATATGGCAGTATTGTATGGGCTGTATGGTGATAGTATAATCCTGACACTATATGATCGGATTGTGTTGCCTCTATTTGGAAGTATTTTCATAATACTATATGGCTGTAGTAGGTGGGTTTTATATTGGCTCTATGTGGCAGTATTTTCCTAACACTAACTAGCAGTGTTATGTGGACTCTGTTACAGAATTACCATTTCACCATATGGCAGTATTATATGGTAACATTACCTTGACACTATATTGCAATATTATAATGTCGGTTGTGTGTGACAGTATTACCCTGACACAATATGACAGTATTATGTGGACTGTCTGTGTCATTTTTACCTTAATGCTATATGCTGGTATTTGTGGGTTTTACAAATCAGTTTTATCCTGACACTATATGGCAGTATTATGTGGGCGCTATATCATTATTATTTATTTATACATGGCGCCATTAGGTTTCATGGCGCTTCACATGTGTAAGGGCGGACGATGACAAGAACGTAAAGTGACGACAATCACATCATACAGGTACATTAGGGCTGTCCACGAGGGCTCACAGTCTATAGGGGATGGGTGGGAGACAGTAGGAGGGGGAGAGGTGAGATGGTGCAGCGGATTAGGTCTCAGTGTGGGTTATAGGCTTGAAGGAAGAGGTGGGTCTTCAGGTTTTTCTTGAAGGTTCCCAGGGTAGGGGAGTGTTTTATGTGGTGGTGGAGAGAGTTCCAGAGTATGGGGGAAGCACGGGAGAAGTCTTGTATGCGGTTGTGGGAGGTGGAGATTCGGGGAGAGAAGAGAAGGAGTTCTTGAGAGGAGTGCAGATTGCGTGAGGGTAGGTATCAGGAGACCAAGTCAGAGAAGTATGGAGGGGACAGGTTGTGGATGGCCTTGTATGTCAGGGTTAGGGTTTTAAACCGGGATCTCTGGGCTTGGCAGAGGGGGAAGATGGGGGAGTAACGGGGCGACAGGTGGATTAGTCGGGCAGCGGAATTGAAGATGGTTTTGAGAGGTGCAAGGGAGGAAGCGGGGAGGCCGGTGAACAGGAGGTTGCAGTACTCAAGGCGGGAGATGATGAGGGCGTGGACAAGTGTTTTAGCAGTGTCGTGGTCGAGGAAAGGGCGGATTCGGGTAATGTTTTTGAGCTGAAGTCGGCAGGCGGTGCGGGGCTTGGATGTGGGGCTTGAAGGAGAGGGAGGAGTAGAGAGTGACTCCGAGGCACTTGGCGTGGGGGACGGGTGAGAGAGAGCAGTCGTTGACGATGATGGATAGGTCAGGTAGAGGGGGAGAGCGACTGGGGGGGGGGGAAGACGATGAACTCGGTTTTGTCCATCTTCAGTTTTAGGAAGCGAGCGGAGAAGAAGGATGAGATGGCGGACAGGCAGTGTGGGATTTTGGATAGGAGGGAGGTGATAGAGCTGAGTGTTATAGAGGTGGTACTGGAGGCCATGGGACTCAACAAGTTGGCCTAGGCCGAGGGTGTAAATGGACAAGAGCAATGGTCCCAAGAATATTGAAATATTATCCTGACAATATATTGCAGTATTTTATGGACTGTGTGTGGATCTCCTGACCTGATATGCTGGTATATGTGGTTTCATGTGTCAGTGTTATCCTGATACTACATGGTGTGTGGCAGTTCTACACTGATACTATATGTCGATATTATGTGGCTTTTACCTGTCTGTGTTATTTGACACCATATTGCAGTATTATATGGGTTGTTTGCAGCAGTTTCATTCTGACACTATATGCCACCGAACCAACGTTACAGATGGAACCGCTGCCTGACCACCGGCCCGGGGGGCATCTGCACTCCTGCCCCTGGGCCAGCCCATCACTGTATGCCGGCATATGTTGTTGCATGTGTCAGTGTTATCCTGACACCATATCACAGTATTATGTGAGCTCTAGGTTGTAGTATTATCCTTACACCATATCGCAGTATTATGTGAGCTCTAGGTTGTAGTATTATCCTGACACCATATAGCAGTATTATGTGAGCTCTAGGTTGTAGTATTATCTTGACACCATATAGCAGTATTATGTGAGCTCTAGGTTGTAGTATTATCCTGACACCATATCGCAGTATTATGTGAGCTCTAGGTTGCAGTATTATCCTGACACCATATTACAGTATTATGTGAGCTCTAGGTTGTAGTATTATCCTGACACCATATCGCAGTATTATGTGAGCTCTAGGTTGTAGTATTATCCTGACACCATATTACAGTATTATGTGAGCTCTAGGTTGTAGTATTATCCTGACACCATATCACAGTATTATGTGAGCTCTAGGTTGTAGTATTATCCTGACACCATATCACAGTATTATGTGAGATCTAGGTTGTAGTATTATCCTTACACCATATCGCAGTATTATGTGAGCTCTAGGTTGTAGTATTATCCTGACACCATATCACAGTATTATGTGAGATCTAGGTTGTAGTATTATCCTTACACCATATCACAGTATTATGTGAGCTCTGTGTTGTAGTATTATCCTGACACCATATTACAGTATTATGTGAGCTCTAGGTTGTAGTATTATCCTGACACCATATCACAGTATTATGTGAGCTCTAGGTTGTAGTATTATCCTGACACCATATCACAGTATTATGTGAGATCTAGGTTGTAGTATTATCCTGACACCATATCGCAGTATTATGTGAGCTCTAGGTTGTAGTATTATGCTGACACCATATCGCAGTATTATGTGAGCCCTAGGTTGTAGTATTATCCTGACACCATATCGCAGTATTATGTGAGCTCTGGGTTGTAGTATTACCCTGACACTATATTGCAGTATTATGTGAGCTCTGGGTTGTAGTATTACCCTGACACCATATCGCAGTATTAGGTGAGCTCTGGGTTGTAATATTATCCTGACACTATATCGCAGTATTATTATTATATGAGCTCTAGATTTTAGTATTATCCTGACACCGTATTGCAGTATTATGTGAGCTCTGGGTTGTAGTATTATCCTGACACCATATCGCAGTATTATGTGAGCCCTAGGTTGAAATATTATCCTGACACCATATCGCAGTATTATGTGAGCTCTAGGTTGTAGTATTATCCTGACACCATATCGCAGTATTATGTGAGCCCTAGGTTGAAGTATTATCCTGGCACCATATCGCAGTATTATATGAGCCCTAGGTTGAAGTATTATCCTGACACCATATCGCAGTATTATGTGAGCTCTAGGTTGTAGTATTATCCTGACACCATATCGCAGTATTATGTGAGCCTAGGTTGTAGTATTATCCTGACACCATATCGCAGTATTATGTGAGCCCTAGGTTGTAGTATTATCCTAACACCATATGACGGTTTATATGGGTTTTATTATGCAGCATTATATGGCGATATTATGTGAGATACAGCTATGGGAAAAATGACTTTGCTTGCTACTAAAGGCCCTATTTGCTCTATAACCAGCACTGATCGGAGACCTTCCTGCCATATAGCGCCGCCATCCCCACAAGCGATCTGGACTATAAAACGTAGCTCCCACTTTCCTCCCAAAAATAGTACAAAAAATACGGTACATCCCATATAGTGCACAAATAGACGCAGGTTCTCAGAAAGCCCCAGACAGGACCTACGCAAATAATAAATGTGCCCTGTATAATCACGGGTCATATAATCTCATGGACCCCTATATATTATGTCACACGCTGTGCCCCGATCACCAGCTCCATACGTCTGTCCATACATTTAGCAGGATTATAAATTAGTACCGCCAAACCGTACATGACAAATGTGATGAGATCTTAGCCTACAAATGACTTTAATCTCTGCAGGAAGAGAAGACAATGGATTGTAATAAACACGAGACCCAATGACACAGATCCCACAAATAATAGGGCCGCTGCGGGGAACACAGGAAATACTTCACAGTTTTGGCACCTTATGGAGTTTCAATCACGTCCAATACTAATGGTGCTGAATTAACGAGGAGCAGATGAGGATAATATTTTGTATCATTGCTGTCATTACTTTGTACATTCCTTGTGGGCTCATGTATTCGGATGTATCCACCGTCTATGTGCTGGACCTACTGCACCATAAGATATACAAGGAAACCTTTCCGAGAAAAGCAACCAAAATTGTACTGAAAAAGGTCTACTAGGTGAGCAGAAATCTGGTGTTTCGCTAAGTCTCTCTGGGGTGCAGGCCTTTGCATCATCGTCCCACAAAGGATCTATCTTTCTGGTCTGATTGTCCTCCTTAAAGTGTCACTGTCAGATCCTTTTAAAGTATGATACTAATATTACCCTTGAATAGTGCCTGGTCATACTTTTCAAAAACATGTAAAATCATTATTGTACCATTTGTTGTTTCCATGTTATAAGCATTTTCAGACCCTGCAGGGAGATCCTGGATTAGTCCTCTCCATTATAAGCACAGAGGAATAGTCCGGCTGTGTTATAAACTGTCATATAATTATGCACTCCCTCTCAGCAGCTCTCTCCTCCCTCTTCTCTCCTCCCTCCTCCCTTTGCTCTCAGTGCAGTGTCAGGTTTCATTTGCAGGAGCTTCTGTTCTGTTGAGGACATGGAGGGAGAGAGCTATTGCAAGCCTACCTTACCTGATCTAGATTCTATTTGTTTCTGTAATTAGGAATCCTTGCCGTGCTGTGATAGTTTCTGTGTTGTATTTCACCTCTTTCTTGTCTGCAGACACAGAGAGCAGAGAGAAGGATGCAACCTCCAATCCCCACTGATGTCCTGTGTAATGATGTGAATATGTGACATGAATATTCATCCTATGGGGAGTGTACAGCAGAGAACTCACTGAAATTTGCACAGGATAGGAGGGAAATAAGAATACATCAATAGAGCAAGCTTAGAAAAAGAAATTAGAAAATAATAGCAGTTACATATGGATTTTTGACCTGACATATTTCGTTTAAGCTTTCTTCTTATATCCAGGGGTAGACAGACAAAGGTTGGATGGTTTTCAGGCCTCCTAGACCTGGGAACGGCATATCAGTGATCAAGGCACTATAAGAGATGATTTGCAGCATTTGTAGAACAGAGGGATCATGAATGGACAGTCAGGAAATGTCAGTAGGGCTTTATAAAGAGGTGTGGACACATCCAGACTACAGATGGTAACTAAGACTTTCTGTAAGGAACTCTGTCAGGTCATTTTTCAATATGATACTAATAGTTCCATAGTGCCTAGACAGATCTTTCAAAATATGTAAAAACCATTACTGTACCCTTTGTAGTTCTCTTGTTTTAAGCATCTTCACACCCTGCAGGCAGTTGCTTCACTAGTCCGGTCCATTACTTTCACTGGTAAATAGTCCACAGTATGTAAATGTTCATTTCCCAGGCTCCCCCCAGTGCTCTGTGTCTCCCTTTCATTTGATCGTTTAGAGTAGTGTTCTACACTAAGACAAGAGTCGTGTGCTCTGATAAATCTCAGGCGTCACATTCAGGGTGATCAGGATATATTCATCTATAAACAAACTTTATATAGTGCCCTCGTTACATCTACTTAATGAACATCTGCTTAAAGGGATCCTGTCACCTCCAAATGCCTCCTAAGCTATCGAAACATGTCCCTGCAGCATATTATCACTAATCCCACACTCCTTTTGTCTCAGAAAAGCATCCTGTGAAAGTGGAGAAAAACGTTTTATAACTTACTCATTAGCGATATTAATTAGCTGTACCTATATTCTTTAGCCCCTTGGGCGGGCTCTCTTAGTCATAAGATCACGCCCTGATAGGCGCGATCTTCTATTCATATTGTATTCAGCGCCTCCCTGCTCTCCTCGGTGCTGTAAAGGCTGTAATGATGCGAATCGCATCATTTCCAGCATCGGGTGACATCGGTACACCCGCGTCGCTCTGTAGGCTTCAAGCACCGCATTGCACATGCGGTGCTTGAAGCAGTACACACCGACGTGGGTGTACTGACGTCACCCGATCTGCAGTAACCAGGTTGGTAAGTCAAGACACTCACAAACACACCCAACTCACCCGGTTCCAGGGACGGCGGGTGAACCCAATAGTGGGATGGCTCAGGCAGTCAGTGGGACAGTGGGGAGAGAAAGGTGGAGGGTGGGAAGTTAGGAAGTACAGTCAGGAAGTAGGAAAGAGGACAAAAGGGAAACCCCACAGGAAGTGGGAGGCCAGTTCAATTGGAGAGAAAGTTGGCGGAGTAAGCAGGAGAGGAAGGACCCGGAGGACTGGAGCAGCGATGAGGCTCGTCCCAGGTCCTGTAACAACAGACTGCGAAGAGACAGAGGGAGCCCTAGGGGCGCGGGCAGTGAGCGATCCACCCATGCACCTGAATCTGAAGTAAAACGGAGGGGCAGGCTGAGCACCAGCGACCTGTCCTGAAGGTGGCGAGGAGACTCTATACTCCAACCAGAGGCCACAAGATCTAGAGGAGCTGTGGTCGACTCCCGGCACATCTGCTGAGAAGGCAGCTGTACTAGGGCCAGGGGACACGGATGGTCGCCCGACAAGGCCCGCGGCTCCTGGATTGGGGCACTGTGCATGGAGGCGAGCAGGAGTGAGGCGAGCAGGCAGCGCCGAGGAAAAACAACCTAAGAGGGAAGGAACATGAAAGGGGTGCACTGGACAAGCCATCCTGGTTGCTAAGGACTACCCAGACTGCAATTAAACCTGAGCTGTAACCTGTGGTGTGAGTATAGAAAGCTAAGTAAACCGAGTTTGGAACTCAGAACTGTGTGTGAGACTGTTCATTTCCTGCCTGAGGAGCGGTAGACTGAAGCGGTGCGCAGGCTGCAGGAGCCCGCCTGTGGGACGCGCCCATCCCTCCATCCATCATCCAATACCCCTACACCGGATGCCCTGGGGACCTGCTCCACCCGTGGGGAGTGAAACCATCACAGCTGCCATCCCATCATCTCCAGAGTTTCCGGACTGCAGTGTCGGCCATCCATAACCGAACACCACGGGTGGCGTCACCACAATCACCTCTATATCCCTATCTGTTTGCGAAGCAGAAGAGCACATTCAGCAAGCGTCTAATCCAACTAATGTGTAAAAAGGAAAGATACAGAAAATCGTTTGTTCCGACAGCTGTAGGGATGTTTAACAAATGTATAAGTGTAAAGCATCCCAAGACTGTGTGAAGTTCTATGTGTATAGGGGGAATAGGTGAGGTACATGTACCAGTCTACCCACATCTGCTGTCCATATAAACTTATTTTGTAAAGTGTGAAATGTTCTTGATCTTTGTTCTGCTGCTGTAATACTGTAATTTCCTCCGGGATCAATAAAGTTTATCTTATCTTATAAATCCCTTATTCCATACACTTTCTTCCCTTTTTATTGACCGCTCCGGGGCCAAGGACCGGGTCACATCACCGTGACATCCCAATCCCTGTCGACATCGCCCCAGGCCCGGCTCTGAGTATTCCACGGCCGCAACGGGGGCGAGTCAATTCCATTTCAGCTGGGAATCCGGGTTCTTCTGCCACCTTTACAGGTCCTTATGGTGGCAGAACGCTTGTAAAGAGATTGAGGAGCATGTCTGAAGATGCAGAGTCTGTGCCAGGACTAACGCCTCCCGCCAAGCTCCAGCGGATTACCTCTTGACTAACGATGTTCAATCGCAGACTTTGACCCATTTATCCATGGACTTTGTTACCGACCTACCTGGCTCTGGAGGTAATACAGTCGTGTGGGTAGTGATGGACCAAATCAGCAAAATAATTCTCTCTTCGAATGTTACCTACAACTAAGAGTATAACAACATTGTTCAGTTTCATATTGTTAAATTGCATGGCGTTTCCAAAAACATTATTTCTAATAGAGGGTTCATATTCTGGCTAGCTTTTGGTGTAGTTTTTGCTCCAGACTGGGTATCAACAGCGGCGTAACTACAGCTGGTGCAGGGGCTGCAATCGCACCTGGGCCCTGGATCCTAGGGGGGCACCAAAAGTCCCTTTGGCCCATAGAAAATGACTAATGCTATTAAATATTTGCAATAATTGAGGTGGAGCAAATTCTTGGTTCCAGGCGGTCAGGCACCATCTACAGCAGGGGTCTCAAACTCGGCTGGGTTGGTGGACCGCACATAGAAAAAAATTGATATCGGGGGGCCGCATTGCTTAAAGGACTAAGTGACATTTTTAGTAATACCAGAATTTTTTGCTCAATGTAGTAATGTCCAAATCCTGATCCCCTTCTTGTAGTTATGTCCCCATCTTGGTCCCTTTCTTGTTGTTATGTCCCCATCCTGGTGCCCCTCTTGTACTAATATCCCCAACCTGATCCCCTTCTGTAGTAATGTCCCCCATGCTAGTCCCCTTTTGTAGTGATGTCCCCCATACTGATCCCCTTTTGTAGTAATGTCCCCATCCTGGCCCTCATAGAGTAGTAATGTCCACCATGCTGGTCCCCTTTTGTAATAATGTCCACCATGCTGGTCCCCTTTTGTAATAATGTCCCCCATCCTGGCCCCCGTTGTGTAGTAATGTCCCCCATGCTGGTCCCCTTTTGTAATAATGTCCCCCATCCTGGCCCCCATTGCATAGTAATGTTCCCCATGCTGGTCCCCTTTTGTAATAATGTCCCTCATGCTGATCCCCTTTTGTAGTGATGTCCCCATCCTGGCCCCCATAGAGTAGTAATGTCCACCATGCTGGTCCCCTTTTGTAATAATGTCCCCCATGCTGGTCCCCTTTTGCAGTAATATCCCCCATGCTGGTCCTCTTTTGTAGTGATGTCCCCCTTGCTGATCCCCTTTTGCAGTGATGTCCCCAACCTGGTCTGCCTTCTTTTTACACACACACACACACACACACACACACATTCACTCACACACATTCACTCACACATTAACTCACACACTTACTCATGTGGAACAAAAAGAGGGGAAAAGCACAACTGATGAGTGGTACCTGGTGGTCTAGTGTGGGCATCAATAACAGGTGTGGGGGGTTTGCCTCTCACCTTTGGATGTTGTGTAACCCTGCACACCCTCGGCGTATCGCAGAGGATGGCTCCGGACTCCAGCGGTCGGGGTTTCCTCCATGAGCAGCTCCTTCTTCCGGTCAGTTGACTCGAGCAGCCGATCACCTGCCCTGTGCCGTTCTCGGTTACGTCACCGCAGGTCCTTTGGATTCTGTTAGCGGAGACTCTGGTTCACAGCTGCTCCTGCTGCAAACCTAGGATGGGGATATGATATTTGTACAGAAGTGTGAGATTATAACAGAAGCGCTAGAGCACAGGAGGCACACGTTTAATTACCTTTAATAAACCACAACGCATTTCCATGGCGGTCCGCCGTCTCCATCAGGTAAATCTACCTGATGAAGACGGCGGACCGCCGTCGAAAGGCGTTGTGGTATATTAAAAGTAATTAAACGTGTGCCTCGTGTGCTCTAGCGCTTCTGTTATAATCACACACTTCTGTACAAACTCACACTCACTCAGACACTCACACTCTCAGACACTCAGACTCTCAGACACTCACACTCTCAGACACTCAGACTCTCAGACACTCACACTCTCAGACACTCACACACATTAACACACACTCTTTTGTAATCTTAACCATGCTGGCGGTGGTCCAGTGCATGGGGCTGTCATGGTTCCCGCTGTATTGCTTCCGGACGCTTCATTATGCTGCTCTGCAAGTTCAATGCAAACCATCAGCCAATGAGAGGCCCGCAGGTGATTTCGGCGTATGACGTCACCTGCGGGCCTCTCATTGGCTGACGGCTTGCAATGAACTTGGAGAGTGGCAGAGTGAAGCGGCCGGAAGTAATAATATAGCGGGGACTGCGGCGGCCCTATGCACTGGACCGCTGGCAGCATGGTTAATTGTTCACAGTGCCACAGACCGCACAGAGAAGCCTCAGGGGTGTTACCACCCTGGGTTCTGCCGCCCGTGCCCCCCGACCTGCTGCCCTTACTCCTTCGGCTCCTATCACCTCTGTCCAGCCTCCATGTTCCCGGGTGTCGTCCGTCCGCCGACGGCTCAGGCAGCCGCCGCCCGCGGGTCGGTTGGGTAGCAGCCTCCTTACCGTATGCCCCCTGTACGCGCACTTGTCCCCAGCCGCAGGGGTCCAGCACCCTCTGCCTGAGCAACACTGCTCCTCTCACTTCCGGTACCACTGCTTGTGCACATGGAACTGTCTCCTAATCAGTTTCTGCTGGAGAGTGCAGGGAGCTTGCTCCTCCCCTCAGCCAATCACCAGGTCTCTGGGTCCTTCCAATCAGGACTGCCCTGCTCTGATATAAACCCCCTGTTGCCAATCAGTCGGGGCCAGGGCAACCTCCTCTTCTCCCTAGTGGAGCTGCCATATCTGGTCTGGTCAGGTCGCTCCTTGTTTTGGTCCGTTGCCTGATCTCTCTTTGCTTCCTACAGATTGCTGCCCTGCCGACTCTGGATCCCCCTGTGTTCCTGGATCCCCCTGTGTTCCTGGATCCCCCTGTGTTCCTGGATCCCCTGTGTTCCTGGATTCCCCTGTGTTCCTGGATTCCCCTGTGTTCCTGGATTCCCCTGTGGTTCTGGATCCCCCATGTTCCTGGCTGGTTTCCTGGATCCCCCTGTGTTCCTGGATTCCCCCTGTGTTCCTGGATCTCCCTGTATTCCTGGTTTCCCGTGTTCCTGGTCCTCTGTGTTTCAGTTTCTATTTGTATACCCGGTTACTGTTTTGTTAGCACGTCGCCTGGGGTCGGTTGAACACTCGTGTCCGTTGCATTGGCCCCTCCGAGGTTGGTACCGGCGGGACCCCTGTATAGGGGTTAAGCGCTTCGGGGCCTCCTTCGGTGGGTCTCCAGTGCTGCGACCTTGTGGCCCTCCCCAGGGGCGTGGGGTTCGGTGTTGTTGTTCCAATAAACCAGTTGACTTTACGGTACTTGTCTGCCTCTCTCTCACCCGGTATCAGCATCCGCTTTACGCGGTCCAGTGGGTCCACACATAGGGTCCGTCAGTAGGACGTGACAAGGGGCCACATGCAGCCCGCAGGCCGCGTGTTTGAGACCCCTGCTCTAAACTAAAGTCGCTTCCAGAGTAAAGAGAATGGGTGGGGTGATAGACAGAGAAGAGGGTAGAGAGGTAGGGTGGTGCTGCACTGTAAGGAACTTTGTGGGTGAGAAAAAGCAGTTTGAATTGGATCCTATAGTGTATGGGCAACCAGTGCAATGACTGGCACAGAGCGGGTCCTATAATGTATGGTCAGCCAGTGGAATGACTGTCACAGAATGGAGGCGTATGAGTAATGGTTAGCCAAATAGGTGACCCAGGCTGCTACATTAAGGATGGACTGAAGAGGGGAGAGTCTAGTGACGGGGAGGCCAATTAATAGAGAATTACAATAGTCAGGGCAGGAGTAGATCAGGGCCACAGTGAGGGTTTTTGTTCTTTCCATGGTGAAAAAGGGGCAAATTCAAGAGATGTTCTTCAGGTTCAAGCAGCAAGAGTGGGCGAGAGATTGTATATATGGGGTGAAGGAGAGATGAGCATCAAGCATAACACCCAGACAGCGAGTCTGCTGACTAGGCGTTATCGTGGTGCCGCACACTGAGAAGGAAATGTCAGATTTAGGGAGGTTAGTGGAGGGCGGGAGCAGAAGTTTAGTTCAGTTTTGGAAAGGTTGAGTTTCAGATAGAGAGCGGACATGATGTTGCAAACTGTCATTGGTTTTCTGTAATACAGCGGGGGTAAGGGCAGGGGAAGAAGTGTATATTTGTTTGTCATCAGCATAAAGATGGTGCTGGAAGCCAAATCTGCTGATGGTTTGTGACTCACCGAGGGCCGGGACTCCGGTTGATACAGGCGATTCTTCTTCCTTCCTTGTCACGGGTGGACCGCGCCTGCCGGTAGTGGGGCCCGGTGGGTTGCAGATCAAAAGTGAAGACGTCTTTGTGGAACAGATTAAAAGGGGTTTAATTTGTTTTATTCGTGACGCCACCTATGAGTAGATTCGGTAAAGGGCTACCGACGCTGCGGAACCCCGGGGGATGGACAGCAGCAAGATGTTACGCTCCCCACAGGCTGAGCGGTGATCCCCAGGGGCTGGAGCTGCTCAAGATGTTGTGCGGCAGCTGCGGTTTCCTTGTTGTGCGGACGGACAGTTCATAAGGAAGCACAGACACAGAAAGTCTCTATAACGGGTCTTTACTGTAACCAGCAGGCAATACATGGTATACAGTGGTTGAGTAGTAGACCGGGTGGACTCAACAGTGATAGTGTCCCTCAGAGATCCGCAGTGTTCCTCCATTCTACCTACTTAGTTCCTTTTGCCAGCGTCGCCCAGGAATACCAGGTCGGGTACGGGGAGGCTGCTTCAATGCCCTATCCATGATGTACGTCCTGGATGCTTTGGGGAGCCTTGGATCCCTCAGTGGGTACACCGCTGGTTAGACGACTGGAAACTGACTGGTGGTGGGGTGCTCCTGTAAAGCTGATCCTCCACTCTTCTGGTTCGCGTGGCAGAGGTGAACTGCTGCCAGCTTCGGTACCAGTGAACCGGCTGTAAGTTGTGGGCACGGGAGTCTTTTGGGAACCCGTGTAGATATGCCCAATCCCGGTGGTTAAGGCCTCAGGTGCTGACACCCGACCGGTGACGGCCCAGGGGCCCGCACGGGGTGCGGAGCCCCCGCTCCTCTCCAAGTTCTAGTCTGCTCTTGTCAGGTTCTAGATCCCTTCTCTACTCCCAACTGTCTAGATTATTGTGTGTTCTACTACACTACCCTAACACTCCACCCACCAGGACCTATGATTGGTCCCCTGTTCTAGGTGTTGCATGTTGGGTTGGATCTCCAAGTTAACTAGTTCATTGCTGAGTCAGCGGATATTGCGGCTGCATTTGTGGCTGCAATACCCTCCTGTGACGCACTCGTTGCGGGGCGCCACACTCCCCCTTGGTTGAATACGCTTGTCCCCAAGCGTCACACTACTCACATTACAGAGGTTTTTATATTTTATAACAGGTAATACACTTTTATTAATGACAAGTCATATACGCATAAAAGTGAAAAGGTAAATAAACAGGTAACACATTGCGCGGACCCGGCGGGCGGTCGGCTGTCCTTAGAATAAAAGTTCAGGCTGTAGCCGCCAAGTCGCGGTGTTACAGTGCAAACAGGAAGAAGTCTCTTTTAATAGCAAAGTTCAAACAACAACTCAAGTCACTGATGGATAGCAGTGTTCCGGACTCGTATAGCGAACCACCCATCACGGCATATATGGCGCTCATAGGTTACTATGTCCCCTCTATACAAGTCTCGACTTGGATGACCTCGCGGTAGGTGCGATTCCACATCACGGCGCCCCACAAACACTTCGGTACTCACACCCTCCTCCCTTACGAATCCCCACCCGGTGGACAAGTTAAATGTGCTTACCCACCCGGTCTTTCGGAATTGTTCAGGTAATGGAGATTGACGGCGGGCCTCGGCGCGAGCCTGCATGTTGTCTTGCAGTCGAGTGTGCCACTCGTCTCTCCGGATACGACGTACCTCTTCGTCGGAGTGATGCGGCGTGTGGATAAAGTCACTACGGCGTGCTGGTTGTTGAACCGCTCGAGATTGGTGGGCAGTCTGGAGTGGAGCCCGGTTCAACGGAACCGGAGAAGATACTGTTGCGGCGGCACTCGACCAGTGCACCCGAGCTGATCGCCCGGCAGAAGAGTTCTTTGTGTCTCCCCAGGCGAACCCGCTGTAGAGGTCCTCAGGTGAACTGTAGGTCTCCTCGTCATCCTCCTCGACCTCCTCGATGACTACGTCGGGCTGCTCGGCTGACGAAGACGATGGGATGGACTCCTCTGGATCGGTGGGTGACTGTGCTGCAAAGTTCTCGTCTGGGTCGTTGTGCAGGACTTCCAGGCTGCCTGCCTCTTCTTCTGTAGCAGCGGGAAGTGGTGTTTCAATCCCGGTCACCAGGTAGGCCTCTGGATTTGCAGAGGAGGCCTCCGGTTCAGGGGAAAAAACAGGCGACAGTCTCGGTATTGTGGAAACTAGTCGCGGGTTCCGCAGGTGGAACCAGGTAGATGTCAGCTTCTTCGTGGGAGCATATTGGAAGCTCCGGCTCTGGAACGGGGTCGGCTGCGGTTTCGTCTGCCGGAACGGGTCGAGCTGTGGTCCTCACAGGAATGATACAGTCTATGGGCTCCGGTGACGAAGCAGGACAGGTGGTGGGCGACGGTGAGGCTGTTGAAAAACTGGCGATGTCGTCTGGGCTTGGAGAAGTTGTACCCGGTCGGCTCTGCTGCATCGCATGATGGAGTCTTCTGCCTAGGGTCGCGCTCCAGCTGCGAATCGTCCATTCCACTGTCTCAAGTAGTCGCACCCGGAGGTCTTGTAGAGCCTCTAGCCAGAAGTCGGGGCTGCCGTCTATGGTAAGGGCAGGATCCGGACCCGGTTGGCCTATGGCTGCTATGGCCTCCGCCTCGACCTCCCGCATTAGGTCTTGGAGTCTTGTGCTGGCCATTCTCTTCTTGGAGGGAAACCACACCCGTTCAACCGGTAAGACGTTCTGGTAGAGCTGGTAGAGAAGTCTGTCGACTGTCTGTGACACTCCCATTTCCTCTGGGCTTTTGTAGTCCAATGGTGGGAAAAGTCTTTGGGGTCCGCCCCCATGGTTGATTCGAGCAATCAGGGCGGACAAAGAGTTTGGCGCCTTTAGTCTTTAGCCCTCCCACGATGAGGGGGGGTTGACTCACTCCTGGGCTTGCACGTGGCGGCTTCTTGTGGCGGGAACGCCATCTTGGGCGCCATCTTGACCCAATGGTAAAAAGGCGGGAAAGTTCTTTTAGGGACGAACAAAGTCCAGTGTAGACAATAAAGTCCAGTTTAAGCACAATATACCCGTTGGGTAACGGGCCTGCTCGTATCCTGTTCGTGACGCCATTTTCTGACTCACCGAGGGCCGGGACTCCGGTTGATACAGGCAATTCTTCTTCCTTCCTTGTCACGGGTGGACCGCGCCTGCCGGTAGTGGGGCCCGGTGGGTTGCAGATCAAAAGTGAAGACGTCTTTGTGGAACAGATTAAAAGGGGTTTAATTTGTTTTATTCGTGATGCCACCTATGAGTAGATTCGGTAAAGGGCTACCGACGCTGCGGAACCCCCGGGGGATGGACAGCAGCAAGATGTTACGCTCCCCACAGGCTGAGCGGTGATCCCCAGGGCCTGGAGCTGCTCAAGATGTTGTGTGGCAGCTGCGGTTTCCTTGTTGTGCGGACGGACAGTTCATAAGGAAGCACAGACACAGAAAGTCTCTATAACGGGTCTTTACTGTAACCAGCAGGCAATACATGGTATACAGTGGTTGGTAAGTAGACCGGGTGGACTCAACAGTGATAGTGTCCCTCAGAGATCCGCAGTGTTCCTCCATTCTACCTACTTAGTTCCTTTTGCCAGCGTCGCCCAGGAATACCAGGTCGGGTACGGGGAGGCTGCTTCAATGCCCTATCCATGATGTACGTCCTGGATGCTTTGGGGAGCCTTGGATCCCTCAGTGGGTACACCGCTGGTTAGACGACTGGAAACTGGCTGGTGGTGGGGTGCTCCTGTAAAGCTGATCCTCCACTCTTCTGGTTCGCGTGGCAGAGGTGAACTGCTGCCAGCTTCGGTACCAGTGAACCGGCTGTAAGTTGTGGGCACGGGAGTCTTTTGGGAACCCGTGTAGATATGCCCAATCCTGGTGGTTAAGGCCTCAGGTGCTGACACCCGACCGGTGACGGCCCAGGGGCCCGCACGGGGTGCGGAGCCCCCGCTCCTCTCCAAGTTCTAGTCTGCTCTTGTCAGGTTCTAGATCCCTTCTCTACTCCCAACTGTCTAGATTATTGTGTGTTCTACTACACTACCCTAACACTCCACCCACCAGGACCTATGATTGGTCCCCTGTTCTAGGTGTTGCATGTTGGGTTGGATCTCCAAGTTAACTATTTCACTGCTGAGTCAGAGGATATTGCGGCTGCATTTGTGGCTGCAATACCCTCCTGTGACGCACTCGTTGCGGGGCGCCACATTTGTCCAATTGGGGTCATGTAAAGAGAGAAGAAAAGAGGGCCAAAGACCGAACCCTGAGGAACCCCAATAGTGAGAGGAAGAGGGGAGGAAGTGGAGCCAGCGAATGATACACTGAAAGAGCGGTCATCCTTGTCTTTGATGCCAATGAAGTGCAGCATAGAGAGTAGGAGATGGTGGTCAACAGTGCCAAACACTGCAGAGAGATCAAGGAGATAAGCAGAGAGTGGTCACCATTACGTTTTGGCATCAGAAGGTCATTGGTCACTTTGGTGAGGGCAATTTCTGTAGCGTGTGGGGGTGGAAACCAGACTGTAATGGGCCTAGAAGAGAGTGAGTGGAGAGGTAATGAGCGAGGCAGGAGCAGACCAGGCGCTCCAGGAGTTTAGAGATGAAGGAGAGAATGAAGACTGGTCTGTAGTTGTTTGTTCAGGATGGGTCAAAAGAATTTTTCTTTAATAATGGAGTAATGATAGAGTGATTGAAGGAGGAGTGGAAGATGCCAGTAGAGAGGGAGTGATTGAAGATTTTGCTTAGGTGAGTAGTGCCAACCGGAGAGAGAGACTGGAGTAGGCGTGAGGGGATGGGGTCAGCAGTGCATGTGGTGGGAAAAGAGGAAGAGAGGAGCCTGGAGACGTCTTGTTCTGTGACTGGATCAAATGTGGAGCGTGAGCCAGAGGGGATGTGGGGGAAAATGGGAGTAACGGCACTCTGAGACCGGGAGCTGATTTCCTAATGAATGTTTTCTATTTTTTCTGTGAAGTAAGAAGCCAGATCATCAGCACAGAGGTCAGTGATGGGGACCTGCACTTTAGGACTGAGGAGAGAGTGAAAGGTGTCAAAGAGTTTCTTTGGATTGTTACCCAATCTTTACCCAACATGGCATGCACTGTGCAAGGTGGCACCATTGTGTAATTCCACATGTTGCGTGTTTCATCCAGTCACTGATACCTATGTTATGTGACTATGGTGGAGGAACCCTATGACTGTGAGCTATGCATCGGGGAATGGAGAATAAATTAATAACCATCTAAATAATGTGAGCTCGGAGCCCGGCAGTCTCCGGACTTGGCAGGCGTATTAGTTTGTCTGTAATAAACAGGAGGGAGATGTTTCCCCCGCGCGATCCCCCAATGCCAGCGTCCCAACAATGTATACAGAAATTTGGCAAAGCTAGACCAGGATTAGCTGCAGAAACTGAACTGGACAAGGACATTTTCCAGGCAAGACGGTCAGATTTCTAAAAGACACATCCCTGACATCAGCCTTTTCACTGTGTTTTTCAATCATTACTGAGGATTTATGGAAACCCCATTAAGTCTCCTGTTGGCCGACGGTTTTCCTGGAGGAAAAAGAGTTTGTTTAAAGAAAAGCTGAGCAGAGACTTATGCAAGATCAACATATTTCTGCAATGATCCCAAATATTTTAATAGCAATATTGACCATGTATCTGTGCCCAGAAATAAGCAGCAGAACCCGGTATTACATGCAAAAGGTTCTCTCTGTGCTTCTTTCTCTGTCTCCCTTGCAGGTTGCGATGGGAACAAATCTTTTCGCTATGAGATATTTTCCCTTTTTGCTTTGACAGTCGACCAACGCCAAAGAGAACATGACCATGGGTCACAAAGTCACATTCTAAAACATTGGGAAAAGCCATGTTCAGGGGCGTAACTACAGTAGGTGCAGGGGGTTGCAATCGCAACCGGGCCCTGGAGTCCATTTGGCCAATGGAAAAAGACTAATACTATTAAAGATTTGCAATAATTGGGGGCCCCGTTGGAGCTTTTGCATCGGGGCCCATGAGCTTCAAGTTACACCACGGGCCATATTGATATAAAAATCTGAAAATTAACTATGCAAAACACAACTTGAAAAAGATGCAAAATGCTGCAAAGAATCAGGACCGCCGCAATCAAATATTTCTTCTTGATGCAACAAAGCAATCTCAAAAATGATCAGGATCAAATCAAAATGGTTGATCCAGTTTATAAGAATCATTTCTGGACAACTTATTAGCAGGGACGTACTGCCAATGGCAGACCAGGTGGAAGCTATGGGGCCCATGAGTCAGTTGAGGTGGCAGCTATGGTGGTGGTGAAGTGGCAGCTTCAGTGGCAGTGAGGCAGTAGCTCCGGAGGTGGTTGGGTGCTGCTCTGGTGGTGGTGAAGCAGTAATTGGTGGTGGTGAGGCAGCAGCTCTGGCAGTGGTGAAACAGTAATGGTGGTGAGGCAGCAGCTCTGGCAGTGGTGAAACAGTAATGGTGGTGAGGCAGCAGCTCTGGCGGTGGTGAGGTGGACGATCCTGTGGTAGTGAGGTGGCAGCTTCAGTGGTAGTGAGGTGGCAGCTCCAGTGGTGATGAGGCGGTAGCTCTGGTGGTGAGGAGGCGGCAATTCCGGTGGTGGTGAGGTGGCAGCTCCAGTGGTGGTGAGGCCACAGCTCCGATGGTGGTGAGGCGGCAGGTCCAGTGGTGATGAGACGGCAGCTCTGGTGGTGGTGAGGCGGCAGCTCCGGTGTTGGTGAGGCAGCAGCTCCGGTGGTGATGAGGCATCAGCTCGAGTGGTGGTGAGGTGGACGATCCTGTGGTAGTGAGGTGGCAGCTTCAGTGGTAGTGAGGTGGCAGCTCCAGTGGTGATGAGGCGGTAGCTCTGGTGGTGAGGAGGCGGCAATTCCGGTGGTGGTGAGGTGGCAGCTCCAGTGGTGGTGAGGCCACAGCTCCGATGGTGGTGAGGCGGCAGGTCCAGTGGTGATGAGACGGCAGCTCTGGTGGTGGTGAGGCGGCAGCTCCGGTGTTGGTGAGGCAGCAGCTCCGGTGGTGATGAGGCATCAGCTCGAGTGGTGGTGAGGTGGACGATCCTGTGGTAGTGAGGTGGCAGCTTCAGTGGTAGTGAGGTGGCAGCTCCAGTGGTGATGAGGCGGTAGCTCTGGTGGTGAGGAGGCGGCAATTCCGGTGGTGGTGAGGTGGCAGCTCCAGTGGTGGTGAGGCCACAGCTCCGATGGTGGTGAGGCGGCAGGTCCAGTGGTGATGAGACGGCAGCTCTGGTGGTGGTGAGGCGGCAGCTCCGGTGTTGGTGAGGCTGCAGCTCCGGTGGTGATGAGGCATCAGCTCGAGTGGTGGTGAGGTGGCAGTTCCAGTGTTGGTGAAGCAGCGGCTCTGGTGGTGGTGAGGTGGCAGTTCCAGTGGTGATGAGGTGGCAGCTCTGGTGGTGGTGAGGCATCAGCTCTAGTGTTGGTGAGGTGGCAGCTCCGGTGTTGGTGAGGTGGCAGCTCCGGTGGTAATGAGGCGGGAGCTCCGGGGGTAATGAGGCAGCAGCATGATCTTTGCAGGCTGTAAGCTTTTCTGAGGTCGGTTTTCAGGGTCCATCTGAAGGATCTGAGTGTGGTGGATAATTTGATGTGTATGGGTGCAGAATTCCAGAGGATGTGGAATAATCGGGAGAAGTCTTGTAGGCAATTGGGTGATGAATGAATAAGTGTGGAGGAGAGGAGGAGGTCTTAGGAGGAGCAGAGATTATGTGAGGGACGATATTGGGACATTAGTTCAGAGATATAGGGAGGGGACAGGTTGTGGACGGCTTTGTAGGTCAGTGTTAGGCTGCGTTCACACTGTGCGTATTATTTGCGCTTTTTTGCGCGCGCATTTCCCCCCAAAGCGGACCTGCGTCTGCATGTCACAGCAAAGTGAATGCACTTTCACTTTTGCTGTTCACACGCAGCGCAATTTTCGGCCGCGCTTTTATGGGAGAAAGCGTCTTTTTACGTGCGCGTTCTCCCATAGGCCCCATTTTAACCCCTGGAATTACGCATCGCCGTTCAGACGATGCGCATTCCAGAGCGGGGCAAGGGGTATGTGCGCAGGAAATGATGTCACACGGGAACAGCCCCAGGGAAAACAGGAAATCCCATCATTTTGGGATTCCTGCTTTCCCGTGGCTGTCCCTGTGTGACCGAGTGTCTGGATACTCACCGCTCCTCAGGATGCATGTGAGAGGCGTCCGGTCCTCCTCGCGGCTTCCAGCATCTGCCGGTGAAGCGATCAGCTGACTGTCAGCTGAGCCGGTCAGCTGACAGATCGCTTCACCGGCACCCCGACGGACATGGGGGCATTGCAGAGGACATGGGCCAGCCGAGAGGGAGGTAAGTATGTATGCATGTATGTGTGTGTGTGTGTGTATGTGTGTGTGTGTATGTATGTGGATGTATATGTGTGTGTGTGTGTGGATGTTGTGTGGATGTGTGTGGGGATGTGTGTGTGGATGTGTGTGTGGATGTAGTGTGTGGATGTGTGTGTGTTGGATGTATGTGTGTGGTGTGTGTGTGTGTGGATGTATGTGTCGTGTGTGTGTGTGGATGTATGTATGTGTGCGTGTGTGTGTGTGTGTGGATGTTGTGTGTGTGTGTGTGTGTGTGTGGATGTATGTGTGTGTGTGTGTGTGTGTGTGTGTATGTGTGTGTGTGTGTGGTGTGGATGTATGTGTGTGTGTGTGTGTGTGTGGATGTATGTGTGTGTGGATGTATGTGTGTGTGTGTGTGGATGTATGTGTGTGTGTGTGTGTGTGTGTGTGGATGTATGTGTGTGTGTGTGTGTGTGTGGATGTATGTGTGTGTGTGTGTGTGTGTGTGGATGTATGTGTGTGTGTGTGTGTGTGTGTGTATGTATGTGTGTGTGTGTGTGTGTGTGTGTGGATGTGTGTGTGTGTGTGTGTGTGTGTGTGTGTGTGTGTGGATGTATGTATGTGTGTGTGTGTGTGTGGATGTATGTGTGTGTGTGTGTGTGTGGATGTGTGTGTGTGTGTATGCATGTATGTATATGTATGTATGTGTGTGTGTGGATGTATGTATGTGTTTATGTGTGTGTGGATGTATGTATGTGTGTGTGTTGTGTATATGTATGTGTGTGTTTGGATGCGTGCGCGTACATGAGCGTGCATGGATGTGTGCGTACATGAGCGTGTGTGGACGAGTGCGTGCATGGATGAGTGTGTGCATGGATGTGTGCGCAGATGTGTGCGTGCGTGGACATGTGCATGCGTGGACGTGAGCATGTGTGTGCGTGTGTAGACGTGTGCGTGCGTAGACGTGTGCATGGATGGATGTGTGCGTGGACGTGTGTGTGTGCGCATGTGCTTGCGTGGATGTACGTGCGTGGATGTGTGCGTGCGTGGATGCGTATGTGGATATGCGCGTGCGTGGATGTGTGTGTGTGGATGTCAGCGTGCGTGAATGTGTGCGTGTGTTGATGCATATGTGGAAGTGCGTATGTGGATATGTGGATGTGTGTGCGTGGATGTGCGTACGTGGATGTCAGCATGCGTGGATATGCGTGCGTGAATGTCACCATGCGCGGATGTATGTGGATGTACGTGCGTGGATGCGTGTGTGGATGTCAGCGTGCGTGAGTGTGTGCGTGCGTGGACGCATATGTGGATGTGCGTGCGTGGATGTCAGTGTGCGTGGATGCGTATGTGGATGTGCATGCGTGGATGTGTGCGTGCGTGGATGCAAATGGAAGTGCGTGCGTGGATGTCACCATGCGCGGATGTATGTGGATGTACGTGCGTGGATGTGCGTGCGTGGATGTGGATGTGCGTGTGTGGATGTGCGTGCGTGGATGCGTATGTGGATGTGCGTGCGTGGATGTGCGTGTGTGGATGTGCGTGCGTGGATGCGTATGTGGATGTGCATGCGTGGATGTGCGTACGTGGATGTCAGCATGCGTGGATGTCAGATTGCATGGATGGATGTCAGCGTGCGTGGATGTGGATGTGCATGCGTGAACGTGTGCATGCGTGGATGATGGGTGCATGGGTGGATGGATGGGTGCAACAAGGGATCAAGTGTCCTCTTGTTGTAGTCTCTGGGATCAAAGTCATGGTTCACTGTATGACAGATCATTGTCATACAGTGCACCATATCTGTGATCCCAGAGACTGTAGGAAGAGGACACTTGATCCCTTGCTGTAGTCTCTGGATTGAGCAGAGGCGATCAAGCGTCGTGGGACCTTCGTTGTGGACTACGTTGGAGGTGATCGAGCGTCGTGGGACCTTCGTTATGGACTACGTCGGATCTTTATAATAAAGATGGAGTCTGAATTTTGTTTGTGTTTTTTTTTCAAAATAAAAATATTTTTCTCTGTGTCTATTTTCTGACTATTTACCAGAGATTCCTAATGGCAGGTCTAACATTGGCCCTATATTATGAATCTCGGGCTTAGTGCCAGCTGCCAATAAAAAGCTGGCATTAACCCCTTTATTACCCAGTTTGCCACCGGCACCAGGGCAACTGGAAGAGCATGGGTACAGCGCCAGAAAATGGCGCTTCAATGAATGCGCCATTTTCTGGGGTGGCTGCGGGCTGCAATTCGCAGCATGGGGGGCCCAGAACGCTTGGGCCTTTCCATGCTGAGGATTCCAGCCCCCAGCTGCCTAGTTGTACCTGGCTGGGCCAAAAATATGGCGGAGCCCTACGTCATTTTTTTTTTTCTAGAATTTGTTCTAGAAATAAAAAAAAAAATGGGCTTCGCTGTATTTTTGGTTGCAGCCAGGTACAACGAGGCAGCTGGGGGTTGCTGGCAGTCTGTAGCTGCCAAGTTGTACCTGGCTGGACCAAAAATATGGCGGAGCCCTACGTCATTTTTTTTTCTAGAATTAGTTCTAGAAATAAAAAAAAAAGTCCTTCATTGTAGTTTTGGTAGCCAGCCAGGTACAACTTGGCAGCTGGCTGACTGGAATCCTCAGCGTGGAGAGACCCAAATGTTGTGGGTCCCCCACGCTGCAAATTGCAACTCACAGCCACCCAAGAAAATAGCGCATTCATATACAGTGCTAACCACTGAGCCACCATATACAGTGCTAACCACTGAGCCACCATATACAGTGCTAACCACTGAGCCACCATATACAGTACTAACCACTGAGCCACCATATACAGTGCTAACCACTGAGCCATCATATACAGTGCTAACCACTGAGCCACCATATACAGTGCTAACCACTGAGCCACCATATACAGTGCTAATCACTGAGCCACCATACAGTGCTAACCACTGAGCCACCGTATACAGTGCTAACCACTGAGCCACCATATACAGTGCTAACCACTGAGCCACCATATACAGTGCTAACCACTGAGCCACCATACAGTGCTAACCACTGAGCCACCATACAGTGCTAACCACTGAGGCACCATACAGTGCTAACTACTGAGCCACCATATACAGCGCTAACCACTGAGCCACCGTACAGTGCTAACCACTGAGCCACCATATACAGTGCTAACCACTGAGCCACCATATACAGTGCTAACCACTGAGCCACTGTATACAGTGCTAACCACTGAGTCTCCATACAGTGCTAACCACTGAGCCACCATATACAGTGCTAATCACTGAGCCACCACACAGTGCTAACCACTGAGCCACCATATACAGTGCTAACCACTGAGCCACCGTATACAGTGCTAACCACTGAGCCACCATATACAGTGCTAACCACTGAGCCACCGTATACAGTGATAACCACTGAGCCACCATATACAGTGCTAACCACTGAGCCACCATATACAGTGCTAACCACTGAGCCACCATATATAGTGCTAACCACTGAGCCACCATACAGTGCTAACCACTGAGCCACTGTATACAGTGCTAACCACTGAGCCACCATATACAGTGCTAACCACTGAGCCACCATATACAGTGCTAACCACTGAGCCACCATACAGTGCTAACCACTGAGGCACCATACAGTGCTAACTACTGAGCCACCATATACAGCGCTAACCACTGAGCCACCGTACAGTGCTAACCACTGAGCCACCATATACAGTGCTAACCACTGAGCCACCGTACAGTGCTAACCACTGAGCCACCATATACAGTGCTAACCACTGAGCCACCATACAGTGCTAACCACTGAGCCACCATATACAGTGCTAACCACTGAGCCACCATATACAGTGCTAACCACTGAGCCACCATATACAGTGCTAACCACTGAGCCACTGTACAGTGACTACCACTGAGCCACCATATACAGTGCTAACCACTGAGCCACTGTACAGTGATTACCACTGAGCCACCATATACAGTGCTAACCACTGAGCCACCATATACAGTGCTAACCACTGACCACCATATACAGTGCTAACCACTGACCACCATATACAGTGCTAACCACTGAGCCACTGTACAGTGCTAACCACTGAGCCACCATATACTACACATAAATCTTGCAACAACAGTGTAGTTTCTGGAGAGAGGACTGTGCTATTCAGCGGCTATTTCTACGGCACCTGTTCATTTCACCGCACTCCCGATGCAATAGCATCCGGCCTATTTCTAGTTTTTTTTAATAATAAAGATTATTTTTACAAAGTGTTTTTTTTTTTGTTTCCAATCTCAATTTCTCTATTGCTAATAGCTGGCTGTCACACTGACGGCTGACATTACCAATAGGGGCTTGGTGGCAGCTGTCAAAAAAGGTGTCACCAACCCCGTTATTACCCAGACTGCCACCGCCCAGGGCAGCTGGAAGAGCGAGGTACCTGCCAGGTTTGGCATCTCTCATTGAGGCGCCACTCCTGGGGCGGCTGTTGCCTGCGGTCCTTAGTGTGGTGGGCCCAGAACGGTTGGGCCTCACCACGCTGAGGATTCCAGCCCCCAGCTGCTTGGGTTACCCTGGACATAGAAAATGCAGCATGTAGATTGTCCATTCTCTAGTTCACTTTTCAATGGAGAATGTAATAATGGAAAAGAAAGGAAATGACATCACAAGGCTTTTTTTTTTCTTTTTTTTTTTAACAAACTTCATTTCTATGTGTTTGCAGTACACATGCAGAAAAAAATGTGTCCGTAAAAAAACGCATCAAAAAACGCATGTGTGTGAACACACATGCGTTTTTTTTACGCGCGTAAAAAAAACGCGCGTATTTCTTTAGAAAACTGCATGCGTAAAAATACGCGACAAAATACGCACTGTGTGAACGCAGCCTAAGGAGTTTGAACTGGATTTGTTGGGGAATTAGGAGCAAATGAAAGGATTTGCAGATTGAAGAAGTGAAGGAGTAGTGAGGAGAGAGGTGGATTACTCAGGCAGAGGAGTCGAGGACAGACTGGAGAGGTGCAAGAATGTTAGCAGGGAGGCCACAGAGGAGGAGGTTGTGACTCACCGTAAGCCGGGTTCTCAGGTCTCAGGTGCTGGCTGTGGTCACGGTTCTGTGCCTGAGGCTATGGAGGCCGGTGGTCAATGAAGGGTAAAATAAGAATGTATAGGAATAAAGTTACTGTTTCGTGACGCCACCTGTAGGGGTCCGGTGATGGCACCGTCGCTGCTTGGACCTGATAGGCTGCAGCAAGATGGATCCGCTCCCTACAGGATGAGCGGGAGTCCACGGGGTCAGGAGCTGTAGTGATGGAATACGGCAGCTCAGTTGCTTCTGTAGGTAAATCAGTTAGTAATACCGTAGTTCGGAAATAATGCTCGGACACGATGCTCCTCTGCACGGGTCTTTACTTAGTTCACACACGGTACACTGGAATAACGGTTTCACTTTCAGGTAACGGATCGGGTGGTCCCTGTGATGAACAGTGTCCCTCCAAGGCTCCACAGTGTCTCTCTTAATCCTACTGTCCCTTTTTACTCTTCGCTGCCTTCCACGTACCAGGTCAGGATACAGAGGAACTTCTAGTGGGCACCCGAGCCATTGGCCTGGCGGCTCCCGATGGGTCCCTGGACCTCAATGGTGGGTACCCCTCATGGCACAGCTGCGGTGATGGTGCTGTGTATTGCGCTCCTATGAAGCCGTCAATCACTCCGGTTCTGTAGTGCGGCGGTGAAGCATCTGCACTACCTCTGAGCCAGTACTCCGGGTTGGACTGGGCTCGGGTCGTCTTTTTACCCGTTACTTGTTCACTTGGCCCCCTTTCACGTTTGGGTCACCGTCCATAGGTGCCCTCTCTGTTAGCTGTACTGTCACGACATCTATTCTTGCTCTTGTCTCTCCCACTTTCTAACTCTTTCTACTCTTTCCCCACTGCTATGCATCTAATTCTCCTCCCACCAGGATCGGTTGCCCAGGAAACGGGTATCTAATTGGTCCTCTGCCTCTAGATGTTGCATGTGGTACATGGAGCCTTGGGATTAACCTGTTCATCACTGAGACGGATAATACTGCACCTTCAGTCAGGGGTGCAGTACCCTCCTGTGACGCACTCATTGCGGGGTGCCACAGTTGCAGTAGCCAAGGCAGGAGATGATGAGGACATACACTAGCATATCTGATGAAAAGATGGATTCTGGAAATATTTTTAGCTGGAGGCGACAGGAGGTGGTAAGAGTTTGAATGTGCGGTTTTAACGACAAGACAGAGAATAGGGTTATTCCGCGAGAGTGGATTTCAGATGAGGGAGAGAGCGTGATGCCATTAACTAGGATAGATCAAGTAGGGAAGATGCGCTAGATGGCATTAACATATATATAAAACTGAAACTTTGGTATGGCTATAATCATCCTGCCCTGGAGAATCATGCTGCCAGGTCATTTTTAATGTACAATGAATGTGATAAAAAGGAGATTATAGCTATACTGTACTTCAGTAGATCAATAGGGTGGATCCTTTGACGTCTAGAGCTTAATTCCAGAAATCTTATTGATCACCTACTTTGTCTGTAGAAGAAATCTTTCGATGATTAGTGCCTGCATTTCCCCTTTAAGAGCTCGGAATGTTGGGTTTCCCTGTACGGAATGTTGGGTTTCTCAATGATACATTGTATCCATTGTTTTGTGTATTGTGTTTTATGTATTTGTGTTTTGTCCAGGATCGCTGGATTTGATTTTTTTGTATTCCACATGTGTTTATATCAATAAAGAATACATTTTTTAATGATTTCGGTTCGCTGGAGAAGTTCACCTCTGAACCGTGTGATACAATGTACCTCATACCTCATCATAACTTGATACATTGATTAAGCCGTATTATGTAAATCTGATATTTCTGTTATTAATATTATGCAATGGCTTTGCTGTGAGCTCGGCATTTTCAGGAATGGTGTCATGGTGTAATTAGTCATTACTGTAATAGCCATAAAATGACACAGAGATGAAGTAATGAGATGCCGGGAGCTTTACTAAACGGCTAATGAGCATAAAAATAGATGGGAGCGCTCCTAACATAAAGGTCTGAGCCCATGGCCGGCCGCCCGAGGCTTTCACATATGTACATCACTATTCGCATTAAAGCAATATGGCAGAGGAATTCACAAACTAGCCTGGGCCCTGCTGCACTTTAACCTGGGAATCATCGGCTCGCAGGAAATACTGCAAATTAAGTGGCCATTTCACATAAAGAAAATTCCGGCCGTGCCTTTACCGAAGAGCTCGAAACCCAAGAAGACACGTGAACAAGACATGAAATCGAGCCGGGAGGAGACTGACCTAAGCTGATCCATGTCCATCTCCGCTCAGAGTATTACGGTATGTATTTATTACTATTATTGACTTCTATGTAGAGTGAACACGCGAATGGTGAAGCCCCTGCCCACGGAGGAACATGTAAACTACCAGCCTTAATCCCTACATAGTCTGGTCTGTTCTGTAGTAACATATGGAAGCGAAACCTGGACGATAAAGGAACAAGACAGAAGAAGAGTCAACTCCTTCATAATGTGGAGCTGGAGAAGGATGATATCAATACCATGGATGGCAAGAAGAACAAACACATCAATACTGGAACAAATCAGGAAAGATCACCAAGATACACCATTGGCACTGACAACGGCACCCGCGCCGGCGCAGTGGAGTGGGTGCCCGTGCATAGTGAGGAAGTCTCGCGAGATTAGTGATGACTCACGAGACTTCAGCACCTCTATGCCCGCTGACACCCGCTCCTCTGTGCCGGCGCGAGTGCCGCTGTCAATCACAGTGCCGGCCAGAGGAAGAGCGGCAAGAGCGGGATTTGCAGCAAGGAGGGGCGGCAAAACTTTTCCCCACAACTACCTAATAGTTGCCTCTGTGTCTCAACCTGAGTCCAGCTCCAGACAGAATACAACTTCATATTTCAGGTATGTGAGGCATGTGTGGGCACATACAGGGGTTACTAGAACCCCATTTACATCATGTATAACCTGCTGGGCACAGTATAAAATGCCCTAGGGGGTGACAGGTTCCCTTTTAAATGAAGTTGGTAGGAGAATAGCAAAGGAGTAGGAAATCAGAGGCAGGGCCGGCTCCAGATTTTTGTGGGCCCCGGGTGAAAGAGTCTTAATGGGCCCCTTTTACACTCAGCCTCCACCCCTCCAAATTATATGTGAGACACACAGCTCTGCTACACGCACATGTAGACACACAGCTCAGCTACACGCACACTACGCATAGTACACACACAGCTCTGCTACATGCCCATAGCCATAGACATAAATGGCTCTGCTACACACACATGTAGACACACAGCTCTGCTACACGCACATGTAGACACACAGCTCAGCTACATGCACACTATGCATAGAGATAAATGGCTCTGCTACACACACATGTAGACACAGCTCGGCAACATGCACACACACAGCTGTGCTACATGCCAACAGACATAGCTCTGCTACACGCACATGTAGACACGTAGGTCTGCTACAGGTACACTACACATAGTACACACACACAGCTCTACTACATGAACGTACAGATACAACACACACAGCACTGATATATGCCTAATTCATTTACATACAGATGCACGCAGCTCTGCTACATGCACACTATACATATACATACATGTCCATAGACATAGATGGCTCTGCTACACGCACATGTAAATACACAGCTCTGCTACATGTGTAGCGCCCCGCTAGTCAGTGCGCTACAAAAGGGAACTGCACCCCTAGCAGAAGTAGAAGCCTGAAGCTACAGCGCCACACATACCTAGTGATAGGGGACCAATCAGACACCCGTTATCAGGGTAACCAGTCCCGGTGAGAGGAGAGCTAGGTTATAAAGTGAGTGGAGAAAGAGCGGGAAACAAAACAGAACTGTAGTTGGAGGAGAAGGAGATGTAACGGGGAGGGCACCTCAACCTGGTGGCCCAGACAAAGAGGGGCGGATAGAGGGTAACCAAGCACCCTGGCCCAGTCCGAAACGGGGTCCCGGCTCCGAAGTGGTGCATAGGACAATCCCTGAGCCGCAAATACCAGCGTGGTAGAAAGCTTCATAGGAGCACGATCCAGCCCGACCTACGCATGGTCCCCACCAGAAGCACCAAACCGGGTTGAGCACCCTTAGAGAGAAAAGGGATCCTCATATCACCCGACAGGCCTGGTTCAACAAGTGGGATTTGTGCAGGACAGCGCGAGGAAGGAGAGCGCAGAGGTAGGACAGAGAAAGAGATAGAGAAGGAACATCACTGGAGCTTCAGAGGGACATTGCCTACTGCCAGGACGACCCGGTCCACTACCCTGGCTGTAACAACTGCATACCCTGTAAGGTGCAAATTACCGGAGTAAAGTACAGAGTGAACAAGTGTCTGTGTTTCTTCTTGGTGAATAGAGGTAATCCTGCACTGCGAAGCAGAGACTGAGCTGCCCTATTCCAGTCCCGCATCGCAACGACTGCGCTGTCCTACTCCAGCATTATACACTTACAGCCCCGGGGACCCCGCTCCACCTGTAGGGAGCCACAACACCTTGCTGCCGCCCATCACCCCGGAGACCCCAGCAACGCCGGTGCCATCACCGGATCTACAGGTGGCGTCACGACATTCATTTATAAACTTTTACCCCTTATTGTTGTCACCGCAAGGGCACAGGCTCAGGCACCGACCACCCGTGACATCCACCACATCCAAACGACCGAGACCTGAGTACCCCGGACCCTTGTGGGCCAGACACATGCACAATACACATAATACACACACAGCTTTACTACATTAACATACAGATAGACACACAGCACTGGTACATGCCTAATTCATCCGCATACAGCCACACACAGCTCTGCCACATGCACACTACACATACAGATACACACTGCTACATGGACACTACATACCCAGCTCTGCTACATGTACAATGCATACACATACAAACACACACAGCTATGTTACATGCACATGCAAACACACAGCACTGCTACATGCACATATACACAAATAAAAATACACACATACAGATATAGATACACAGAGACACACACACATACAGACACAAATACAGACACACACACATGCAGATATATATCACCACATTCAGATGATCTTGATCCGTGCAGTGCAGGAGAGAACAGAGGGCAGATGTCTGTGACGGGGCTTCTCTGCTTCCGCTCACAGATAGCTGTGGGCGTCTCACTGCTCCAGGGTACCGGCATCTACCTGGGTATGCTGGGTGCTGGCCTGATCAGAGGTGTGAGCTCCCGCAGGCCCAGGGGGTGAGAGACCAAACGGTGTATAGGAGGAAAGGAGTCCTAGGGGTGCAGAGAAGACCCAGATCACCTGCATGCCTGAATCTGGCAGAGGAACAGAGGGGCTGGTGGAAGAAAAACACGGCCCTGAACACAGCACGGAAGCTGTTAAATCCAAAGGCCATGAGATCCTAAAGGGGATGTGGCCGTAACCCAGCACAACTCTGAGAAGGCGGCCATAACTAAGGCGCGGTAATAGGAAGTGGTACCATTAAATGGCTGTGGCTGTCGGTACCCGAGCTCTGTGTGCGGAGGCTCTGAGAGGAGAGGCGAAACGGACTAGGAGCGTTGAGAGTACCACCATGAGAGGAAACACTAAGGGGGTCTAGACGACACTGTCCCAGTTCAAGAGAAACTGCTGAAACTGGAGATTGGCAGAGGGAAGCACCCGGCGGCCTGGTTGAACCATCACAGTAAAGGTATAAACTCCAACAGAAGTGTGAGACTTTTCTTAGCGGCGACCACCAGCTGCAAAGGCCGCATGACATCCAGACCCAATGAACTCCGGCCAATGATACTGAACTGACTTCCCTACCCACTGCCTGGGGAACCGCTCAGCCTGCGGGGAGCAAAACCATCTAAGCTGCCGGTCATCTTCCCCGGAGGTTCTGCAGCAGTGGCAGCTACACCTAGCCACACACCGCAGGTGGCGTCACAAATACCCCCTTTTCCATTTATTCCCCTGTCATCTGAACTGAACTTTTAATGACACCGCCAGGGCCACAGAGCCAGATCAGCCTCTGTTAGCCTAACTTTTTTCATTTTCACATGGGCAACAGGATAAAATGGATCCTACAATGTGTTGGGCAATTTCTCCTGAGTACACCGATACCTCATATGTGGTCATAAACCACTGTTTGGGCGCACAGCAGGGCTCAGAAGGGAAGGAGCGACATTTGACTTTTTGAATGGAAAATTAGCTCCAAAATTCAAATCTTGCTCCTTCCCTTCCGAGCCCTGCAGTGCGCCCAAACAGTGTTTTCTGACCACATATGAGGTATCGGTGTACTCAGGAGAAATTGCCCAACACATTGTAGGATCCATTTTATCCTGTTGCCCATGTGAAAATGAAAGAATTGAGACTAAAAGAACATTTTTGTTAGAAAAATTAAAATGTATATTTTTTCCTTCCACGTTGCTTTAGTTCCTGTGAAGCACCTGAAGGGTTAACAAGCTTCTTGAATGTATTGTTAAGTAGCTTGAGGGGTGCAGTTTTTGGAATGGTGTCACTTTTGGGTGTTTTCTGTCATGTAAACCCCTCAAAGGAACTTCACATGTGATGTGGTCACAAAAAAAAATGGTTTTGTAAATTTTACTGGAAAAATAAGAAATTGCTGATGAACTTTGAACCCTTATAACGTCCTAACAAAAAAATTTTTTTTTTCCAAAATTGTGCTGATGTGAAGTAGACATGTGGGAAATGTTATTGATTAACTCTTTTGTGTCACATGACTCTCCGGTTTAGCAGAATAAAAATTCCAAATTTGAAAATTGCAAAATTTTCAAAATTTTTGCCAAAATTTTGATTTTTTCACAAATAAGCGCAAAAATGATTGACCTAAATTTACCACTAATATGAAGCCCAATAAGTCACGAAAAAACAATCTCAGAATCGCTGGGATCCGTTGAAGCGTTCCAGAGTTATAACCTCATAAAGGGACGCTGGTCAGAATTGACAAAAAGGTCTTTAGGGTCAAAATAGTCTGGGTCATGAAGGGGTTAAAGTGTTTTTTTGAGACTGCGATATATATATATATATATATATATATATAAATGCAGATAATGAGTCACCCTATAGCAGGGCTCAGGTGCTCTGTCTCTCCACTTCAAAGGGTCAAAATGTGAGGGCACCATAAAGTCAACCCTTCTACCAAAGTAGTGCTGTTCATCTGGAGGCAAAGGGTTAGAAGACGATGGCTTACGTGCCCATGAGATGTGCCGGGTATTACTTTTCAGCCCTACTGAAGTGTATGGTACAGAGTTGCAATACCAAATACAGCCTGTGCACAAGGGTGGCGCTGTGTTAGGAAAAAATCAGTCAACCCCTTTAACTATACAGTGAACGTATCATTATTGAACCACTAGATGGCGACACAGAAGTACATCAGAATGGCGAGCCATCACTCTATCTCTGATTGTCAGTATTTTGCTCAGTAGGGGGCAGCAGAGAATTTTCCTGCAGTAGGCAGTCTGGACTGCAGCACGCAGGACAGACGTACATTTGCAGAGTACAGAGATGTACAGGGTGATCGCTATGAACACGGGGGCGTCATAATAAAGAACCGCGGGTCTTCTGCATCAAAATACACGTGCATCCTTTAATTAAACATGGCGCCAACACGTGTATCATTTTTCAAATGACTACCCGTTTATTTCTCACAAGCATCAATAACTCGGGTAGTACATCAAACATTTATCAAAAGAACATCACATAATACATTACTTTACACAATGCATTACATAGAATATTGCACATATGCAATTACAGTAACCCGGGACCCTTAACCACCTCTCTGTCCCCATTGGAGCTCTAACAACCGCTCCAGTGGTGGCTACAGCCTCCGGCCTATCTACACGTTTTACACACATTTTACAGTACTGAAGTTATCTATCAACGATGACACCTCTGGGTTCAGAACAGGGATTGAGCAACCTCAGTCACGGGTACGCCATGCCTTGCCAAGGGGCTCCTTTCCAGACGTGTCTCAACCACACGTCCAGGTCAGCGCCCACCTGGTTCAACCACGGTTCCCCACTCTAGGAGCCCTTCTAACCCCTGTTTCTGACCATCACTACATACGCCTCAACAGGCCCTGTGGGTCCCAATGGCGGTACCAGCCGCCCGGCTTTAGTTACCAGCACAATGATTCCATATCACCCTGTAGTCAGGACTGCAGCCTGACCGGGACCTTCCATACCACATGTGATCCATCCTACTATATTCATGGACCACATGCCTCTTCACCCCGCTCACAGCCCATCATAATCCATGCATGGACTGTGTCTCCTCTATGACCATAACAGGGACCTGGTCAACCGTAGAACCCGGGCTAACCATGCGTCATCGGGCCTGCTCACCACGATACGGGCCACCAGCCACCACCAAACCCCCATCTCGTGGCAGGTCTCCAGGTCGACGACTGTACCCTGCGTCTGAGTAGCACCCTCCCGGATCAGCCATGGTTACCCTTCTAGGAGCCTTCTTAACCCCTGCGTCTGGCCACAGGTACATACATTCTATTGAAAGACGGGTGCCTCCTGCATGCAGCAAGCAAGCCTCCCTCTCGTCCACCAGGGACAGATCGCCTTCAATATATCGTCCATACTGGCTGGGTCTCTCCCACAACATTATACATGGCTCTTACTCATAGGCCATCGTCTCTCATTCAGGGCCCTCACATATATCCACGGGTCCTTTACCGACTGCCTAGTCGGACCCAATGGCGGTTATGCCCGCCTGGCATGATTCATACACAGCTCACTCCATTACATGGGAACTGCCGTCTTACCGGGCATGGATCCGGGTCTCGCTACCTGGGTCACGGGTCCACCAAGCATCCCAAAGGGGCTCCTTCCCGGATGTATCTCGCCACACATCCGGATCAGCGTCCACCTGGTCAGCCATGGCTTCCATACTCCAGGTGCTGTAACGACCTCAGTCCTGGCTACCGGCATGGAGCTAGCACGCTCCCTTTACCATCTCACATCATGGCGGTCTGGACTATCACTCTCAGTCCCTCATACAGACTGGATCTGCATCTCTCTCTGGACCCAGGCTGAATGATCTCAGCTGGCAGGCTCTTATCGTGCCTGCCACGCCCACATGGACACACCCACTTGGCCGCTAGTAATGAGCCTCCTCTAGTTCCTATCCAGCTGCTCATCTATGTGCCTACTCTCTACAGCTTTCACACAGCTTATTTTAACTCCCTGTGTTCCTTGTTGGTTCACACAGTACACACAATGCTCTCAGCCGCTCATTGGTCTCATGAATCTTTATGACATTGACACACTGGGTGCCAGACATGATTACACAACACACCTACGGTACAACCTGGCTCATGTGCACAGGATCCTACACTGATCCTGCATTTGATGCGCCCCGGCCATGGGGACATGCCGGCGGTGCCTCACAGGGCATACAGATAGGCGACACATATCAAAAAACGGCTCTGTTCGCAGACGATGTGCTCCTATATGTCTCTCAACCTGTAACTACCTTCCCTGTTTTGCTGAAGGAATTTGACACTTTTGGGGCATTAAGTAACTTTAAGGTAAACTATACCAAAACGGAAGCATTGAACATTTCTATACCTTTATCAGAAGTAGCCTCCCTAACAAGGGACTTTCCCTTTCGGTGAAAGCAGGGTCATATCTCCTACTTGGGTGTGAACCTCCCGGTTGAATTGACACAAATATTCAATTTAAGGAATATAAAGGAGGGTTCCATCTACAGCCAGAAATCCCAATTGCAGCATCCAGGACAATTGCCATTACAACATCTGATAAACTGCTGAACTGTATGACTTTGGTGAAGTATTCAGTAAAGTTACCCGGTAAAGTGAAGTCCCGACTCTGCTGCATCCTTTCTATATAAACTGTTTGTTTTATAGCATCACTGCCCCGGTGGCCCTGTCCCGCCTGCGGGGACTAATTCATCTAGGCCGCAATGCCACCGACCACCGGAGGACTGTGGCGGCGCTGGTGAACATCACCAGACCCAGCAGGTGGCGTCACGAAGACAAACAACTTGTAAATAATCCTTGTATATAAATCCCCTTCATTCAGCTGACTCCCAGGGCCACAGCTGAAGACCAGACTGAAGATAGCCCGAGAGCCGAGTACCCGAGCCCTGGGACGCGACACTTCCACTCAACTTTCCATTAATATGCTTGGATACAGCACTGTGTGAACAGTCAGCTTCTTCAGCAATGACCTTTTGTGGCTTACCCTCCTTGTGGAGTGTCAATGACTGCCTTCTGGACATCTGTAATGTCAGCAGTCTTCCCCATGATTGTGTAGCATACTGGACCAGATTAAGGGACCATTAGTAAACTTCTGCAGGTGTTGTGTGTTAATTATTCTAATTTTCTGAGATAATGACCTTTGGGTTTTCATTGGCTGTAAGCCATCATCATCAATATTAACAGAAATAAACACATGAAATAGATCCCTCTGTGTGTAATGACTCTATATAATATATGTGTTTCACTTTATGTATTGAATTACTGAAATAAATTAACTTTTTGATGATATTCTAATTTATTAAGATGCCCTTGTAAGTATCCTCCCACCAAGCCTGATTGACAGCTGCAGCTTGTACTGAGCAATGTGACATCTCAGGAGAAGCAGGAAGTAGGCACACTGAAGAGCTGTCAATCAGGCTAAATGGGTAGAGATTCTGTAGCAGGTAGGAGGGTTATTGAGGAGCTGTCAATCAGACATGATGGGTGTACATACTGCAGCAGAGAGAGGGGTCATGGAGGAGCTGTCAATTAGGCTAGATAGGTGGAGATTAAGCAGCAGCAGGCAGGAGGGTCACTGAGGATCTGCAATCAGGCTATGAGATTGGAAATTCATTGGGGGGAAGTCTATCAGGCTAGTTGAGTGGAGATACCGCAGCAGAGAGAAGGGTCATGGAGGAGCTGTCAATTAGGCTAGATAGGTGGAGATTAAGCAGCAGCAGGGAGGAGGGTCACTGAGGACCTGCAATCAAGCTATGAGATTGGAAATTCACTGAGGAAGGGTCTATCAGGCTAGTTGGGTGGAGATACTGCAGCAGGCAGGAACTTCCCTGAGATGTCAATCAGGCTGGGTGTGTGGAAATTAAGCAGCAAAGAGGAGGGTCACTGAGGACCTGCAATCAGGCTATGAGAGTGAAAATTCACTGAGGAGGGTCTATCAGGCTAGTTGGGTGGAGATACTGCAGCAGGCAGGAGCTTCCCTGAGATGTCAATCAGGCTGGGTGTGTGGATTTTCATCAGCAGCAGGGAGGAGGGTCACTGAGGAGCTGTCAATCAGGCTATGCAGGTGGAGATTTTGTACTAGGGAGTAAAACCAAGAAGTTTGGATAGGTGAGTGAAGATTCAGCAGCAGCAGAGAGGAGGGTCACTGAGGATCTGTCAATCAGGCAAAGTGGAAGAAGATTTTGCAGTAGGGAGGAGGGACACTGAAGAGCTATCAGGCAGGTAGGTGGAGATTCATCATCAGCAGGGTGGGGGGGACACTGAGGAGTTGTCAGCCGGGCTAGTAAGTACACCAGTCCCATCAGGTCAAAGAGATCTGATGAAAATATAAGGATTGCAGTTTATATTGTGAAATCAGGAGACAGATCCGCTTTAATTGCCATCTTCTTTCTATACAGGTGATATGTGTTAGACACCTGTTAGGTTCCCGCTAAAAAGGGTAGAAATGAAAAAGTGGAAATGGTGACCAAGAAAACTGATGATGAAGGTTTTCTTGAGCGTCACATTATCATTTGTAGGATGGGTCCCGCTGTCACCTATGTGTCGGTACACCTGATGTTATACCGGTGCAGTGGTGACATCCAGGGACACATGGCGGTGGGGGGCTGGATCCATATTTTGCACAGTCCTCCTCCTCCCTTACGGTGACCCCTGGACGTAGGAGTTTGCTAACTAACATTTCCACTTGCACATTCCCCTCCGTCACATACATTGTTTTTTGCTATCATTCCATCCACGACGCAGGAAGTGACACTTTGGCCGCTGATAAATCCCAGAATTGTCATCGGGTGAGACCCTACACAGATCTTCATTGTGGCCTGGTGGAGGGCGAGGCGCTGCAGCAGCCGCTCTGTCTTTCCCTTTTAACTTTGGCCTCCACTTTTCACAAAGGGGGAACAGTCCGGCGTATTGTCCGCAGCTCTTCCTACTGATGGGATCCGGAGCGTTTGCAAAATGCTGCTGATTAACCGCAAATATGCCAAGATTGTGGGGGTGGACCTGGCACTCTGGGCGCCGTACAGTGCATTTCTTGTTGGCGTGTCCGCGGACAGCATGCACTTGTTATTTATGAATGAATCCTCTTCAATGAAGGCTGCATGGGGTTGGCATCGCTTCAACGTCTCAGGCGGAGGGTCAGTACATGAGACGTACGGCCGAATGAATGTTTCCCATTAAAGGGTAATTATATTAGATCTCAGCGCGACCAGATCAGCGGTTTCTGCCAATTACCACACCGCGGGAACCACAGCAGAATTAATCCGGGCAATCAGCTCTATTACATCTCGATCCTTTGGATGTGAGTTTATTTTGGAGTACGGTAATTATCTGACAGCCGCTAATGAGACACGGCGCTGCTGAAGGGCTCGTACCACCTAGATACAAATTACCAACAATATTCACACCTCCCCGACACTGGCACTATGCATATGGCAACATGGACTCTGTGTAAATGCACAGGGGAGGGGAGCGTTATTTATTTTGTAGCAATACTGTATATGTGGCGCCCCACTGGTCAGGTGTCACAGTTGGGGTACTGCACCCATAGAAGAGTGTGCGGTTATCCCTGTCACAGTGGGAATGCAAGATTTGTAGGAGGCTCCCACCTCGTCACTCCCACACTTGAGCCTAGGCAATGGCTGGAGCCCAGTCCCTGGGGGGAGAGTTAGGGGAGGAGGGAGGTAGAAAAACGGGGGGTTCTAGTTTGCCCCGAGGAGAAGAAGGAAAGGGAGCCCCGAGAGAGAAAAAGGGTCTCCGAGGGAGGGGGCCTGAGAGAAAAAAAGGCAGCCCATGAGAAGAGAGAGGGAACCCCCATACCGGAGCGCCCATACGCCAGAGGGAACCCTGGTCCACCACAGGGAGCTGGCTCCGAGGACACGGTGCAGGGAGTCTAGCCCCTGAGCCGCCAATACCGGCCGTCGCAGGCCAGTACAAAGGCCATGCTCAGGCAAGTTTCCTCTATGGGGTTGTAGTAGCCAAGGGCGTAATGATCGCGGTCACAGGGGTCACGACTGACGGGGTCCACGCCGCCCGCCGATCCCAGCGCCCACTTCACAATGCATGTGCGTCTACACGGCAGCCCACGCCACTTTGGGGCCCGTGAGTCAGTGAGAGGAGGGGAGCCTCCTACTTCCAACTATTGCAGGCCCCACCACGCCCCTCCCTTCACCTCCTCTTACCATAGTAGCATTCCACTGTGAAACGCATTTAGCATGCTGGTGCCGCCTCCTCCAAAATAGTAGGCGGCATTTCCTACTTTATGCGTTCCACAGTGGAATACACACTGGCACCACCTCCTCCCACCGAGTCTTCAATTTTTGCAAAGGAGACCGGAGCAGCTGGGGAACCAGGAGAAGTGAGTACAGATTTATATTTTTAAGTACACGGTGGTCAGAGGACTGTGGGGGGAGGAGGGGGGTGTATTATACAGTATGGAGAGTTATGAATCTGTATACATGAGGCTGCACTATATGGAAAGATATGCAGCTGCACTATATGAGTCTGCACTATATGGAGAAATATGAGGCTACAGTATATGGAGAGATATGAGGCTGCACTATATGGAGAGATATGAGGCTGCATTATACTATATGAAGGCCTATGAGGCTGCCTTATACGATATGGAGGGCTTTGAGTCTACATTATGCTATATGGAGGACTGTGGCGGCATTATATTGTATAGAGGACTATGAGGCTGCATTATACTATATAGAGGGATGTGAGGCTGCATTATACTATATGGAGGGCTGTCAGGTTGCATTATACTCTATGGAGGGTTGTGAGGCTGTATTATACTATATGGAGGAATATGAGGCTGTATTATACTATATGGAAGGCTTTGAGGCTGCATTATACTATATGGAGAATAATGGGGTGCATTATAATAATTGGATGACTATGGAGGCTACCTTATGAATGGGGGACAATGGGATGCATTATAAATAAATAATGGACTATGGAGGACATTGTAATATATAGAGGAATATGGGGATGCATTATAATAATTGGAGGACTATGGTGGTGGGAGGAAGACTATATATACCAGGATAGGAGACATATATACCATGATAAGGGCCATATTCCAGGATGAGGGACATTAATACTTAATGAAGGGGGAGAGGGGGTCAATTTGTGAGTCTTTATAGGATTTAGAACGTTAAAACAGGACCCATACAACTGATCAATATGCACGCGAGGGGAGGGGCCCAGGTCAAAATTTCACATCGGGGCCAGTCGGACTCTAGGAGCCCCCAATCCACCCGCATCACTACCAGCCACAATCCAGGTAAGATCTTTTCCTTGTTTCCTCCTACAGAACAGAGTAAGATTCTACATTTAAGAATACAAATCTCACCAAGCATTTCACAAATCATATCATGTTGTAATCTGAGATGATAGAATTAGGCAGGAGGGTTTTGGCCGTCCTGTGATGATTTAGTGTCACCTGTAGGGTTGTGGTGAGAAGTCCTCACACATCTAATCTACACACTACACATCATTTACTGTCTAGATTTGGTGTTCGTTTTTGTCAAATCTCTTACATGAGGGCAGCATTAGATGGAGAATGAGGAGCTGAACCTGAGGATACATCATTTTCTGTAAAAAGCCGTTTAACCACAGCTAGGACTAATAGAAAGCCTGTGAGTCCTGCTTCATCTACCCACTCATAGAGAAAGCCTGTGAGTCCTGCTTCCTCCACCCACTCATAGAGAAAGCCTGTGAGTCCTGCTTCCTCCACCCACTCATAGAGAAAGCCTGTGAGTCCTGCTTCCCCATCCACTCATAGAGAAAGCCTGTGAGTCCTGCTTCCTCCACCCACTCATAGAGAAAGCCTGTGAGTCCTGCTTCCTCCACCCACTCATAGAGAAAGCCTGTGAGTCCTGCTTCCTCCACCCACTCATAGAGAAAGCCTGTGAGTCCTGCTTCCTCCACCACCCATAGAGAAAGCCTGTGAGTCCTGCTTCCTCCACCCACTCATAGAGAAAGCCTGTGAGTCCTGCTTCCTCCACCCACTCATAGAGAAAGCCTGTGAGTCCTGCTTCCTCCTCCCACTCATAGAGAAAGTCTGTGAGTCCTGCTTCCTCCACCCACTCATAGAGAAAGCCTGTGAGTCCTGCTCCCTCCACCCACTCATAGAGAAAGCCTGTGAGTCCTGCTTCATCCACCCACTCATAGAGAAAGCCTGTGAGTCCTGCTTCCTCCACCACCCATAGAGAAAGCCTGTGAGTCCTGCTTCCTCCACCCACTCATAGAGAAAGCCTGCGAGTCCTGCTTCCTCCACCCACTCACAGAGAAAGCCTGTGAGTCCTGCTTCCTCCACCCACTCATAGAGAAAGCCTGTGAGTCCTGCTTCCTCCACCCACTCATAGAGAAAGCCTGTGAGTCCTGCTTCCTCCACCCACTCATAGAGAAAGCCTGTGAGTCCTGCTTCCTCCAACCACTCATAGAGAAAGCCTGTGAGTCCTGCTTCCTCCACCCACTCATAGAGAAAGCCTGTGAGTCCTGCTTCTCCCATCCAATCATAGAGAAAGCCTGTGAGTCCTGCTCCCCACCCACTCACAGAGAAAGCCTGTGAGTCCTGCTTCCTCCCCCCACTCATAGAGAAAGCCTGTGAGTCCTGCTTCCTCCACCCACTCATAGAGAAAGACTGTGAGTCCTGCTTCCCCCACCCACTCATAGAGAAAGCCTGTGAGTCCTGCTTCCTCCCCCCACTCATAGAGAAAGCCTGTGAGTCCTGCTTCCTCCACCCACTCATAGAGAAAGCCTGTGAGTCCTGCTTCCTCCACCCACTCATAGAGAAAGCCTGCGAGTCCTGCTTCCTCCACCCACTCACAGAGAAAGCCTGTGAGTCCTGCTTCCTCCACCCACTCATAGAGAAAGCCTGTGAGTCCTGCTTCCTCCACCCACTCATAGAGAAAGCCTGTGAGTCCTGCTTCCTCCACCCACTCATAGAGAAAGCCTGTGAGTCCTGCTTCCTCCAACCACTCATAGAGAAAGCCTGTGAGTCCTGCTTCCTCCACCCACTCATAGAGAAAGCCTGTGAGTCCTGCTTCTCCCATCCAATCATAGAGAAAGCCTGTGAGTCCTGCTCCCCACCCACTCACAGAGAAAGCCTGTGAGTCCTGCTTCCTCCCCCCACTCATAGAGAAAGCCTGTGAGTCCTGCTTCCTCCACCCACTCATAGAGAAAGACTGTGAGTCCTGCTTCCCCCACCCACTCATAGAGAAAGCCTGTGAGTCCTGCTTCCTCCCCCACTCATAGAGAAAGCCTGTGAGTCCTGCTTCCTCCACCCACTCATAGAGAAAGCCTGTGAGTCCTGCTTCCTCCACCCACTCATAGAGAAAGCCTGTGAGTCCTGCTTCCTCCCCCCACTCATAGAGAAAGCCTGTGAGTCCTGCTTCCTCCACCCACTCATAGAGAAAGCCTGTGAGTCCTGCTTCCTCCACCCACTCATAGAGAAAGCCTGTGAGACCTGCTTCATCCACCCACTCATAGAGAAAGCCTGTGAGTCCTGCTTCCTCCACCCACTCATAGAGAAAGCCTGTGAGTCCTGCTTCCTCCACCCACTCATAGAGAAATCCTGTGAGTCCTGCTTCCTCCACTCACTCATAGAGAAAGCCTGTGAGTCCTGCTTCCTCCACCCACTCATAGAGAAAGCCTGTGAGTCCTGCTTCTCCCACCCACTCATAGAGAAAGCCTGTGAGTCCAGTTTCCTCCACCCACTCATAGAGAAAGCCTGTGAGTCCTGCTTCCTCCCCCCACTCATAGAGAAAGCCTGTGAGTCCTGCTTCTGACTCACCGTGGCCGGCTGACTCCGGTTGATACAGGCGATTCTTCTCCTTCCTTGTCACGGGTGGACCGCGCCTGCCGGTAGTGGGGCCCGGTGTAGTGCAGATCAAAATTGAAGACGTCTTGCGGGAACAGATTAAAAAGGGGTTTAATTTGTTTTATTCGTGACGCCACCTATGAGTAGATTCGGTAAGGGCTACCGACGCTGCGGAACCCCCGGGGGATGGACAGCAGCAAGATGTTACGCTCCCCACAGGCTGAGCGGTGATCCCCAGGGGCTGGAGCTGCTCAAGATGTTGTGCGGCAGCTGCGGTTACCTTCTAGTTAATGACGGACAGTTCATAAGGAATCACGGACACAGGTAGTCTCTGCAACGGTCTTTACTGTAACCATGAAGGCAATACACGGTATGCAGTGGTTACAGATAGCGGACCGGGTGGACTCAGCAGTGGTAGTGTTCCTCAGAGATCCGTAAGTGTTCCTCCATTCTACCTGTCTTGTTCTAACCAGTGTCGCCCAGGAATACCAGGTCGGGTACGGGGAGGCTGCTTCAATGCCCTATCCATCTGTATACGCTGTGGATGCTTTGGGGAGCCTTGGATCCCTCAGTGTGTACACCGCTGGTTAGACGACTGGTTGGTGGTGGGGTGCTCCTATAAAGCTGCTCCTCCACGGTGCTGGTTCGCGTGACAGAGGTGAACTGCTGCCAGCTTCGGTACCAGTGAACCGGCTGTAAGTTGTCGGCACGTGAGTCTTTTGGGAACCCGTGTAATAATGCCCATTCCCGGATGATGAGGCCTCAGGTGGTGACACCCGTCCGGTGACGGCCCAGGGGCCCGCACGGAGTGCGGAGCCCCCGCTCCTCTCCAAGTTCTAGTCTGCTCTCGTCAGGTTCTAGATTCCTTCTTTTTTTCCTGACTCTGTTCTCGTCTCCTCCACTACCCTAACACTCCACCCCCTAGGACCCATGATTGGTCCCCTGTTCTAGGTGTTGTGTGTTGGGTTGGATCTCAGAGTTAACTATTTCACTGCTTTGCCAGGGAATATTGCAGCTGCAATACTCCCTTGTGACGCACTCGTTGCGGGGCGCCACACTTCCTCCACCCACTTATAGAGAAAGCCTGTGAGTCCTGCTTCCTCCCCCCACTCATAGAGAAAGCCTGTGAGTCCTGCTTCCTCCACCCACTCATAGAGAAAGCCTGTGAGTCCTGCTTCCTCCACCCACTCATAGAGAAAGCCTGTGAGTCCTGCTTCCTCCACCCACTCATAGAGAAAGCCTGTGAGTCCTGCTTCCTCCACATACTCATAGAGAAAGCCTGTGAGTCCTGCTTCTCCCACCCACTCATAGAGAGAGCCTGTGAGTCCTGCTTCCTCCACCCACTCATAGAGAAAGCCTGTGAGTCCTGCTTCTCCCACTCACTCATAGAGAAAGCCTGTGAGTCCAGTTTCCTCCACCCACTCATAGAGAAAGCCTGTGAGTCCTGCTTCCTCCACCCACTCATAGAGAAAGCCTGTGAGTCCTGCTTCATCTACCCACTCATAGAGAAAGCCTGTGAGACCTGCTTCATCCACCCACTCATAGAGAAAGCCTGTGAGTCCTGCTTCTCCCATCCACTCATAGAGAAAGCCTGTGAGTCCTGCTTCCTCCACCCACTCATAGAGAAAGCCTGTGAGTCCTGCTTCCTCCACCCTCTCATTGAGAAAGCCTGTGAGTCCTGCTTCCTCCATTCACTCATAGAGAAAGCCTATGAGTCCTGCTTCCTCCACCCACTCATAGAGAAAGCCTGTGAGTCCTGCTTCCTCCACCCTCTCATTGAGAAAGCCTGTGAGTCCTGCTTCCTCCATTCACTCATAGAGAAAGCCTGTGAGTTCTGCTTCATCCACCCACATCAGAGAAAGCCTGTGAGTCCTGCTTCCTGCATCCACTCATAGAGAAAGCCTGTGAGTCCTGCTTCCTCCACCCACATCATAGAGAAAGCCTGTGAGTCCTGCTTCCTCCACCCTCTCATTGAGAAAGCCTGTGAGTCCTGCTTCCTCCATTCACTCATAGAGAAAGCCTATGAGTCCTGCTTCTCCCACCCACTCATAGAGAAAGCCTGTGAGTCCTGCTTCCTCCACCCACTCATAAGAGAAAGCCTGTGAGTCCTGCTCTTCCTCCACCCACCCATAGAGAAAGCCTGTGAGTCCTGCTTCTCCCACCCACTCATAGAGAAAGCCTGTGATTCCTGCTTCTACCACCACTCATAGAGAAAGCCTGTGAGTCCTGCTTCCTCCACCCACTCATAGAGAAAGCCTGTGAGTCCTGCTTCTCCACCCACTCATAGAGAAAGCCTGTGAGTCCTGCTTCCTCCCCCTCTCATTGAGAAAGCCTGTGAGTCCTGCTTCCTCCATCCACTCATAGAGAAAGCCTGTGAGTCCTGCTTCCTCCACCACTCATAAAGAAAGCCTGTGAGTCCTGCTTCCCCCACCCACTCATAGAGAAAGCCTGTGAGTCCTGCTCCCTCCACCCACTTCATAGAGAAAGCCTGTGAGTCCTGCTTCCTCCACCCACTCATAGAGAAAGCCTGTGAGTCCTGCTTCTCCCACCCACTCATAGAGAAAGCCTGTGAGTCCTGCTTCCTCCACCCTCTCATGAGAAAGCCTGTGAGTCCTGCTTCCATCCATCACTCATAGAGAAAGCCTGTGAGTCCTGCTTCCTCCACCCACTCATAAAGAAACCCTGTGAGTTCTGCTTCATCCACCCACTCAGAGAAAGCCTGTGAGTCCTGCTTCCTGCATCCACTCATAGAGAAAGCCTGTGAGTCCTGCTTCCTCCACCCTCTCATTGAGAAAGCCTGTGAGTCCTGCTTCCTCCATTCACTCATAGAGAAAGCCTGTGAGTTCTGCTTCATCCACCCACTCAGAGAAAGCCTGTGAGTCCTGCTTCCTGCATCCACTCATAGAGAAAGCCTGTGAGTCCTGCTTCCTCCACCCACTCATAGAGAAAGCCTGTGATCCTGCTTCTCACCCATCTCATTGAGAAAGCCTGTGAGTCCTGCTTCCTCCACACTCATAGAGAAAGCCTATGAGTCCTGCTTCCCCCATCCACTCATAGAGAAAGCCTATGTGAGTCCTGCTTCTCCACCCACTCATAGAGAAAGCCTGTGAGTCCTGCTTCCTCCACCCACTCATAGAGAAAGCCTGTGAGTCCTGCTTCTCCCACCACTCATAGAGAAAGCCTGTGAGTTCCTGCTTCTCCCCCACTCATAGAGAAAGCCTGTGAGTCCTGCTTCATCCACCCACTCATAGAGAAAGCCTGTGAGTCCTGCTTCTCCTCACCCACTCATAGAGAAAGCCTGTGAGTCCTGCTTCCTCCACCCATCATAGAGAAAGCCTGTGAGTCCTGCTTCCTCCACCACTCATAGAGAAAGCCTGTGAGTCCTGCTTCCTCCACCCACTCATAGAGAAAGCCTGTGAGTCCTGCTTCCCCACCCACTCATAGAGAAAGCCTGTGAGTCCTGCTTCCTCCACCCACTCATAGAGAAAGCCTGTGAGTCCTGCTTCATCCACCCACTCATAGAGAAAGCCTGTAGTAGTCTCACGAAACTTGATCGCTCTCCACCCACTCATAGAGAAAGCCTGTGAGTCCTGCTTCCTCCACCCCTCATGAGAAAGCCTGTGAGTCCTGCTTCCTCCATCCACTCATAGAGAAAGCCTGTGAGTCCTGCTTCCTCCACCCACTCATAAAGAAAGCCTGTGAGTTCTGCTTCTCCACCCACTCATAGAGAAAGCCTGTGAGTCCTGCTTCCTCATCCACTCATAGAGAAAGCCTGTGAGTCCTGCTTCCTCCACCCTTCATGAGAAAGCCTGTGAGTCCTGCTTCTCCATTCACTCATAGAGAAAGCTTGTGAGTCCTGCTTCCTCACCCACTCATAGAGAAAGCCTGTGAGTCCTGCTTCCTCCCCCACTCATAGAAAAGCCTGTGAGTCCTGCTACATCCACCCACTCATAGAGAAAGCCTGTGAGTCCTGCTTCTCCACCCACTCATAGAGAAAGCCTGTGATTCCTGCTTCTCCCACCCACTCATAGAGAAAGCCTGTGATTCCTGCTTCTACCACCCACTCATAGAGAAAGCCTGTGAGTCCTGCTTCCTCCACCCACTCATAGAGAAAGCCTGTGAGTCCTGCTTCTCCCACCCACTCATAGAGAAAGCCTGTGAGTCCTGCTTCCTCCACCCTCTCATTGAGAAAGCCTGTGAGTCCTGCTTCCTCATCCACTCATAAGAGAAAGCCTGTGAGTCCTGCTTCCTCCACCCACTCATAAAGAAAGCCTGTGAGTTCTGCTTCATCCACCCACTCAGAGAAAGCCTGTGAGTCCTGCTTCCTGCATCCACTCATAGAGAAAGCCTGTGAGTCCTGCTTCCTCCACCCACTCATAGAGAAAGCCTGTGAGTCCTGCTTCCTCCACCCTCTCATTGAGAAAGCCTGTGAGTCCTGCTTCCTCCATTCACTCATAGAGAAAGCCTATGAGTCCTGCTTCCTCCACCCACTCATAGAGAAAGCCTGTGAGTCCTGCTTCCTCCACCCCTCATTGAGAAAGCCTGTGAGTCCTGCTTCCTCCATTCACTCATAGAGAAAGCCTGTGAGTTCTGCTTCATCCACCCACTCAGAGAAAGCCTGTGAGTCCTGCTTCCTGCATCCACTCATAGAGAAAGCCTGTGAGTCCTGCTTCCTCCACCCACTCATAGAGAAAGCCTGTGAGTCCTGCTTCCTCCACCCTCTCATTGAGAAAGCCTGTGAGTCCTGCTTCTCCATTCACTCATAGAGAAAGCCTATGAGTCCTGCTTCTCCACCCACTCATAGAGAAAGCCTGTGAGTCCTGCTTCCTCCACCACTCATAGAGAAAGCCTGTGAGTCCTGCTTCCTCCACCCACCCATAGAGAAAGCCTGTGAGTCCTGCTTCTCCACCCACTCATAGAGAAAGCCTGTGATTCCTGCTTCTACCCACCACTCATAGAGAAAGCCTGTGAGTCCTGCTTCTCCACCCACTCATAGAGAAAGCCTGTGAGTCCTGCTTCTCCCACCCACTCATAGAGAAAGCCTGTGAGTCCTGCTTCCTCCACCCTCTCATTGAGAAAGCCTGTGAGTCCTGCTTCCTCCATCCACTCATAGAGAAAGCCTGTGAGTCCTGCTTCCTCCACCCACTCATAAAGAAAGCCTGTGAGTCCTGCTTCCCCACCCACTCATAGAGAAAGCCTGTGAGTCCTGCTCCCTCCACCCACTCATAGAGAAAGCCTGTGAGTCCTGCTTCCTCCACCCACTCATAGAGAAAGCCTGTGAGTCTGCTTCTCCACCCACTCATAGAGAAAGCCTGTGAGTCCTGCTTCTCCACCCTCTCATGAGAAAGCCTGTGAGTCCTGCTTCCTCCATCCACTCATAGAGAAAGCCTGTGAGTCTGCTTCCTCCACCCATCATAAAGAAACCCTGTGAGTTCTGCTTCATCCACCCACTCAGAGAAAGCCTGTGAGTCCTGCTTCCTGCATCCACTCATAGAGAAAGCCTGTGAGTCCTGCTTCCTCCACCCTCTCATTGAGAAAGCCTGTGAGTCCTGCTTCCTCCATTCACTCATAGAGAAAGCCTGTGAGTTCTGCTTCATCCACCCACTCAGAGAAAGCCTGTGAGTCCTGCTTCCTCCACCCACTCATAGAGAAAGCCTGTGAGTCCTGCTTCCTCCACCCACTCATAGAGAAAGCCTGTAAGTCCTGCTTCCTCCACCCTCTCATTGAGAAAGCCTGTGAGTCCTGCTTCCTCCATCCACTCATAGAGAAAGCCTGTGAGTCCTGCTTCCTCCACCCACTCATAGAGAAAGCCTGTGAGTCCTGCTTCCTCCACCCACTCATAGAGAAAGCCTGTGAGTCCTGCTTCCTCCACCCACTCATAGAGAAAGCCTGTGAGTCCTGCTTCCTCCACCCACTCATAGAGAAAGCCTGTGAGTCCTGCTTCCTCCACCAACTCATAGAGAAAGCCTGTGAGTCCTGCTTCCTCCATCCACTCATAGAGAAAGCCTGTGAGTCCTGCTTCCTCCACCAACTCATAGAGAAAGCCTGTGAGTCCTGCTTCATCTACCCACTCATAGAGAAAGCCTGTGAGTCCTGCTTCCTCCATCCACTCATAGAGAAAGCCTGTGAGTCCTGCTTCCTCCACCAACTCATAGAGAAAGCCTGTGAGTCCTGCTTCCTCCATCCACTCATAGAGAAAGCCTGTGAGTCCTGCTTTCTCCACCCACTCATAGAGAAAGCCTGTGAGTCCTGCTTCCTCCACCCACTCATAGAGAAAGCCTGTGAGTCCTGCTTCCTCCACCCACTCATAGAGAAAGCCTGTGAGTCCTGCTTCCTCCACCCACTCATAAAGAAAACCTGTGAGTTCTGCTTCATCCACCCACTCAGAGAAAGCCTGTGAGTCCTGCTTCCTCCACCCACTCATAAAGAAAACCTGTGAGTTCTGCTTCATCCACCCACTCAGAGAAAGCCTGTGAGTCCTGCTTCCTCCACCCACTCATAGAGAAAGCCTGTGAGTCCTGCTTCCTGCATCCACTCATAGAGAAAGCTTGTGAGTCCTGCTTCATCCACCCACTCATAAGAAAGCCTGTGAGTCCTGCTTCCTCCACCCACTCATACAGAAAGCCTGTGAGTCCTGCTTCCTGCATCCACTCATAGAGAAAGCCTGTGAGTCCTGCTTCCCCCACCCACTCATAGAGAAAGCCTGTGAGTCCTGCTTCCTCCACCCACTCATAGAGAAAGCTTGTGAGTCCTGCTTCATCCACCCACTCATAGAGAAAGCCTGTGAGTCCTGCTTCCTCCACCCACTCATACAGAAAGCCTGTGAGTCCTGCTTCCTCCACCCACTCATAGAGAAAGCCTGTGAGTCCTGCTTCCTCCACCCACTCATAGAGAAAGCCTGTGAGTCCTGCTTCCCCCACCCACTCATAGAGAAAGCCTGTGAGTCCTGCTTCCTCCACCCACTCATAGAGAAAGCCTGTGAGTCCTGCTTCCCCCACCCACTCATAGAGAAAGCCTGTGAGTCCTGCTTACTCCACCCTCCACACCTTCCAAGGGACTTCAGCCTTAACTGGAGAAGGATTAACACCTGGCTGCTTCACCATTCCCTTGGAAGTCCCTACTGCAGCCCCTGGCCGCCTATAGGCCAGGACTCCAGTTGGCGCCACAACAACCAATACCCCCTATAAATATTCTCTTAACAACGACCTCTGGGGATTGCCACTGTGACATCCCCCAAACTGTTAACCCCTAGAGAGTCAAGTACCCTGGCTCCATGACTGCTGCATCTTTCTGGCATCATGAACAGGATCTAGAAGCCCGTTAAACAGGGTCCTGTGTGCCATTAATGTGCCAAAGACTGTTATTAAACTGTGTAATGGCGGCCGCCATACTGTGGAACCATGTGCTGGACTAGAGAAGTGTCTCACCCTACCATCGTGGGAAAAGCCCACCCAACCCTCTCAATGGACTATAATCCAAGCTGTTGTGTCCCTCAGCCAAGATGCACCACCCCCCTGCAATGCAAACCTGTGCACAGAGCAAGCTCACCTCCAGAAAGAATCTGCAGAGAGAAAACAGAAGTAGCATGTGTGCAGGGAGGACGCCATCACCATGTGGGCACAGAGGGGAGAGTTGCCGGTGACCGGAGGCGTCACAAAGAGCACCACGTTGGTTCCTGCCCACTCTGAAGTAGCAGAGGCCCCAACATCAGCTCCGGGAGGCCTATGGATGGTGCGTGGCCTGACTTAGCCCAACCCAGTACAAGCATCTAACTGGCTTGTGACCCCAGAGATGGAGGAACTAGAGCAGCAGATCACCCGGCTCCAGGTGGCCTAGCTAGCTGAGTGGACCCAGAAACAACGGGTGCTGCAATCCCAAGCTAAAATGGAGTCACATCGGGAGCCTAAGGAGGAACCGAGTACCGCTGTTCCACCATCCAGAGGTAATGTGAATGGCCCCGCTATAGACACTGAGTTAGTGGGACCTTTAGCGATTCCCCAAGCGCATCGTCTGCACTACTGGGAAAGGCCCTTTCAGCAAGAGGCGGACTGGGCGTGAAGACGTGTCCCAGTAGAGAGACTCACAGCCCTGCTAAAGCCCGTCCGGACAACGGAGGAAGGCGAATTAGCCCCCCAACCACTGTACCTCCACTGAGCATGGCCCGGAGAGAACTTAATGGAGTTCCCAAGCTAGCCTACTGAAGAATCCCTACTTATCACCAATCCTGGGGCTGCTGTACAAGGGATGTCGCCCATGGCGCAAGTGGAGGATGCAGAGATAATCACGGTCGAGGTGTTTGCTCTTGACTGTCAGGCAGCAAGGCAGGCGGCTGCCATCGCAGAGAAAGAGGTGTACCAGGCCAAATACATGGCCTTCCAGATGCAAGTGATACATAACATGTGGGACAAATAGAGAGCAGCCCAGCAGGAACCCCAGATTCGCCGACTCTGCTCGGTGATTAACTTCGACAGATTCAAGGGGTTCAGGTGTATCAAAGAGCCACAATTATCCCTGGACATCTTCATCAATAGAAGGGACCTGCCCCATAATGCAAATCGTGACCTCTGCCTGTGGGACTTGGTGGAGTACTCCCAACTGTCCAGACACACGGGCTGGTATGCCATTAATGTGACCCGAGTTCAATCGATCTTGGGGACAGGACCCCCACCAATAGTTGCTGGCTACGACAAAGTAAGTAGGAGACGTGCCACCTGAAAGGCAGCAGCTCCTAGCTCTGTCCATCCTAGGCAAGAAAACTGTCCCTTAGCCCAGACAGGATTTTGAAGTGGGATCCTGAGCTTTATGGAGGAACATGGTGAAGTCCTGCCAGCAACTGGTACAGGGGAAGATAGATCCGCAAACGCCCCCTACTGTACCATTAATGTGGGGTGCCAAGACTTCCACACTCTGGCTGAGGCTGTAAGTGAAAAAACAAACTGAATGACTGAACAAGTTGTGCCTGTAGTTGTGGTGCCCCACTACGTAGGTGCCACAAGAGGGGTACTGCACCTAGAAAGCGGTGCAAAACTCCACTGCAATTGGGACTATGGTCACTAGATGGAACCCTAGAGCAGCACTCACACACTAGAATAGTGGGTGGGAGGGACCCCGGGAGGGTCTTAGCGACCTCTAGAGGGAACTAAAGAGCTCAGTTGGAGTGAGAGCTGGAGGAGAGCTGGAGTAGGAGAAGGAGCCAGGCAGCCAGCCTGAAGGAGCAAGGAGGGCCACCTAGGCTGAGGGGCCCCAGAAAGCAAAGATCCCAAAGAGGAAGAGAGAGGGAAACTCAGAGGCAGAGTTCACTCTAATGGGGAAGTGAGTAACGGAAGAGTTTGCCCCATAGGAAGGAAACCGGGTACCGGAGCCCGCAACTGTGAGATCCATTACGGCTCACAGAAAATCCGATAAACAGGGATATTACAGATACGGCCCCGACTCCCAGGGAGCCCACAAGAGGGGAATCAGAACCGCAGTAGTCGCCTGCGGTATTCAACAGGAGGTTCACCCGGCGGGTACAAGGGAGAGGAGACTAACACAAGCAGCAGGAGGTCAGGTCATCACTAAGAGATGAGACTTCACAGTTCTTTGAACAGAAAAGAAGGAAAAGAAAGGAATATAAAGGAGGGATGCATCTATAGCCAGAAATCCCAACTGCAGCAGCCTGGAGCATTTGCCATTACAACACCTGCTAAACTGCTGAAAGACTGTATTGCTGAATGAAAGTTTTTCAAGTAAAGCAACCCGATGAAGTGAAGTCCCGACTCTGCTGCATCCTTTCTATACAAACTGTTTGCTTTACAGTATCACTGCCCCGGTGGTCCAGGGGCAGTGATACTAATCCATCTAACCCGCAATACCAACGACCACCGGAGGACTGTGGCGGAGCTGGTGAGCATCACCAGACACTGCAGGTGGCGTCACGACGACAAACTTTGTACATAATCCCCTGTAAATAATACCCCCCCCCATTTAGCTAACCACCAAGGCCACGGCCTCGGGATGGCCACCCGTGACTTCCCGGACTGAAGAGAGCCCGAGAGCCGAGTACCCGAGCCCTGGGGCGCGTCATAGTTAACTAAAGTTTACTCGTATCATTGTTTTATTTTTATGTTGCCCTATGCTAAAATGTGAACTGTTTTTCACTAGTTGGCTGTCCCAGCCTTAGATAGTATAATGTGTTGAAGTTTCACAAGTTGACCTCCCCGGTCTTAAGCCTAAATTCATATGGACAATTATGGTCACAGGACTAAGTGGTGATCAGGACTCAAGTGTATATAGTTGCGCTTCTTAAGGTGCTTCTTCCTGTTGGTTTTCAGAAAAGGACTACTAGAGGCTCTCAGGAACTTCGGCACTTTAACTAAAGTTTTGCACTTTTATAAAAGAAAAAACCGTCTGCGTAGTTGAAGATTATGCAAATTATGATCTGTGTTTCCTGTAGCCATGCCCAGGGACGATACCTCAACGAAAGGTGGTTTGGGGCGGTAATCCACAATTGCACTAAAATACTGCAACATGACGCACTGCACTGGCGTCGCTGAAAAATTTATGAAAATGTTTGAAAATGTTTTAATACCCGTTTATATATTTGTAATGTTTAAACAAGTGCCTTCCATGACGGAATAGATCTATCACTTGTTATTTATAAAAGAAAAAAAAATTGTGTGTGTTTTGCCTAACACCTTTTGTATTTTCATTGCAGCCCGTGGACGTGCTGAGTCTAACAAGGGGGGAATGTGGCGCCCCTGCGGTCCGGCTGCCACTAATGGCATTGGATGCATTTTACATATATGGTATCATGTTCAAAGGTAAGAGTGGAAAGCTTTGCCGAGACACCCAATTTACACCCAACACAATCCAATCTCCAGGTCAGGAAGGTGCTGGGCGGAAGAAACCCATATTCAGGGCAGTCCCCACCTACTGGATGGAGGGAGGAGTTATGTTAGGAGTGGGAGGCAGAGAAGGAGGAAGGCTCTAGTGAAATCCATTCGGGCACCTGGGGAAGCTAGTACTAAACGTGGAGTTAGCTGCTTGTCTCAGGCCCGAAGACATAAATCTACTGCTGGCTATTCAAGACAGGCAGAGAAGCTAGCTGCAGAAGTGGTACCAGCACCAATTCGGTTCAGATTCTTCAGGACTGACTGTGAAACTGGAGCTCACTGGGTTTCAGGTACAGTGGCTACCATTGTGGACCCTCCTCAGGCTCAAGGAACTAAATAGGGTTAAGATTACCAGCAAGACTGTCGCTTGCAGAACCCGCAGTCACCTGCCTGCTGGAACTGGCAACCACAGGACACTTAGGAGAGGACCGGGATAGCAAGTGTCAGTAGAGGAAAAGCAGCAAGGAAGGCCAGTATACCCTGTGTTTCGGCAGAGTGGACCCTGAATGCTTTTGGGCTGGCCAGGGTGTAATCTTGATGTACCCCAGCTGGGCTGTAATCTGCTTGAACACCAAGTAAATGGTAAGAACCACCGGTACGGTGTTTTGTCTCCTCCTTTCTGTGCCTGACTGCCCCCACCTGAGCAGCCACAGCTTCGGCTACCCTGAACCTCCTGCACCATCCATTTATCCCTCCACACCTTCCAAGGGACTTCAGCCTTAACTGGGGAAGGCTTAACACCTGGCTGCATCACCATCTCATTGGAAGTCCCTACCGCAGCCCCTGGCCACCTACAGGACAGAACTCCAGTTGGCGTCACCACAACCAATACCCCCCTATAAATATTCCCTTAACAATGACCGGTTGCGCCCTTGACCTCTGGTGATTGCCACTATGACATTCCGTGAACTGTTAACCCCTAGAGAGTCGAGTAGCCTGGCCCCATGACCACTGTACATGCAGTGAAGAATTTGGAGTAAGTTCATGATTTAAGTTTTCTGTATTCTATAAAGGTAAAAACACAAAATGTATGACATGTATAAGTAAATGCAAACACTGTAGAAAAGTAAAAAAATAAAATACATAAACAAAATCACACGGTCTGATAGATAGTAACATAAAATTGTCTCTGTTTTAGAATAAAGGGAATAAAATATACAAGGCTTGGCTGTCGTTCTCATGGTGGGGAGGTGACTGAGGACAGTTGACATTTGGGTGACGGCTCCTCGTGGTTTGGGCTTCCTCCAGGTCTGGCTCTAGAATCACATAAAGCTCTATAGGCAGACATGAGATTTGCTGTGATGGGGACGACATTTTACGAGACCGCAGACATCTAAAGCTTCACTTATGACTACAAATCCATAATTAAGTATGGGCAGAACCTAATAGTCGCAGACGGTGGCATCTGATGGACACCAACACCATCCGAGGATTAGTGAGACTGAACGTGGGTCGGTCTGGGTTCTCAACCAGGAATCAGACACAAGAGATTCTCAATGCCAGGCTAATCCCTACTAAGCAGTAAAGGCATTCCCTCCAGCAGCACAGCGTGGTCTTCTATCATATCCTCTTCCTACAACGTCCAATTACTTCTATTACCTTTTTTAGAAACAGAACCACTCTCGATTTATATATTGCAATACCGGAAGCAGCCTGTGGGCAGAGAGGTGCTATTTCTGTTAAAAAAAAATAAATTAACTATTTCTGATCACGTGTGATAAATAAAATGGAAATTCTATCTTTAACATGAAAACAACTTTTTTGACTTGTGTCCAAAATTCCTATTAACCCCTAAGAGAGGACGCCCCAAGCAGCGCGGGTACCGGTAGGGCTATATATCCAGCATCCGGCAGTAACAATTTAACCTCTTAATTGCATGACAGCTGTCTCTAAGAGACTTCAACATGTTGGCTGTAACTTTTTAGAACCACTGTCACCCCACGTGACCCATTTGTAGGGTGCTAATCATTTACTATGACGGTGATTTCACAATACAATGCAAAACTATAATACTGGTGATCAAGTGAGTTCCAGATCTCTAATATGGACTTACTAAATACTTTAAAAATGTTAAAATATTTTAAAAAAATAAATAAAATAAAAAAAAAAATGAAAAAAAATTAAAAATTTAAATCTAATTTTTCCCAAAATAAAGATTGCAAAAAAATGTGTAAAAAATAGATATTTGACATTGCAGTTACCCAAACTGAAAAAAAAATTAACTTTTTCCAAAACGAAGATTGCAAAACAATCATAAAAAAAATAAATATTTAATATTGCAGTGGCCGGAAAATAAACTTCATTTTTCCCAAATGGCACCAGAAAAATTGTAAAAAAAAAAACATAATTGGAGATTGCAGAGTAAAAAAGTCTGAAAAGTTTTATTCACTATAATAAAAGATGAAAGAGGAAGAAAAAATAATCAATTCACATTTTTCAGTCGCCGCAATTTCTTCCAAAAATGCAATAAAAACAATCAAAACTTCATATAATATGTAATGATATCATTAAAAATGTCAGCAAAGACCAAGATCTCGCACCATCGGGGGAGAAATGAAGGTCTCAGATTAGGCCAACACACATCAACTCTTTTTTTCGTAAAGTTCTGAATTTCTTTTAAATATTAGAATAGTTACTCGGTTATTCTTACACCACAATGAAGGTCATAAAGACACAATAAATAAAGTCAAAGACAGAATTGCTTTTGTTCACAATTTCACTGCACAGTTTGGGTTGGGGGGGGGCGATACATGTTATGGCAAAATAAATGAAATCACTCAAAACTACGCTTCATCTCACAAAAAGAAAAAAACAACAAGCCCTCTTAAGGCTCATTTGATGGTAAAGTATGAAAGTTATGGCTCCTGAAAGTTCGGCAGGATTAAAGGGAACCTATCACCAGTTTTTTTCAGGGGTATATTATCCCTTGACTCCCACTTGTATATCCCCCAAAAACCTTTTTAAATTCTTGTGACTGCGCAGACATCACTGCCTCGCGCATGCGCACTTTGGTCTACTCTACTGCGGGAAGAGCCTAAAATATAACTGCGCATGCGTGAGCTGGTGATGTCTCTGCGCACATGCAAGATTTCGCCCAGGGACATGGATGATGCTTGCACACTTATGTTTAATGCTGTGCCCACAGTAGGGCAAAGTAAACATGCGCGAGCCGGTCATGTCTTTGCGCAGGCACTAGATTTTGCTCGGTGGCATGGATAACGTATGCGCACTTATGTTTTATATACTGTCTGTAGAAGGGCAGAGTAAAGTGTGCATGCTTGAGTTGGCGATGTCTCTGCGCAGGTGCCAGCTTTTCCTCGGCGGCATGGATGGCGCATGCACATTTAAGTTTTATTTACTGGCTGTAGTAGGGCAGAGCAAAGTGCACATGTGTGAGCCGGGGATGTCTCAGAGAAGGTGCTAGTTGTCGCCCAGCGACATGGATGACGCATGTGCACTTAGACTTCATGCACTCCCCGCAGTACAGCAGAACAAAGTGCCTATGCGCGAGCCAGTGATGTCTCTGCGCAAGTGCCAGATTTTGCTCGGCGGCATGGATGACGCATGCACACTTACGTTTTATTTACTGGCTGTAGCAGGGCACAGCAAAGTGCGTATGCGTGAGTCGGGGATGTCTCAGAGAAGGTGCTACTTTTCGCCCAGTAACATGGATGAGGCATGTGCACTTAGTTTTCATGCACTCCCCGCAGTATAACAGAGCAAAGTGCGCATGCATAAGCCGGTGATGTGTCTGCGCAGGCGCCAGATTTTGCTCAGCGGCATGAATGACGCATGTGCACTTATGTTTTATTTACTGTCTGTAGTAGGGCAGAGCAAAGTCCACATGAGTGAGTCGGGGATGTCTCAGAGATGGTGCTAGTTTTCGCCCAACGACATGGATGACGCATGTGCACTTAGGTTTCATGCACTCCCTGCAGTATAGCAGAACAAAGTGCACATGCACGAGCCGGTGATGCCGCTGAGCAGGCACTAGATTTTGCTCGGTGGCATGGATGACGCATGCACACTTATGTTTTGGGCTCTGTCCACAGTAGGGCAGAGCAAAGTCAACATGCGCAAGCCGACAATGTCTCTACAGTGGCTGAAGATTGTTGCCTGTCTATGTGGATGACACAGTTGGCACCATCTTTGTTAATAAAAGTGAGAGGACAGCGATAAGCAGTGGGGTAGAGGGATAGATGTCACAGCAAGGACGCCTGTTGGACCGGGCCATCCGGATTTACATACAGAGCAGGAGTATATAAATAGGTTTTTGGGTTTATAAAGGGGGAGTCATGGGATTATATACTCCTTGTCCACCATTCACAGTGACATAGAATACTGGACCCACGATCTGTGACCCACAGACAAGCACCAGACTCTGATTTTGGGATTATCCTGTGGTTGTTGCTGCAGCTCCTGTGAACGTTTGGTGTGCCGATACCTAATGTTCTGGGCAGTACCAAAAACGGTTACACAGAGTTGCACTCGTTCGACATACAATGTAAAAGGTCCAAATGGCTGTCAGCCATCATAGTCAGTGGCCAATTACAGGACGCCCCCTTTAATTCTTGCTTTGCTGACCCTTGGTGGCTTCAGGTGTGGTGACTCTGCTCCTGCTTTCCCAGTGAGTGTCTATTATTGTGGGTCATTCCAAACTTCCCACCTGTCCTGGATCCGGTGGGACATTTCAGAGTTTTGGAAGCTTTCCTACTGTCTTGGGAGGTTGGAGGTAAGTACCAATTTTTTGGAAGACACAAATAAAGTTGAATACAATGGTGGAAGAGGGAACACACCTTCCATGTTTCTAGTCCTGTGTTACTGTCTCCAAGTGCTCGTGTTATGTCATGTGAGCGCTGCAGCCCATCATCTGTTCTGTCTGAAACAAATGTAAAGGCTGTAGCCCCTCAGAAGCTGTTGATTGTCTGCAGCGCTCACTTAACATAGCAATGTCACATGATCTCTGGAAGATGCAGAGACAACATCCCTGGAATGGCGCAGGTCCGGAAGGTGAGTATATGCTTTTGTTCAGTTTATATAAGACACTGTACAATTTAAGAGGGGGATGTCCAGTAGTGAACAACCCCTTAAAGGGGAGGCTCTGGGTATTATTTTCTATTAAAGGGCACTCCAGGCATTATTATATTGTAAGGGAGCACTCTATAAGCATTATAACTATGTATGGTATCGGTGTTGCAAACTGAAGACATCAGTTGTGGCTGGAAGAAGTCATCATGGTGGTCTGGGCCAGATGGAAAAGAAGGGACCAGTGAGCCACACAAGGGGCAGTATTATTTTATAGGAAGTATTTGCCCCTATGTCTAGCAGACTATCACGAGTGTCTCCCGTACTTGGGAGACTGGTGACAGCTCTGGGATCTGAGCTTCACATTGTTTTTTGAAACTCAGGTATTTGCTTTCTGTTGGAGCAGTTAGGGTTAATGAGTCTTTCCTTGATGATTGTTTCTGGTCAGTTCTTTATCAGGTGCTGCCGGTTGGTGACCACACCCCTTCCCTTTAAATAGTCGGTTGGTGACCACACCCCTTCCCTTTAAATAGTCGCATGTCACATCTCCTGTTGCAGGTAATAGATTCAATCTATTCTGACCACCTTAGTGGGAGGAAATCTCTTGTAGCCTCTGCAGTTTTGCTGTTGCAGCCGCGTCGCATTAGGTCCTGGTGTTTGGCATGAGTTTGTTGTGAATTATTTTGGCTAAGTCCACGTCGATTTTCCTTCCCATGTGTTTTTTTACTGTAGAGGTAGTGCACTCACTGGCCTTCGCACTAGCCAGGGTGAGTGGATTGACAGTCAGGTACTAGGCATAAGAGGGCGGCGGGAGGAAGGACCCGCTTAGGGACATTATGGATCGCAGGGTTCAGACACAGGATAGTGTCAGGTGGTGACTCATCTCACCTATCCCTATCGTAAGGGCCTCCCTACCTTTTTCCAGCCCTCATTGTACCTATGTGTTGCGCCGTGTGCCGGTCATCCACTAGTCCATGCATGACATAGGGTCACAACATGGAGACAGGATAACAACAGGATCAGTACATGGGTAGAAAAAGGATTACTCCTTTATGGAGGTTGCTAATAACTGGGGATGAAAATGTGAAGAGTCAGATGTAACTATGTTGCAAACTCCCAGTCGTTGCTGGAAGAAGTCGTTGTGGTAGCATGGGCCAGATGGAAAAGTTGGGACAAGGGGCATTATTATTTTTATGGCATATTTGCTCAGTATTAGGGTAGCATCAGCATTAGTAAATTGGGTAGCTTGGCAATACATGGGGACAATGTGAAAAATTAGATGTTTCTCTGCAGACACCATAGGAGAAGTCGTCATGAAGGTCTGGGCCAGATGAAAAATATGAGACAAGGGGCATTATTATTTTTATGGGATATTTGCTCAGTATTACGGTAGCATCAGCATTAGGAAATTGGGTAGCTTAGCAATACATGGGGACAAGGATAGAAATGTGAAAAATTAGATGTTTCTCTTCAGACACCATAGGAGAAGTCGTCATGAAGGTCTGGGCCAGATGAAAAATATGAGACAAGGGGCATTATTATTTTTATTGGGTATTTGCTCAGTATTATGGTACTATCAGCATTAGGAAATTGGATAGTTTGGTAATACATGGGGACAGAGCTCAAAATGTGAAAAATTAGATGTTTCTCTGTAAACACCAGAGGAGAAGGTGTCATGGAGGTCTGGGCCAGATGGAAATAATGGGACAACTCAGTGCCTCTGATCAGAAAGGATGTGAGTCCCTGGATTTAACTGAACTGTATATCTTTATGTGATTGATATTTATAGAATAAAATCCCCCTAATAAAATTAATATTTACAGCTTGAATTGAAGGAAGAGTAACAAATATATAAAATGTATATTTATAGAAATAATATATTTTCCCGATGCTGTTTGTCCCGTGGCGTGTAAAGTAATAGACGGCTCATTCTGCTTTGTCACATTTCATTGACACCACAAGTCGCTGCCAGAAGATCTTTGGGTAAGCGATACACGCAGGATAATCCGGCCAACATCCAGCCCCGAGACATGTGATTGATAGATATGAATGTTACATGGAGCCACAGAGTCCGCCTGGTTTTATGTCTGACATTGAGGCCGAACATTTCGCGATGAGGAAACTTTACACTATTACATCACTCCGCTCGGCGCTTAATGTGAACCCGTCACCATGAAATTACATTTACAAAATCAATTACTATAAGGAACATTGCGCGGTGTCGGCTGGTCATATGCTGCTAAGAGATATTCAACCATGGTGGCTGAAAATCTGATCAGTGAGGGACGTTTAATGTGGACACATCCACAGGAAACCCATAAAACGTGGGATCATATTGTCCTCATTGCCCACAACTCATTGCTCCAGGAATTGTCTACTTATCCTGCTCCGCAACTTGCCACCCTCTCTCTTTCAATGAGTGGTTATTAATCATCAGCATTCTGCCAGCACTTTAAGTCCTGGAACTTATTATCCCCCTATTTCCAACATGCATTGCACCTCCTGTCATGGTCTAAAGGCACAGCTGCACAGAACCGAAAACGCACCTCTCTGTTATGGCTATATGTAATTTGAGGGACAAGAGAGCAGGAGCAGAAAGATAAAGGACTACCCCACCTACTGTAGAGAGATAAAGACCTGCATCCACTTCCAGTACAGAGATATAGACCTGCTTTCACTTCCGGTAAGAAACAAAGTCCTTCCCCCACTTCTTGGAGAGAGATAAAGACCTGGTTTCACTTCCTGTAGAGAAAGAAAATCCTTCCTCCACTTCCTGTAGAGAGATAAAGGCCTGCCTCCACTTCCTGTAGAGAGATAAAGGCCTGCCTCCACTTCCTGTAGAAAGATAAACACCCGCCTCCAATTTCCGTAGAGCGATAAAGACCTGCCTCCACTTAATGTAGATTAAGACCTGCTTTCACTTCCTGTAGTGAGGTAAAGACCTTCCTCCACTTCCTGGAGTAAGATAAAGACTTGTCTCCACTTCCTTTAGAAAGATGAAGTCCTGCTTCCACTTCCTGTAGAAAGATAAAACCCACCTTCACTCCCAATGGAGGGATGAAGACCTGCTTCCATTTTCTGTAGAGAGATGAAGACAACCTTCAAATCCTGTAGAGACAGAGACCACTTCCTGTAGACAAAGACTCGCCTCCATTTTCTGTAGAGAGATAAAGACCTGCCTCCACTTCCTGTAGAAAGGTATAGACCTGCACCCACTTCCTGTAGAGAGCTATAGACCTGCCCCCACTTCCTGTAGAGATAAAGACCACCTCCACTTCCTGTAGAGATAAAGACCACTTCCACTTCCTGTAGAGATATAGACCTGCCCCCACTTCCTGTAGAGAGATAAAGACCACCTCCACTTCCTGTAGAGAGATTAAGACCACCTCCACTTCCTTTAGAGAGATAAAGACCACCTGCACTTCCTGTAGAGCGATAAAGCCCACCTCCACTTCCTGTAGAGAGATAAAACTCGCCTACACTTCCTGTAGAAAGCTATAGACCTGCCCCCACTTCCTGTAGAGATAAAGACCACCTCCACTTCCTGTAGAGATAAAGACCACTTCCACTTCCTGTAGAGATATAGACCTGCCCCCACTTCCTATAGAGAGATAAAACCCACCTCCACTTTGAGTAGCAAAATCCCCGTCCCCTTTTAATGTAGAGACATAGACCACTTCCACTTTCTGTAGAGAGATATAACCCACCTCCACTTCCTGCAGAGAGATATAACCCACCTCCACTTCCTGTAGAGAGACATAGACCACCTCCACTTCCTGTAGAGAGATATAACGCACCTCCACTTCCTGTAGAAAGATAAAGACCTGCCCCAACTTCCTATAGAGAGATAAAACCCACCTCCACTTTGAGTAGCAAAATCCCCGTCCCCTTTTAATGTAAAGACATAGACCACTTCCACTTCCTGTAGAGAGATATAACTCACCTCCACTTCCTGTAGAGAGATATAACCCACCTCCACTTCCTGTAGAGAGAAATAACGCACCTCCACTTCCTGTAGAGAGATATAACCCACCTCCACTTACTGTAGAGAGATATAACCCACCTCCACTTCCTGTAGAGAGACATAGATCACCTCCACTTCCTGTAGAGAGATATAATGCACCTCCACTTCCTGTAGAGAGATAAAACCCACCTCCACTTCCTGTAGAGAGATATAACCCACCTCCACTTCCTGTAGAGAGATATAACCCACCTCCATATAATATAAAAGCCGAAGGCCACTCCCGGAAAACCCGAAGGGTACTTCCGTGATGGCCTCCGGACCCATGCTGGTGACGTCACCAGTCCACTGTAGCCGGGCAGCGCCCGGCTACAGGGACCGGTGAAGGAGCGTTCCGGCCAGGAACATTCCGCTTTCGGAAGTTCCGGCCAGGAACGTTCCCGTCTGTCCCAGCCGCCTCCTCTCTCCCGCTCCAGCCGCCTCTGCCGCCTGCCCGCTGCAGCCGCCTCTGCCGCCTGCCCGCTACAGCCGCCTCTCCCCTGTGCCCTGCCCGCTACAGCCGCCTCTCCCCTGTGCCCTGCCCGCTACAGCCGCCTCTCCCCTGTGCCCTGCCCGCTCCAGCCGCCTCTCCCCTGTGCCCTGCCCGCTACAGCCTCCCCTGTGCCCTGCCCGCTCCAGCCACCAGCCTCCCCTGTGCCCTGACCCCTCCAGCCTGCAGCCTCCCCTGTGCCCTGACCCCTCCAGCCTCCCCTGTGCCCTAACCCCTCCAGCCTCCAGCCTCCCCTGTGCCCTAACCCCTCCAGCCTCCCCTGTGCCCTAACCCCTCCAGCCTCTCCCTGTGCCCTAACCCCTCCAGCCTCCCCTGTGCCCTAACCCCTCCAGCCTTCCCTGTCCTCTGCCCCCTCCAGCCTCCCCTGTCCTCTGCCCCCTCCAGCCTCCCCTGTCCTCTGCCCCCTCCAGCCTCCCCTGTCCTCTGCCCCCTCCAGCCTCCCCTGTCCTCTGCCCCCTCCAGCCTCCCCTGTCCTCTGCCCCCTCCAGCCTCCCTTGTCCTCTGCCCCCTCCAGCCTCCCCTGTCCTCTGCCCCCTCCAGCCTCCCCTGTCCTCTGCCCCCTCCAGCCTCCCCTGTCCTCTGCCCCCTTCAGCCTCCCCTGTCTTCTGCCCCCTCCAGCCTCCCCTGTCCTCTGCCCCCTCCAGCCTCCCCTGTCCTCTGCCCTCCAGCCTCCACCCTCCGCTCTCCTCTGCCCTCCAGCCTCCCCTCTCCTCTCTCTGTCCTCTGCCCTCCAGCCTCCGCTCTCCTCTACCTGTCCTCTGCCCTCCAGCCTCCGCTCTCCTCTCCCTGTCCTCTGCCCTTCAGCCTCCGCTCTCCTCTCCCTGTCCTCTGCCCTCCAGCCTCCGCCCTACAGCCTCCGCTCTCCTCTGCCCTCCAGCCTCCGCTCTCCTCTCCCTGTCCTCTGCCCTCCAGTCTCCGCTCTCCTCTCCCTGTCCTCTGCCCTCCAGCCTCCGCCCTACAGCCTCCGCTCTCCTCTGCCCTCCAGCCTTCGCTCTCCTCTCCCTGTCCTCTGCCCTCCAGCCTCTGCCCTCCAGCCTCCGCTCTCCTCTCCCTGACCTCTGCCCTCCAGCCTCCGCTCTCCTCTCCCTGTACTCTGCCCTCCAGCCTCCGCTCTCCTCTCCCTGTCCTCTGCCCTCCAGCCTCCGCTCTCCTCTCCCTGTCCTCTGCCCTCCAGCCTCCGCTCTCCTCTCCCTGTCCTCTGCCCTCCAGCCTCTGCCCTCCAGCCTCCGCTATCCTCTCCCTGTCCTCTGCCCTCCAGCCTCTGCCCTCCAGCCTCCGCTCTCCTCTCCCTGTCCTCTGCCCTCCAGCCTCCGCTCTCCTCACCCCTCCATATGTAATGTACAGTATGTGTATATATGTGTGTATGTTGGCACTTCCGTCACTTTGTCCGCACTTCCCTCAACTTTGTACACACACACACACTCTGCTATACTTACCACCGGCCCTGCGTCCGCTGCCTGGATCCTCAGTCGACATGTCGCCACCCCCGAACTACTAGATCCAATATAGCGTCCAATATGTCTCGCCAAACTACCCGGACGACATATTGAATCCAGTCGTCCGGGGTGGCGACATGTCGACTCAGGATCCAGGCAGCGGGGAAGACGTAGGGTCGGTGGTAAGTATAGCGGAGTGTGTGTATGTGTGTGTATGTTTGTGCTGACCACTCTGCCCACGGCGCTGCGCTGACCACTCTGCCCACGGCGCTGCGCTGACCACTCTGCCCACGGCGCTGCACTGACCACTCTGCCCACGGCACTGCGCTGACCACTCTGCCCACGGCACTGCGCTGACCACTCTGCTCACGGCGCTGCGCTGACCAATCTCACCGCACTCACTGCTAACCACTGAGCCACCGCGCAGTGCAAACCACTGAGCCACCGTGCAGTGCAAACCACTGAGCCACCGTGCAGTGCCAACCACTGAGCCACCGTATACTGTGCTACCCACAGAGCCGCCTGTATACACACAATTCATTTCACCGCACTCCCGTATCTATTATGGATTCTAGACTACCCGATTCTTTAGAATCGGGCCGCCATCTAGTAGAAAGATAAAGAGCCACCTCCATTTCCCTGTAATCTATCTCAGTCTCTGCTGCTAAAGATGTTTTATACATGGCAACAGGTAGTGGAAAACAATTTACACAGAGCAGAGACACTTGGCACTTTGGAGGATTATTGTGGATTAAAACATGAACATTTTTCATACAACATGATGGGCAGATTATCTATCAAATGAGATCAAGTTGTCTGAAAGTGCAGGAATCATTTAATTCCATCAGAACCCCACACAGTCCCCTCACACTTTCTCCAATACTGTCCCCTCAAACCTCCCTATACCACCCCCTCAAGCTTCTCACACCTCATCATAGTCCCTTCACACTCTTCTCCCATCCTACTGTCCTCTTATTTTTTCCCCATATTTTTCTCTCTCCCCATATTGTTCTTTCCTCCGATACTGTCCCCCCTAACCCTAACATACTGTACCCTCACCCTTTTCTCCTCCATACTGTAATATCACAATTTTTCCCCATACTCACCCGTCACACCTTGCTCCAATATTGTCCCCTCAAGCACCACCATACTGTCCCTTTACACTTTTCTCCCCCCATTCTGTCCTCTCACACTTACACTTTCTCCCCAATCCTGTCTCCTAAGACTTCTGGCATTCTATTTTATCATACTTTCCTCCCACATACTGTTCCTTCAAACAATTCCCCCATCTTCTCTCTTAACACTTTTCCCCATACTGTCCTTTCACTCTTTACCTCCATATTGTCCTCTCACACTCCACCCCTTAACTGTTCCCCCACAATTTTTCCCCATACTGTCCCCTCACACTTTTATCACCTTAGACTATCCCTAACGTCACCCCCCAATAAAATTCTTCTACACCTTCAGCTACATTGAAGGGCTGATCTACGACTTTCCTCTTCTGTGGGCAGTAATAACATCAGCTGCCTAATCAGGTGATAATATCAGCTGACCATGCTGCTGACGTCACCCAGACTGGACTTTAGTTGTACTGAGGCTAAAAAGACTTGAGTCCAATTAAATGCAGGAAGCCTTTTCTTATGGTTCTCTGAGTCGGTTGTAAACATGCCACCATCACGCCCATCCTCAAAAAGCCAAACCCAGACCCGACTGCTATGAGGAGCTACTGCCCCATATCGCTGCTCCCATTTGCTTCCAAACTCCTTGAGCAACACGTCCATGCTCCACTTTCCTCCCACCTCTCATCTAACTCTCTCCTTGATAATCTACAATCTGGTTTCCGGTCCCACCACTACACCGAAACTGCCCTAACCCAAACTACCAATGACTTACAGCCATAGACAATTCCCCATCCTCCTCCTTCTAGACCTGTCCTCTGCCTTTGACACAGTCGACCACTCTCTTCTACTTCAGATTCTTTCTTCCCTTGGCATCAAAGACCTTGCCCTGTCCTTGGTTGCCTCATACCTTTCCCACTCCCACACGACCTCCTCACCCCATCCTCTCTCTGTTGGGGTCCCTCAAGGCTCTGTCCTGTGGCCCCTACTTTTCTCCCTCTATACTCTTGACCTAGGACAACTCATACAGTCCCATGTCTTCCAGTACCACCTGTACACTGACGACACTCAGATCTACCTCTCTGGCCCAGACGTCACCTCTCTGCTGTCCAGAATCCCAGAGTGTCTATCAGCCATATCCTCCTCGTTCTCCTCCTCTCGCTTCCTAATACTCAGGGGCGTATCCAGGGGGGCAGCCGGACCTCTTGCCCCGGGCGCAACTCAGCGGAGGGCGCCGGCGACACCCCCTCCCCCTCCCCTCCTCCTGCTACACCCGGCGGCCGCATACACATTACAGGGGTTTACATTACACAGTTTAACGGCGCTTCCCTGAAAGGAAGCGCCCGACGTCACTTCCGCTTCCGCGCCAGTCTGGGGCCGCGGGGGCCACTGGGAGACTTGGCGGCAGCGGGTCCGGTGCGGGGTGACTGCAGGAGACCCCGGAAACTGGCGGCAGAGGAGAGACGGCCTGGACGGGATGGGGTGAGTGTGACCCAGGAGTCGGGGGTGGAGGAGGGGGGGGGGCACCAGGAGTGAGGAAAGCTGACAGCCATTAACACATTAACATCCCCCAATCCCCCCCCCCCGTCCTCACCTACCTTGGGGAGGGCGCCAAAATAGAAGTTTGCCCCGGGCGCCATCGCACCTTGGTACACCTCTGCTAATACTCAATGTAGACAAAGCCGAACTCCTCATCTTTCCTCCATCTCATCTTTCATCTTCACCAGCTGATCTATGTATTATGGTTTTCCAAATATATTTATTAGGTTTTGCAATAAAGGGAGGGGGGGGGGGGGGAGGAAACATAAATATGAAGGAAAGAGAAGGGGGGGAACAAGGAGGGGAGGGGGGAGGGGGTATAACAATACACAATAACATACAAACAAGGGACTTAGATATATGGATAATACAAGCAGATTATAAAGTACAATACAATACCACTTTGATAAACACAAGTAAATGGAAAGGTAATAAGCGCTGTTGTTGTTGTAAACATACATTCTGAGCCTTAAGAGTAGACATAAAGATAGGAGGTTGTCTGTAGGATAAGTCGAGTTACGTTATACTGTAACATCAGGCCTTAGTCAACAAAGATGGGGAAAAAGCTGCAGTCCACATTTCCCACCTTTGAAGGAATTTGTAAATTTTGTTTGTTCTTATAGCTATGTTGTATTCATAAATACTGTGCTGTGTTATTCTATTAATTCAATTATCAATGGTGGGGGGCTCGGTTTTATTCCACCTGAAGGCGATTAGGACTTTTGCAGTTGTGATTATATGTGAAATCAAAAATCCTATGTGCTTGGGGAGGTCTTCAATTCCCAATGATAGTAAAACAAGTTGCGGAGTGAGTTTTACATAGAGGCAAGTGACATCCTTGATTAATAGTTCGATGTTTGCCCAGTAATTGGACAAAACAGGGCAAAACCAAAATATATGGGATAGATTTCCATGAATTCCGCACTCTCTCCAGCATAAAGAGGAATTAAGTGGATTCATTCTATGTAATTTGGCCGGAGTGAAGTACCATCGTGATAATGTCTTATAGAAGGCTTCGTGAAGGGTAGCACAAGCAGAGTTGGCGTAGGTAATGTGAATAGCTTTAGTCAGTTTGTCCAAATCAATATGAATTCCCAACTCCTCTTCCCAAGCTGTAATAAAAGAGAGTCTCGGGAGTTCGTGTTCCTCATTGAAAATTTTATAAAAAGAGTTGGTTTTCCAAATAGATGGCTTCCCTGGAGTATTAATAAGTTCCGCTATAATGCGTGGGACGGTGAATTTGGGGTTTTGTTTCGTAAAAAATGTTGAGATGGCTCTCCAGTTGGTACGGTCCTCTCTAGTAAGAGAGAATTTCTCCTGAAGGAGGTAAAAGGGCGAGAGGGAGCCGCCACTAAGCAGGTCGTTCAAATGAAGAACCCCCCTAGATTTTCAAGAAGACAAGTTCAGCTTTGAGATTAATATTTCTAGGGTTTCCAGGGGTATCTTCTCAAGAGTGACCTGGGGGAAATGTTTAGAGGCTTTAGACATCAAAGTTCTCCAAGCTTGGATAGATGCCTTAATCATGGGATGGTTAGGGGTTTACGGTAGGCTAGTAGGTAAGCAATGATCACTGTCTTTAAGTTATTGTTAACTATAGATCCCTCGATCGCCGTCCAGGGTAGATCGTTCAAGTTAAGGAACCATGCTTGGGATAATTTAGTAATAGATGCGGAATAGTAGTTGTAGAGATTAGGCACTCCCAAGCCTCCAGCTTTCTTGTGCCTTTCCACAGATAGTTTAGCGACTCTAGGTCTCTTGTTGTTCCAAATAAAGGCTCGTAATTGAGATTGGAGTTTATTAAACCAGAGTTTCGGTATAAACATGGGAATGGCCCTAATCGTATAGAGGAATTTGGGTAATAGGCTCATTTAAAGGCTTCTATTCTACTTAGCCAGGATAATTCTATTTTGTAGATGCGTAAATAGTCGGTATGAAAAGAATTGAAGAGAGTAGTTAGATTTGTTTGGACCATAGCAGAGGAAGGTTTGGTTAATTCTATCCCCAAATAGGAGATCTATGTATTATGGTAAATGGCATCATGCTCTCTCCCACACCTCAAATTCGCTGCCTCGGAGTAACTCTCGACTCTGCCCTGTCCTTCAAACTGCACATCCAAGCTCTCGACACCTCCTGTCGTCTAGTGGACACCACTGGCCCCCTGATGCAGCCGACGCGAAACACGTGTCGGGGCTACCTGACAGGTACTTGGAAGTGGAGGACCCCTTACAGGCTAATGGTTAAGTGTATGTGTTGAACATGCCTTTTACTGCCTATTATTGCACCTTATGTCAGCAATAGGGCCTCATTACATAGGATTTAGCCTGGATTTCCGCCCCTGGTTTGCTTGCACTTTAGCACGTGGCACTTTAGGTATTTCAAACCTTAAGCCTCTTTTTACTTGTCCTCCCCTCTCCGGGCTACCAGTCTTTTCTATCCCCCCCTTTGCCTCCCCTTGTTGATAAGTCGCCTATTGTATATTCTACCCCACACTTTGTAATCCACTGTAAAGAATAAAACCTTTTCTTTTTCCATTCAGCACTGTTGTGGATATTGTAGTGGTGTAAACTTGACTGGGCAATGGAAGACTCGTGTTCTCTGGTTTGGAACTATGTGTTGAGTGGTCTGCTCTAATTAAGATGTGCATTGCCGGTCCTGTGCTTTTTCCCAGATGTTATACTGTACACTGGGGGTAATGGAGCCAGATGATATACTGTACACTGGGGGTAATGGAGCCAGATGTTATACTGTACACTGGGGGTAATGGAGCCAGATGTTATACTGTACACTGGGGGTAATGGAGCCAGATGGTATACTGTACACTGGGGGCAATGGAGTCAGATGTTATACTGTACACCAGGGGTAATGGAGCCAGATGATATACTGTACACTGGGGGTAATGGAGCAGATGTATACTGTACACTGGGGGCAATGGAGCCAGATGATTATACTGTACACTGGGGGTAATGGAGTCAGAGTATATCTGTACACTGGGGTAATGGAGCCAGATGTATACTGTACACTGGGGGTAATGGAGCCAGATGTTATACTGTACACTGGGGTAATGGAGCCAGATGATATACTGTACACTGGGGTAATGGAGCCAGATGTTATACTGTACACTGGGGAATGGAGCCAGATGTATACTGTACACTGGGGTAATGGAGCCAGATGTTATATTGTACACTGGGTAATGGAGCCAGATGATATACTGTACACTGGGGTAATGGAGCCAGATGTTATACTGTACACTGGGGTAATGGAGCCAGATGTTATATTGTACACTGGGGTAATGGAGCCAGATGTTATATGTACACTGGGGTAATGGAGTCCAGATGTTATACTGTACACTGGGGGTAATGGAGTCAGATGTTATATTGTACACTGGGGTAATGGAGCCAGATGTTATATTGTACACTGGGGTAATGGAGCCAGATGTTATACTGTACACTGGGGTAATGGATCAGATGTTATACTGTACACTGGGGTAATGGAGTCAGATGATATACTGTACACTGGGGTAATGGAGTCAGATGGTATACTGTACACTGGGGTAATGGAGCCAGATGTTATATTGTACACTGGGTAATGGAGCCAGATGTTATACTGTACACTGGGGGTAATGGAGTCAGACTTATATTGTACACTGGGTAATGGAGCCAGATGTTATATGTACACTGGGTAATGGAGCCAGATGTTATACTGTACACTGGGGGTAATGGAATCAGATGTTATACTGTACACTGGGGTAATGGAGTCAATGATATACTGTACACTGGGGTATGAGTCAGATGTATACTGTACACTGGGTAATGGAGCCAATGTATACTGTACACTGGGGTAATGGATCAGATGTTATATGTACACTGGGGGTAATGACAGATGTTATAATGTAACTGGGTAATGGAGCCAGATGATATACTGTACACTGGGTAATGAGTCAGAGTTATATTGTACACTGGGTAATGGAGCCAGATGTATACTGTACACTGGGGTAATGGAGCAGATGATATACTGTACACTGGGTAATGGAGTCATTTAACTCTTACACTGGGGTAATTAGAGATGTTAATGACATGAAAGAATGGAGAGATGTATTGTACACGGGGTTTAATTACCAATGGATATATGTATATGGTAATGGATCATGTTCTACTAATGGGCATGGAGAATTACTGTCCTGGGCTAATGACCAAGTTTCTGACACTTGGGTATGGAACCAGTGATGAACGAACACTGGGGTATAGGATGAATGAGACCTTACACTAGGTTAATGTAGTGTTAACTGTACTGCGTAATGAGTCAGAATAGTATTACATAATGTGGATTTCGCCCGTTTGCTTACTTTACACTGGCATTTGGTTTTCAATGCTTTTACTTGTCTCCTTGGGTAATCTTTCTAATCCCCTTGTCCTGTAATGCAGTAATTAATTTGTTCACTGTAAGAATAAATTTTTTTTCCATTAGATGTTGATATTGTATGGTGTAATGAGCAATGAAGTGTCCTGGTGGCATTGGAGTGTTGTTATTAATGTCATGGGTTGGTCCAGATGTATACTGTACACTGGGGGTAATGGAGCCAGATGATATACTGTACACTGGGGGTAATGGAGCCAGATGTTATACTGTACACTGGGGGAATGGAGCCAGATGTTATACTGTACACTGGGGGTAATGGAGCAGATGTTATACTGTACACTGGGGAATGGAGTCAGATGTTATACTGTACACGGGGTAATGAGCCAGATGTATACTGTACACTGGGGGTAATGGAGCCAGATGTTATACTGTACACTGGGGAATGGACAGATGTTATACTGTACACTGGGGTAATGGAGCAGAGTTATATGTACACTGGGGTAATGGAGCCAGATGTTATACTGTACACTGGGGGTAATGGAGCCAGATGTTATACTGTACACTGGGGGTAATGGAGCCAGATGTATACTGTACACTGGGTAATGGACAGATGTTATATGTACACTGGGGGCAATGGAGCAGATGTATACTGTACATGGGGTAATGAGCAGAGTTATATGTACACTGGGGTAATGGAGCCAGATGATATACTGTACACTGGGTAATGGAGCCAGATGTATACTGTACACTGGGGTAATGGAGCCAGATGTATATTGTACACTGGGTAATGGAGCCAGATGTTATATTGTACACTGGGGTAATGGAGCCAGATGTTATACTGTACACTGGGGTAATGAGCAGAGTTATATGTACACTGGGGTAATGGAGCAGATGTTATATGTACACTGGGGTAATGGAGCAGATGTATACTGTACACTGGGGTAATGGAACAGATGTTATACTGTACACTGGGGGTAATGGATCAGATGATATACTGTACACTGGGGGTAATGGAGCAGATGGTATACTGTACACTGGGGAATGGAGCCAGATGTTATATGTACACTGGGGTAATGGAGCCAGATGTTATACTGTACACTGGGGTAATGGAGTCAGACGTATATTGTACACTGGGGTAATGGAGCCAGATGTTATATGTACACTGGGGTAATGGAGCCAGATGTTATACTGTACACTGGGGAATGGAATCAGATGTTATACTGTACACGGGGTAATGGAGTCAGATGATATACTGTACACTGGGGGTAATGGAGCAGATGTATACTGTACACTGGGGTAATGGAGCCAGATGTTATACTGTACACTGGGTAATGGAATCAGAGTTATATTGTACACTGGGGTAATGGAGCAGATGTTATAATGTACACTGGGGGTAATGGACCAGATGTATACTGTACACTGGGGTAATGGAGTCAGACGTTATATGTACACTGGGGTAATGGAGCCAGATGTATACTGTACACTGGGGTAATGGAGCAGATGTATACTGTACACTGGGGTAATGGAGTCAGATGATATTGTACACTGGGGTAATGGAGCCAGATGTATATTGTACACTGGGGTAATGGAGCCAGATGTATACTGTACACTGGGGGTAATGGAGCCAGATGTTATATGTACACTGGGGTAATGGAGCAGATGTATACTGTACACTGGGGCAATGGAGCCAGATGTTATACTGTACACTGGGAATGGAGCCAGATGTTATATGTACACTGGGGTAATGGAGCCAGATGTTATACTGTACACTGGGGGTAATGAATCAGATGTATACTGTACACTGGGGTAATGGAGCAGATGTTATACTGTACACTGGGGTAATGGAGTCAGATGTATACTGTACACTGGGGTAATGGAGCCAGATGTTATACTGTACACTGGGGTAATGGAATCAGATGTTATATTGTACACTGGGGGTAATGGAGTCAGATGATATACTGTACACTGGGGTAATGGAGCAGATGATATACTGTCACTGGGGTAATGGATCAGATGTATACTGTACACGGGGGTAATGAATCAGATGATATACTGTACACTTGGGTAATGGAGCCAGATGTTATAGTGTACACTGGGGAATGGAGTTATGATACTGTACACTGGGGTAATGGAGCAGATGTATACTGTACACTGGGGTAATGGAGCCAGATGATATACTGTACACTGGGGAATGGAGCCAAGTTATATGTACACTGGGGACAATGGAGACAGATGATATACTGTACACGGGACAATGGAGTCAGATGATATACTGACACTGGGGGAATGGAGTCAGATGATATACTGTACACTGGGGTAATGGAGCCAGATGTTATACTGTACACTGGGGTAATGGATCCAGATGTTATACTGTACACTGGGGTAATGGAATCAGATGATATACTGTACACTGGGGACAATGGGCCAGATGTTATACTGTACACTGGGGTAATGGAGCCAGATGTTATACTGTACACTGGGGGAATGGAGTCAGATGATATACTGTACACTGGGGGTAATGGAGCAGATGTTATACTGTACACTGGGGTAATGGAATCAGATGTTATATTGTACACTGGGGCAATGGAGTCAGATGGTATACTGTACACTGGGTAATGGAGCCAGATGTTATACTGTACACTGGGGGTAATGGAGCCAGATGTTATACGTACACTGGGGTAATGGAGTCAGATGATATACTGTACACTGGGGGTAATGGAGTCAGATGGTATACTGTACACGGGGTAATGGAGCCAGATGTTATACTGTACACTGGGGTAATGGACCAGATGTTATACTGTACACTGGGGGTAATGGAGCCAGATGTTATACTGTACACTGGGGGTAATGGAGCCAGATGATATACTGTACACTGGGGTAATGGAGCCAGATGTTATACTGTACACTGGGGGCAATGGAGCCAGATGTTATACTGTACACTGGGGTAATGGAGTCAGACGTTATATTGTACACTGGGGTAATGGAGCCAGATGATATACTGTACACTGGGGTAATGGAGCCAGATGTTATACTGTACACTGGGGGTAATGGAGCCAGATGTTATATTGTACACTGGGGTAATGGAGCCAGATGTTATACTGTACACTGGGGGTAATGGAGTCAGACGTTATATTGTACACTGGGGTAATGGAGCCAGATGTTATATTGTACACTGGGGTAATGGAGCCAGATGTTATACTGTACACTGGGGGTAATGGAATCAGATGTTATACTGTACACTGGGCGTAATGGAGTCAGATGATATACTGTACACTGGGGGTAATGGAGTCAGATGGTATATGTACACTGGGTAATGGAGCCAGATGTTATACTGTACACTGGGGTAATGGAATCAGATGTTATATTGTACACTGGGGTAATGGAGTCAGATGATATACTGTACACTGGGGTAATGGAGCCAGATGATATACTGTACACTGGGGTAATGGAGTCAGATGATATACTGTACACTGGGGTAATGGAGTCAGATGATATACTGTACACTGGGGGTAATGGAGCCAGATGTTATATTGTACACTGGAGGTAATGGAGCCAGATGATATACTGTACACTGGGGGTAATGGAGCCAGATGTTATACTGTACACTGGGGTAATGGAGTCAGATGATATACTGTACACTGGGGACAATGGAGCCAGATGTTATACTGTACACTGGGGGCAATGGAGCCAGATGTTATACTGTACACTGGGGGTAATGGAGCCAGATGTTATACTGTACACTGGGGGTAATGGAATCAGATGATATACTGTACACTGGGGTAATGGAGCCAGATGTTATACTGTACACTGGGGTAATGGAGTCAGATGATATACTGTACACTGGGGGTAATGGAGCCAGATGTTATACTGTACACTGGGTAATGGAATCAAGTTTATATTGACACTGGAGGTAATGGAGTCAGATGGTATACTGTACACTGGGGGTAATGGAGTCAGATGATATACTGTACACTGGGGTAATGGAGTCAGATGATATACTGTTCACTGGGGGTAATGGAATCAGATGTTATACTGTACACTGGGGTAACGGAGTCAGATGATATACTGTACACTGGGGGCAATGGAGCCAGATGTTATACTGTACACAGGGGTAATGGAATCAGATGATATACTGTACACTTGGTGTAATGGAGCCAGATGTTATAGTGTACACTGGGGGCAATGGAGTTAGATGTTATACTGTACACTGGGGGTAATGGAGTCAGATGATATACTGTACACTGGGGGTAATGGAGCCAGATGTATACTGTACACTGGGGGTAATGGAGCCAGATGTTATACTGTACACTGGGGGCAATGGAGCCAGATGTTATACTGTACACTGGGGTAATGGATCAGATGTTATACTGTACACTGGGGTAATGGAATCAGATGATATACTGTACACTGGGACAATGGAGCCAGATGTTATACTGTACACTGGGGTAATGGAGCCAGATGTTATACTGTACACTGGGGGTAATGGAGTCAGATGATATACTGTACACTGGGGGTAATGGAGCCATGATGTTATACTGTACACTGGGTAATGGAACAGATGTTATATTGTACACTGGGGTAATGGAGTCAGATGATATACTGTACACTGGGGGTAATGGATCAGATGGTATACTGTACACTGGGGTAATGGAGCCAGATGTTATACTGTACACTGGGGGTAATGGAGCCAGATGTTATACTGTACACTGGGGGTAATGGAGCCAGATGTTATACTGTACACTGGGGTAATGGAGTCAGATGATATACTGTACACTGGGGGTAATGGAGTCAGATGATATACTGTACACTGGGGGTAATGGAGTCAGATGTTATACTGTACACTGGGTAATCGAATCAGATGTTATACTGTACACTGCGGGTATTATAGTCAGATAATATACTGTACACTGGGGGCAATAGAGCCAGTGTTATACTGTACACTGGGGGCAATGGAGCTAGATGTTATACTGTACACTGGGGGCAATGGAGACAGATGTTATACTGTACACTGGGGGCAATGGAGCCAGATGTTATGCTGTACACTGGGGCAATGGAGCCAGATGATATACTGTACACTGGGGTAATAGAGTCAGATGTTATACTGTACACTGGGGGCAATAGAGCCAGTGTTATACTGTACACTGGGGGCAATGGAGCTAGATGATATACTGTACACTGAGGGTAATGGAGCCAGATGTTATACTGTACACTGGGGGCAATGGAGCCAGATGTTATACTGTACACTGGGGGTAATGGAGTCAGATGTTATACTGTACACTGGGGCAATGGAGTCAGATGATATACTGTACACTGGGGCAATGGAGCCAGATGATATACTGTACACTGGGGGTAATAGAGTCAGATGATATACTGTACACTGGGGGTAATGGAACCAGATTTTTTTTTTTTAAAAAAAAAAAAAACTAAGGCAATGGAGCCAGATGTTATACTGTTCACTGGAGATAATGGAGCCAGATGTTATACTGTACACTGGGGACAGTGGAGACAGATGTTATACTGTACACTGAGGCAATGGAGCTAGATGTTATACTGTACACTGGGGTAATGGAGCCAGATGTTATACTGTACACTGGGGTAATGGAGCCAGATGTTATACTGTACACTGGGGTAATGGAGCCAGATGTTATACTGTACACTGAGGGTAATGGAGCCAGATGTTATACTGTACACTGGGGACAGTGGAGACAGATGTTATACTGTACACTGGGGCAGTGGAGCTAGATGTTATACTGTACACTGGGGGTAATGGAGCCAGATGTTATACTGTACACTGATGGAGCCAGATGTTATACTGTACACTGGGGGCAATGGAGCCAGATGTTATACTGTACACTGGGGGTAATGGAGTCAGATGTTATACTGTACACTGGGGCAATGGAGTCAGATGATATACTGTACACTGGGGGCAATGGAGCCAGATGATATACATGTACACTGGGGTAATAGAGTCAGATGATATACTGTACACTGGGGGTAATGGAGCCAGTGTTATACTGTACACTGGGGGCAATGGAACCAGATGTTATACTGTACACTGGGGGAAATGGAACCAGATGATATACTGTACACTAAGGCAATGGAGCCAGATGTTATACTGTTCACTGGAGATAATGGAGCCAGATGTTATACTGTACACTGGGGACAGTGGAGACAGATGTTATACTGTACACTGGGGGCAATGGAGCTAGATGTTATACTGTACACTGGGGGTAATGGAGCCAGATGTTATACTGTACACTGGGGTAATGGAGCCAGATGTTATACTGTACACTGGGGGTAATGGAGCCAGATGTTATACTGTACACTGAGGGTAATGGAGCCAGATGTTATACTGTACACTGGGGACAGTGGAGACAGATGTTATACTGTACACTGGGGGCAGTGGAGCTAGATGTTATACTGTACACTGGGGGTAATGGAGCCAGATGTTATACTGTACACTGGGGTAATGGAGCCAGATGTTATACTGTACACTGAGGGTAATGGAGCCAGATGTTATACTGTACACTGGGGGTAATGGAGGCAGATGTTATACTGTACACTGGGGGTAATGGAGCCAGATGATATACTGTACACTGGGGTAATGGAGCCAGATGTTATACTGTACACTGAGGGTAATGGAGCCAGATGTTATACTGTACACTGGGGGTAATGGAATCAGATGATATACTCTACACCGGGGCTAATGGAGCCAGATGATATACTGTACACTGGGGGCAATGGAGCCAGATGATATACTGTACACTGAGGGTAATGGAGCCAGATGTTATACTGTACACTGGGGGTAATGGAGTCAGATGATATACTGTACACTGGGGGCAATGGAGCCAGATGTTATACTGTACACTGGGGGTAATGGAGTCAGATGATATACTGTACACTGGGGTAATGGAGCCAGATGATATACTGTTCACTGGGGGCAATGGAGCCAGATGTTATACTGTACACTGGGGGTAATGGAGTCAGATGGTATACTGTACACTGGGGGTAATGGAGTCAGATGATATACTGTACACTGGGGGTAATGGAGTCAGATGATATACTGTACACTGGGGGTAATGGAGTCAGATGTTATACTGTACACTGGGGGTAATGGAGTCAGATGTTATACTGTACACTGGGGTAATGGAATCAGATGATATACTGTACACTGGGGGTAATGGAGCCAGATGTTATAACTGTACACTGGGGCAATGGAGCCAGATGATATACTGTACACTGGGGGTAATAGAGTCAGATGATATACTGTACACTGGGGGTAATGGAGCCAGTGTTATACTGTACACTGGGGGCAATGAAGCAAGATGTTATACTGTACACTGGGGCAATGGAACCAGATGTTATACTGTACACTGGGGGCAATGAAACCAGATGATATACTGTACACTAAGGCAATAGAGCCAGATGTTATACTGTTAACTGGAGATAATGGAGCCAGATGTTATACTGTACACTGGGGACAATGGAGCCAGATGTTATACTGTACACTGGGGGCAATGGAGCTAGATGTTATACTGTACACTGGGGTAATGGAGCCAGATGTTATACTGTACACTGGGGGTAATGGAGCCAGATGTTATACTGTACACTGGGGGTAATGGAGCCAGATGTTATACTGTACACTGGGGACAGTGGAGACAGATGTTATACTGTACACTGGGGGCAATGGAGCTAGATGTTATACTGTACACTGGGGGTAATGGAGCCAGATGTTATACTGTACACTGGGGGGGGACAATGGAGCCAGATGTTATACTGTACACTGGAGCAATGGAGCCAGCTGATATACTGTACACTGGGGACAATGGAGCCAGATGTTATAGTGTACACTGGGGGCAATGGAGCCAGATGTTATACTGTACACTGGGGGCAATGGAGCCAGATGATATACTGTACACTGGGGACAATGGAGCCAGATGTTATACTGTACACTGGGGGCAATGGAGCCAGATGTTATACTGTACACTGGGGACAATGGAGCCAGATGTTATACTGTACACTGGGGACAATGGAGCCAGTGTTATACTGTACACTGAGGGCAATGGAGCCAGATGTTATACTGTACACTGAGGGCAATGGAGCCAGTGTTATACTGTACACTGGGGGTAATGGAGCCAGATGTTATACTGTACACTGGGGACAATGGAGCCAGATGTTATACTGTACACTGGGGACAATGGAGCCAGTGTTATACTGTACACTGGGGACAATGGAGCCAGATGTTATACTGTACACTGGGGACAATGGAGCCAGTGTTATACTGTACACTGGGGACAATGGAGCCAGATGTTATACTGTACACTGGGGACAATGGAGCCAGATGTTATACTGTACACTAGAGGTAATAAGACTGAATGGGAAACTAGAATTCAATGATTAGGTCGTGTGGCTCAATACTTTACTTTATATGATATTGGTGCAATTTTTTTAATCAAGATTTTGAAAAACTTTTCAAAGTTAATAAAGAAATGGATTCAAATTAGAGGATAAATAAGATTTGGCTTTAAAAACGTAAAATAAAAAATAAATTCTGTGCTTTGACAAGCTGTATAATAGAGCAGAATGGATTAGTCAGGAGCATGTCTCCTCTGGAGGTCTGGGGATAGGAATGTCCTGTCCGTTTATCTTCGCAGGGCGGGCGATCAATCACAGAGTGTACAGAGATGTAGGACGATGCTCCTGTAACTATAATATTTGCTCACAGCTTTCCCCCCCCTCCGCACCCCCACAGGTGTAATCCAGAGCAGGTCACTCAGCACTAAATCATACTGCCGAATTACTCAGCTGCTCCTCTACAGCCCTATATCAGACATTGGTGGACGACCCTTTACACAAGATGCCCTCTTTCCATTATTTAGTAATGTCCCCCATGCTGTACTAATTGCCCCTTTCTTGTATATATATGTCCCTATCTTGGGCCTATCGTTATATGTATGCCCCCAATCCTGGTTTGTATGTCCCCATCCTGGTAGATTTGTCCTCATCCTAGGTCCTTCCTGGTATATATGTGGAGTCCACTGGGACGGGGTAGTCGGTACCGGACCGGGGTACTGCTGGGGATGTCATGGAGGTCCTGGTCCGGACCTTGTCCCGGGTTCTCACAAGTAAAGGAATATTTACAAAGGATAAAGTTTGTCGTGACACCACCCACGGGTTGTGGTCAGTAATGGGACCACCGCTGCCAGGAGGATGGATGGATGATGGGGCTGCAGCCACATGGATGAGCCCGCTGCGGGTCGGGCTGCTCCTGACAGTATAAAAGTTATGATGCACAGTTCAATATACCTGGAATCAAACACGGACACTCAGGCAGGGTTCACCGGGTTTACTTGTCAGCTCTTCAAACAATTTACAGCAGTTGTCAACACAAGTTACATTCAGTTCACTCCGGTAACACTGAACCCTCTGCAGCCAGGCTGTCGCTCTGAGAACCCTCACTCCTTCTAAGTGTCCTTTCAGGCTGTTCTCTCCCTCTCCGTTCCTCTCCGGATTGTATAGCGGCAGCTCGGACCCTTGTGGGTCCTCGTGGTTGCTGCTGAGCTTCCAAACCTTGTGTTGGGTACTCCAACCTGAAATTGAAGCTCCCTGTCGGTGTGTCTGGGAAGCCGGTATAGAATCTCAGTTCCCCTCAGAGCTGAAACTCTGGTATATGCCTAGCCTGCAGTAGCCCTATCTTCCAAGGTGCTACCAGGGTCCGTCTAACCTGTGTGACTCCAACACAAATCAGGAAAAACTACTCCGCCTGTAGTTGATCGGTGCTGCCGTGTTCCTCGGACCCAGTACTGCTGGTCCGGTCTCTTTCCTCACACTCCCCTGGATGCCGGCTATGGACGAGCTTTCTCTCCATGGTTTCTGTGACTCTGTGGATTCTGCATCTTCATCAAGCCCAACCCCACCGGTATGTGTGTCTGTCTTTCTGATGACTGTGCTGCTCGGCTCACTCTGGCCTACTAACTCCTTCCTCCTCTTTTCCTCTATTTAAGCTTTCTGTCACCTGATCTACGTTCGTTCCCACCACCCCTTGCCCGCCTAGAGTCTCTGGCTCCGGGTTGGGTGCTGTGCTCCTGTGGGTGTGGTGTTCTGTGAGGGTGTTTGGTGTGCAAACCGTCTATCTTTCTGCCTGGCTGCAATTCCCTATGTGACCACCCTGGTCACAGGGGCGCCACATATACATCCCCATCCTGTTGTATATATGTCCCCAATCCTGGTATATATGTGATTATCCTGGGCCCATCCTGTTATTTATGTCCTCCATCCTGGTATATATTTCCCCCATCCTGGTATATGTGTCCTCCATTCTGGTATATATGTTCCCCATCCTGGTATATATGTCCCCAATCCTGGTATATATGTTCCCCATCATTGTATGTGCAGTGGACGCCAGGGCAGTGGGGTACTCGGACCGGGCTGTTCAGTTCTTAGGGGGACCACAGTGACAGTGACCAGCTCTGTGACCCTGTGCGTGCAGTTGAAGGGGATTATTTACAGAGGAAAGTTCATGACGCCACCTGTAGTACTCGGCCAGAGGTGGCCAATGCTGCAGGATATGACCACTGGGGCAGATGGCTGTACAGCCAGGATGGTAAAGCTCCCCACAGGTGGAGCTGGGTCCCAGGGATGGTGTGAACAGTCTATCAGGGTGCTGATGGTGAGGGAGGCCAGGGGTGAGGAAGAAGGAGATAAACACAATTCTTGCAGTTCGTTATCTTTACTCGATGATCAGTCAAGTTCATCCAGCCGGGTGCTGTGCTCCTGCAAAGCACAGCCAGGTTTGTTCTTAGATGATTAGAGTCACTCTGCCAAAATACCATTCATAGGCTGTCCTTGTTGCTCTTCCCCTGTGCTGTAAACTCTCCTTCCTTCCCAGAACCTTTGTGGACAGGGTCCCAGGCTGAAGGTGGTGGGCCTTGTTGGGCGACTTTGTCGGCATGTCCCCTTACCCTGGTTCTTGCCACCATCCTGGCGATCATCTACGGGTGGTAGCCACCACTCTTGCAGAAACGATGGCCCCTGGTTTTTCTGGCTGAGGCGTACAGCACTCCCACCAGATCGGGGCCGCTCCCCTCAGGCAACCTGTCACTGTGCCAGGCTCTGGTCGGGCGAGATTCAAGGCACATGGGTGGATTTGCCCACTCCCCGTGTCCTCTAGGACACCCTCCGTCCTGTGTCTGCTCAGGACGCTCTCCCACGTTCTCTCCTCTTTTAGAGTATTCTTTCTCCTCCTACTCTGACTCCTTTTCTAACCTACTGCTAACCCCTCCTCCTGACCAGAAGATAGGGTCTTCCCTCTCTTCAGGGTCCGTCCGAATCCCCTGGCCCTGATTTGGGATGATATTGTGTGCATTTCTGTGTGCCTCGGGTTTACGACCCCTCTCACCTTGGAACGGTGACACCACACCTATGGAGTAGGTGCAGCATCACTGTGGTGACCAGTCCGCAGGGGCGCCACATAGGTCTCCCATCCTATGCTTCATCCTGGTATACTGTATGTGTTCTCAATTTTGGTATATATATCCCCATTCTGGTATATATGTGCTTATCCTTAGCTCATTCCTTTAGATATATATATATATATATATATATATATATATATATATATATATATATATATCCTCCATCCTGGTACATATGTCCTTCATTCTGGTATATATGTTCCCTTTCCTGGTATATGTGTCTTCCATTCTAGTGTATACTGTATATATCCCCCATCCTGGTATATGTGTCCTTATACAGCCCTTTCCTCGTATATGTAGTCCTCATTCTGTCTCTAACGTATATAAAATAAATTTAATATTTTACTCACCTTCCCTGAATCCTACATCACTCGGTGTCTTCCTCTGGTGACGCATGATGTCACTGCCATGTGCCCCCAGTTAAGGGCACACGGCGTCAGCTGCAGGCCTCTGTTCTGCTGGCTGCTTGTATTGCAGTGCAGTGACCTGTTGGGTCTCTGCTCTGCAATGCATTTCATCTGAATGTGCGCCCAAGGACGCGGATCCAACTGATGTAGGTGCAGGGGCAGGTGGGCCGCTCCATCTCTGGGCCTAGTCACGATCATTGTGATTGTTACACCCCTGTTTACACAGTTTTTTGTGTCCGCAGCACCAGTTATGTCTCATCTAGTAAGATTCTTGAAGCCTGAGGTATGGATGAGCAGATATTATGCAGCACATGGAGATGATGTCTATGCAGCGAGGTGGATATTATAGAGCAATGGAGGCTGTTGAGGTGAAGGCTGGGGGTGTAGAGTAGTACACCACAGGAAAGCTATAGACTCAGTTGTATTGATATAGTATAAGGCTTGGTATGCCCAGAGACTGACTAGTGGTGTTCAGCTGGGTATATCAAAAGTAACACTTGTGGTGATGTTCCAGAATCCAGCCCTCAAGCAGAGCTACGTATGTTGGTGTTATACACATGAGATTTCCAACATGGAAAAATAAAGCCTCTTAACTAATGCACCTGACCCAACTGGTTCCTGAACAGACTAGCTGCAATGTCCCTAGTGGCTCCTGCACAGACTAGGATATTCCTAGTCGCAATACTAGGAAACCACAATTCGGACCTAGCTGCCTGAAAGGCTGTCAAGTTGTTCCTCATATCTCCGTAAGAACCAGAGAGGCATTGCAGAGCACTATAATCCAGGCTGGGGAAAGCGAGCAGAGATGGGTAAGGAGTAAGGACCCAAGGTGTGGTGTGGAAACATATAAGACGTGCAGAAGTGGAATAAAGATGAAGTATCTACTACCAGTAATAAAAGTCTTCAGCAATCTAAATATAGCAAGAGAAAGGAGGAGGTAAGATAAGTGAGACAGTAAGAGCAAATACCAAGCTGGTCTCTCTGACAGGCCAAAATCCTTCTCAGTGGGACTGGAAGTCCTAAACAGGATCCACATAGAAATATAGCTAACAGAGAAGGCCAGCATAAGGAGGGTATAAATAGCTGCACCTGCAATATGATAGGACAGAGTAAATAAACAAATGAAAACACCTGCTGACCGTAAACCAAAGGTAAAAACTAATCAGCGCTTGGATAGGGATTGATCATGCGGTGGCTCTCCAGCGAAGGAAACTGATCACACAGCAGAAGGTCACCAGAATTAACCCAAGGCATGACAGTTGGCAGACTCACATGCCATGATGTAGCAAAGTCCAGCATCATAGCATGCTGGCAAACTCACATGTGGTGATGAAGCAGAGCTGGTTATGTCAAGAGAATCACTTCTAGTACAGCAGCACAACAGAGCTGGTTATTTCGAGAGGGTCAGTTTTGATGATGTAGCAGAGTCCAGCACTGTGGTGATGTAGCAGAGCTGGATATGTCATGAAGCAAACTTGTAGGCAGGATAAGTGGTATATGGTATAAGTACAGGATAGCAGCAAGCATGCTCCTTACCTAAATAGTCAGGCCTGAAAGCATGATCTTAGAGTTAACCCAATGTTTACCAGAGCGGATAGCCAAGCACCAGGGGAGGAGACAAGTATCAGCACCATACTACGCTTTTAGGTTAAAACTACTTGCAAAGCTGCTTCATTTTTCATTTGAGGATGCATTGCAACAATAAAAATCAAGCAAATTCACTGATATATTTACTAAAATTAATAATAAAAAAATGGATATGGATATTTGGATTTCATTCAATTACCTTAAATAACTTTTGTGTCTCTTCCCATTGTTCAGCACCAGGAGCTGTAATCATAAGTCCGGGGCATTTACAATGGGGCAGCGCTAGACTGTGATAATCCAAAAAGTATCAGGCACTAAACACGGGATGAGACACAAATGCTTCCCGGCTCTGTATGCAAACAGCAAACTGAATCATAAGCTAAAGATTTTTTCCAGCCATGTAAATGGAGTAATTATGTAGAAGAGGACGTCTGGGCGGCAAGTGGTAATGAAATACAATGGATGGGACAATAATGCCGCCATTGAGGCTCATCGGAGACATTGTTCCATTTGTACACAGCAACAAGATAGAACAATGTGTCCATGATTTCATTGCAACCAGCAAATTGCATGCAATGTTGCGACATGTAACGGTACCCATATCCTAAAAATAGGGCATATGATACGCCCCATATGAATGAAGATCCAGACCAGATGCCCTATACAAATACAGGTGCCCTAAATATCACACCAGACCCCTTAAACGAATTCAGGTCCCCTGGATACCAGACCAGACATCCTAAGCACAGACCAAGACCAGACCCTCTAAATACAGACCCCCAAATTCAGATACCAGACCCCTTAAACAAGTTCCCGTCCCCTAAATACCAGACAAGACATCCTAAGCCCAGACCCTCTAAACACATTTGGACTGGCCCACAACCCCAGTGCGCCCATTTACAGTATTTCGTCTCTTACCCCCAAGCATGGTCACTAGTAGTTGGCAGAAACCATTTGTTTCACTATGTAGAGATAAAGGAATCATCTCATCATTCATTTTAAAATTTGTCCAGTATATTATTATATAGACGTTTAGGTAAATTTGTGAATGTAATATTTATATGTAGTTGATCAGTGGCCCCCAGAGTCAATGTTACTGGTGGACCCCCTAAATGCAGACAACAGTGAAGCATGGCTGTGGCTCGCTTATGTCTATAGTGAAGCATGATGGTGACTCGGTGATGCATACAGTAAAACATAGCGGTGGCTCTGTTATGTCTACAGTGAAGCATGGTGGTGGCTCGCTGATGTCTAGAGTGAAGCATGACGGTTGCCTTGTGATGCATACAGTAAAGCATGGTGGTGGCTCTGTTATGTCTACAGTAAAGCATGGCGGTGGATCTGTTATGTCTACAGTAAAGCATGGTGGTGGCTCTGTTATGTCTACAGTAAAGCATAGCAGTGGCTCGCTGATGTCTAGAGTGAAGCATGACGGTTGCCTTGTGATGCATACAGTAAAGCATGGTGGTGGCTCTGTTATGTCTACAGTAAAGCATGACGGTTGCCTTGTTTATGCATACAGTAAAGCATGGTGGTGGCTCTGTTATGTCTACAGTAAAGCATGGCGGCGGATCTGTTATGTCTACAGTAAAGCATGGTGGTGACTCTGTTATGTCTACAGTAAAGCATGGTGGTGGCTCTGTTATGTCTACAGTAATGCATGGCGGTGGCTCTGTTATGTCTACAGTAAAGTATGGGGGTGGCTCACTTATGTCTACAGTAAAGCATGGCCGCGGCTTGCTTATGTGTACAGTACAGTGAAGCATGACGGTGGCTTGATGATGCCTACAGTAAAACATGGTGGTGGCTCTGTTATGTCATTAATGAGTGATTCACTACTACAATTTAAGATTGGCCTGGATGCATTTCTTGAAAATTATAATATTACCAGTTATATATACTAGATTCTTTGATAGGGCGTTGATCCAGGGAACTAGTCTGATTGCCATATGTGGAGTCAGGAAGGAATTTTTTCCCCCATTGTGGAGCTTAGTGTTGCCACATGGGGTTTTTTGTCTTTCTCTGGATCAACATTTTAGGCTATGAGTTGAACTACTAGACAAAAACCTTGCAGCACTCAGCTACTACCAGTGGTGTACATATACTAACAAGCTATCTATATATGAGAAAAAATTTTAAAAACTTACGTTTTTTCCAAAAAACTCAAAATTCTTCTTATTTTTTTTAAATCTGAAGTTCTTAGTACACACATTGGCCAATGTCTGCTTGCTCGTCGACTGCGACAAAGTGACTTCAGGTCCGACGAGTCCTATCACTGACACCCAAGTCCTCCTTGTCCACCCTACCCCACTACTAAGTGGGCGGACACCATCTAGACCCTAGATCACCTGTAGGCAACGAGGGTGCACATTGCAGTAATGGAGCCAGCCACTCTACACGATACAAAAGAGAAAAAAAAACTGCACAGCACTCACAGACAATGTGAACTGGTGCCAGCAGGGATGCTGGGTCAATATACTAGAAAAAGTAGTGGGGTAGGGTGGACAAGGAGGACTTGGGTGTCAGCGATAGGACTCGTCGGACCTGAAGTCACTTTGTCGCAGCCGACGAGCAAACAGACATTGGCCAATGTGTGTACTAAGAACTTCAGAATTAAAAAAAATAATAAGAATTTTGAGTTTTTTGGAAAAAACTTAAGTTTTTAAATTTTTTCTCATATATAGATAGCTTGTTAGCATATGTACATCATTGGTAGTAGCTGAGTGATGCAAGGTCTTTTTCTAGTATATTGACCCAGCATCCCTACTGGCACCAGTTCACATTGTCTGTGAGTGCTGTGCAGTTTTTTTCTCTTTTGTATGAGTTGAACTAGATGGAACTAATGTCTACCTTCAACCTTAAAAACTATCTTACTATGTTAGTATGTTACTACATCTACAGTGAAGCATAGTAGTGGCTCAGGTATGTCTACAGTGAAGCATGACTGTGGCTTGGTTTTATGTACAGTGAAGCATGATGGTGGTTCAGTGAGCCCTACAGTAAGGCATGGCGGTGGCTTGGTGATGTCTACAGTGAAGCATGACGGTGGCTTGATGATGCCTACAGTGAAGCATGGTAATGGCTCGTGTTGTCTACAGTGAAGCATAGTGGTGGCTTGGTGTTAGCTACAATGAAGCATAGCAGTGGCTCAGTGATAGCTACAATGAAGCAGGATGGTGGCTCAGTTATGTCTACAGTGAAGCATGACAGTGGCTCGATGATTGCTACAATGAAGGATGGCGGTGGCTCAGTTATGTCTACAGAGAAGCATGGTGGTGGCTCGGTTATACATAAAGTGAAGCATGGTGGGGGCTTGGTTATGTCTACAGTGAGCCATGGTGGTGGCACAGTTACTGTCATGCCCTCCGCTGCGGGCCCGGTCTCAACTGAGCAGGGAGATCGGCGCCCATTACGCAGCCCTGCTGGTTCTGCTTACCCTTGTGCCATGCCTTCCACTATTCATCCTGCCTTTGGTTCCATGCAGCTATCTGCTTCTTTCTCATCCAGGAACCTGCATCCTCTTGGCAGGACTCCTGGGAGTGTGCTAAGGCAGTGAGTGCAACACCCTGCAAACATTTAAAGAGACAGTACACCTGTTCCCTATTAGATCTCTTGGCCTGAGTGCTGAGCTGCTCTGTGTATAAAAGACACCTTCCTCCTATGGGTGGTGCTTGGGCAAGTGTTCATTCTTTGGGAATGTTGCCAGTGTCCAGGTCACACTCCTGCAGTGCTCTGCACTAAGAAGACTGTTGCTTATTGTGCTCTACATTATACTTACATCTCTATGTCCACAGAATCCTCTGCTGGCAGTCTGTTATCCTGGATCTCTCTGGATATTTCGGATCCCACCTTGAGCTGTTCAAGCCTCTCCAGAATTGCACGGGACCTTCTGGATTCTTCTACCAGGTGGATCAACTTTTACAGGATTGTAGGGAGCTTACAGGATTCTCCCTACTGAAAGAGCCAGTGTTCCACAGTCTTCCCATTTCTACTGCTACCATCTGTATGAGTTGCCCCCTCTGTTCTTGTATTTGTGGCATTTAGACCGCCTGGTGCTGTACCGGGTGGGAGAGTTCAGTGTCGTGGATACAGACGGTCCTCTCCTCAGACACTTTTGCTTTTGTTAACCATTTTCCTAAATAAATATCCTTCATTTATTTAAGTCACTCTCTGATCTCTTGCTGTATCGGGTTTTACAGCTAACACTACTCCACCAGTGGTCCAGTGAATTCACATTACATCTCCACACCCTTCGGGCATAATAGTTATGTGTATAGTGAAGTAAGGTGCGAGCTTGGTTATGCCTACAGTGAAGCATGTCATTGGCTCACTGATGACTACAGTGAAGCATGGTGGGGGCTCGGTGATGACTACAGTGAAGAATGGCGGGGCTCTGTGATGACTACAGTGAAGCATGGTGGGGACTCAGTGATGACTATAGTGAAGCATGGTGGGGGCTCGGTGATGTCTATAGTGAAGCATGGTGGGGGCTCGGTAATGTCTATAGTGAAGCATGGTGGGGGCTTGGTGATGTCTATAGTGAAGCATGGTGGGGGCTCGGTGATGTCTATAGTGAAGCATGGTGGGGGCTCGGTAATGTCTATAGTGAAGCATGGTGGGGGCTTGGTGATGTCTATAGTGAAGCATGGTGGGGGCTCGGTGATGTCTATAGTGAAGCATGGTGGGGGCTCAGTAATGACTACAGTGAAGCATGGTGGTGTCTCGGTGATGTCTACAGTGAAGTGAAGCATAGTGGGGCCTCGGTGATGACTACAGTGAAGAATGAAGGGGACTTGGTGATGACTACAGTGAAGCATGGTGGGGGCTCAGTGCTGACTACAGTGAAGCATAGTGGGGGCTCGGTGATGACTACAGTGAAGCATGGTGGGGGCTCGGTGATGACCACAGTGAAGAATGGTGGGGGTTCGGTGATGACTACAGTGAAGAATGACGTGGGCTCTGTGATAACTACAGTGAAGCATGGTGGGGGCTCGGTGATGACTACAGTGAAGCATGGTGGGGACTCGGTGATGACTACAGTGAAGCATGGTGGGGGCTCAGTGATGACTACAGTGAAGCATGTTGGGGGCTTGGTGATGACTATAGTAAAGCATTGTAGTGTGTTGGTGATGTCTACAGTGAAGCATGGTGGGGGTTCAGTGATGACTACAGTGAAGCATGGCGGTGGCTCGGTTATGTCTACAGTGGGGGCTCGGTGATGCTCTGTGCCTGCTTTGCTTCCTTGGCACTGGAAATCTACAGCATTTTGAACATAACATGGATTAAATCAAGTGTCAGGAAATCCTAGTATAAAACATCATACCTTTGTAAGGAAGCTGAGCCTAAGGTGTCATAGGACCTTCCAAAAGGACAATAATTACAAACATATTGCACAGTCCACCAAGTCTGAGTTTCAGAAGAACTTCAGGAAGATTCTGGATTGGCTGTCACAGTCACCTGAACCCCATAAAAAATCTTTGTGAGATGTAAAAAAAAGTGGGTGCAGCAGCAATCCCAAAGCTATTAGTGATCTGGAGGTCATTGCCCATGAGGAACAGCTAAGATTCTTCAGGAATGCTGCCAAAAGAAGCGGGTTATAACAGCCAGAAGGGCATTAACTATGAAAATGAACTGATGAATAACTCAAGGACTATGGTAACGGGGGCATTTTGGGATGAATTTGGAGAAACCCCTTGTTATATAAATTGTGTCGAGCTTTTAAAATATATGATGGGAGTTGAATAACTTTGCTTCCGTAAACATCGCCTGTAAAGTTGCAAACAGTCAGTGGCATAGCTTGAAGCTCATGGGACCCGACGCGAAAGCTCCAATGGGGCCCACAATTATTATAAATCTTTAACAGCAATAGTCTTTCTTTATAGGCCATAGGGACTTTTGGGTCCCATTAGGCTCCAGGGCCCGGGTATGACGGCAACCCCTGCACCTTTTGTAGTTACGCCCCAGTCATATACTGTGCTACATCTATAAATGAGTATTTCCTATATGTTTCTCGTTGATTTGCATCCTATGATCTCCTTCCTTCTATTTGTGAATCTAGATTGTAATGATTGTGATCTCCTCCCAGGATGACTGACGCGTTTCGCGTGGTGCCGGGGCTCCGGGTTCTTTTTGCCTTTGCCTGCTTTTCATATGCTTTGAGTAATGGGGCCATCGGCTTCACGCTCTGTTTACACAACACGCCGACCTGCACTACATCCGTCTAATGAAAGATCCACAAGAATTTACTTTCTTGAGCTGGAAACCAGTCGGAATTGTTTTCTGAAACTAAAGTAAAGTATGCAGGGCAGTGAGTGATGTCTGAACCCAAGAAATCTGACAATATAACCGCCATTACATCCCCTACAGCAGATACACTACACGTATACTCCCTGAGAAAGTCTGGGAACCTACCAAAAAATGGAGACCCCCAGACACCCAGAACAGTCAGGTCTCCCCTTCAGTCCTCTGTACTCCCCGACATCATGGCCGTCATGGTTTACGAGGTACAGGAATAGAGAAAGAGCAGTATCCGCAGTATCCGCAGTTGAATTTGGAGGATTTATTTGTTTATGGGGTCTGGTCTCAGTCTGCTTCATTTAGGGGGTCTGTATTTCTATTGGTGGTTGGTTCTGAGACCTGCATGACTTTTGGTGGTTTGTTTTGGCATCTCTATTTAGGAGTTTGGGGTCTGGAATTATTAAGGGGTCTAGTCTGGGGTCACTCTATATAAATTTAGAGGGTTTGTCTGGAATCTGTATTCATTTGGAAAGCTTGGTCTCAAGTCTGTATTCATGTAGGGGGACCGGTGTGATGCCTGTATTTAGTTATTGGGTTTGGCCTGGATTTTAAATTTAGGGGTCTGGTTGGGGATCTATATAACTGTAGGGGTCAGATTAGAGGTCTGTAAAATTGTGGGGGTCTGGATGGGAGTCTATATTAGTGTAGGGGTCTGGTTGGGGTTTCTATGAGTGTAGGGGTCTGGTTGGGGGTCTATATTAGTGTAGGGGTCTGTTTGGGGTCTCTATGAGTGTAGGGGTCTGGTTGGGGGTCTATGTAAGGGTAGGGCTCTGGTTGGAGGTCTATATAAGTGTAGGGCTCTAATTGGGGGTCTATATAAATGTAGGAGTCTGATTGTGGGGTCTATATATGTGTAGGTGTCTGATTAGGGACTCATTGAGTGTAGGTAGGGGTGTAACTAAAACAAGTGCAGGGGTTGCAATCGCACTCGGGGCCTGGAGCCAAGGGGCCCCAAAAGTCCGTTTTGCCTATAGAAAAAGACTATTGCTAATAAACATTTGAAATAATTGGGGCCCCTTTGGAGCTTTCACATTGGAGCCCATGAGCTTCAAGTTACGCCACTGAGTGTAGGGGTCTAGTTGTTGGTCTATATAAGTGTCGGGGTCTGGTTATTGATCTATATAAGTGTGGGGGTCTGGTTGAGGTCTATATAAGTGTATGTAGGGGTCTGATTTGGGGATCTATATAAGTGTTGGGGGTCTGGTTATGGGTTTATATAGGTGTGAAGGTCTGGTGGGATGTCTATATAAGTACAGGGGTCTGGTTGGGGGTCTATATAAGTGTATGGGTCTGGTTGGGGACCTATATATGTGTCAAGTCCGATTGGGGTCTATTTAGAGGGTTGGGTCTGTTTTTGTTTGGGATCTGAATATGAGGGATAATTATGGGTTTGTCGCTTAAGGGTCTATATGTTTTTAGGGGACTGGTTTTCTCTCTGTATTTTGGGTCTAGGGGTCTGTATTTATCTGGAGGATTGGATATGCATTACTGTAGTCAGTCTACTTTTGCCTCTATATTTTTGGTCCTTGGCTGAAGTCTGTTTTTATTTAAGAGGTTGGTTCTGGAGTCTTCACCAATTTAGCTCACGTTGTCTTTTTTGAGGGGTCTGGTCTGAGGTCTGTATTTATTTTGGGGTGGACTGTGGAGTCAGAATTATTTTAACTAATTTGATGGTAAGTCGTTTTTATTCAGGGGTTTAGTTCGGGGTCTGCATTTGTGTTGAACTATGATAAAAAATAGAGCAATCACTGGATAAGGACAAAAGAAGCATAGAAGGTTCAAGACGAAGAGGAAGACCAGCAACCCGATGGCTTCATACTATCAAGATAATGGCGGACTAAACCTTGGTAAACATATGTAGGCTCAGAGAAGACCCTGGTGGACCTATCTAGGCTTGGAAAAGACCTTGGTGGACCTATCTGGACTTGGAGAAGATCCTGGTGAACCTATCTAGGCTTGGAGAAGACCCTGGTGGACTTAAATAGGTTTGGAGAAAACCCTGTAAGACCTATCTAGGCTTGGAGGAAAACCTGGTTGGCCTCCCTAGTCTTAGAGAAGATCCATGTTTTTTGGGATCCTGTTCTGTCTGTTTGAAAAGGACAGAACAGGATCCTGTTTAGCCTCCCATGTAGCCCTATGGTGCTGGATATGGCCACACGATTCTGCCAGTTCAGTCCCAGATTTGTTTCTGCCCTGTCTTTTCCCGGCCCCAAAATTGTAGACTGCTCCGATTTAGGGTTTCGGTGAAAAAAATGGACCAAACCATACAGAAATTAATTCGGGGCGATGCGGCGCACATAACATGGGAAAAGACATGATTGTTTCCCGGAGCATGCTCAGTACAGTAAAACTGCTCTGTTCCGTAATTTCACTTTAGCAGTGTATCTACATACACTATCTATATACAGTGCTAAAGTAAAATTACGGAATGGTTAAAAATAAAAACCAATGCTCACCTCTCCACCGAGTGTCCCGCGATGCACGGTATCCACCTCCAGTGGCTGCGGGACCTTAATCAGCTGACCAGGCAGGCGGTTTAAACCGCTCAGCTGATGCTGTCATGTGACACATCAGCTGATTGAGTTGCTGCCCCTTCCCGGTCAGCTAATTAAGGTTCTGCAGCCATCGAAGCATTTATATTTTATTTTTAACAATTTCTTTCTTTAATTTCGCTTTCGCAATGTATGTAGATACATTGCGAAAGTGAAAGTAAGAGCGCCGACACCACTTGCCTGGCTCGGCTCCCCCCAGCTCTTTCTGAATCCGGACACAGAAATGGCATCTGGAGTTGATAATCCGGACCTGTCCATTCCTGTCTGTGAGGTCCTGCAAAAAACAAGACCCCATGGACAGGAACAAAACCATGGTGTGAAGCCAGCCTAAGAGAACATAGCAAGTATTGTGCATGGAATCTGTCCTCTCTGCTGTCAGGTCACTGAGTTCACCATTGTCATTTTATCGGGGCATACCCTGTTTCCCTGAAAATAAGACACTCTCTTACATTACTTTTGGCTCCCAAAGGGGGTGTCTTATTTTCCAATCATCCCCTTGCAGTCCCCAATATTCCCATGCAATATTCCCTGCCCCCGTCTTATTTTAGGGGAAACAGGGTAGTAACTCATGTCCTAATGTATAGAGTCCTGTCACTATAGGGGGCTTGATGACACCAGTTCCAAGGGAAAGGCCATCAATGTCTTAGTCCTGGACAACCCCTTTGAGGGACATAATACACCATGTTCCAAATTATTATGCAAATGTCCTCTGATCTTCCTAAATGGTCGGTGCAAATGACAGTAAGTGTAATAAAAGTCATCACCCGTTAGAGTATACATCGAATTTTATTGAAGAAACCTCCCAATGATAACAGTATAATCTTCAAAGTTTACAAAAAAACTCTAAATGCCCTGTTCCAAATTATTAGGCACAGGAGAGTTTCTAAACATTTGATATGTTTGAAAGAACTGAAAATGCTGATTTGTTGAATTTGCAGCATTAGGAGGTCACATTCACTGAAATAAAAAGCTATTTAACTCCAAAACATCCTAACAGGCCAAGTTACATGGTAACATAGGAACCCTTCTTTGATATCACCTTCACAATTCTTGCATCCATTGATATTGTGAGTTTCTGGAGAGTTTCTGCTTGTATTTCTTTGCATGATGTCAGAATCGCCTCCCAGAGCTGCTGTTTTGATGTGAACTGCCTCCCACCCTCATTGATCTTTTGCTTGATTATACTCCTAAGGTTCTCTATAGGGTTGAGGTCAGGGGAAGATGGTGGCCACACCATGAGTTTATCTCCTTTTATGCCCATAGCAGCCAATGGCACAGAGGTATTCTTTGCAGCATCAGATAGGTGCATTGTCATACATGAGGATGATTTTGCTCCTGTTTTTGCTTTTTATACCATGGGAGAAAGTTCTCAGTCAGAAACTCTATATACTTTGCAGAGGTCATTTTCACACCTTCAGGAACCTTAAAGGGGCCTACCAGCTGTTTCCCAATGATTCCAGCCCAAAACATGACTCCTCCACCTCCTTGCTGACGTCGCAGCCTTGTTGGGACATGGTGGCATCCACCAACCATCCACTACTCCATCCATCTGGACCATCCAGGGTTGCTCGGCACTCATCAGTAAACAAGACTGTTTGAAAATTAGTCTTCATATATGTCTGGGCCCACTGCAACTGTTTCTGCTTGTGAGCACTGTTTAGGGGTGGGTGAATAGTAGGTTTATGCAGCACAGCAAACCTATGAAGGATCCTACACCTTGAGGTTCGAGGGACTCCAGAGGCACCAGCAGCTTCACATATCTGTTTGCTGGTTGGTAAGGCCTTTTTAGCAGCTGCTCTCTTAATCCGATGAACTTGCCTGGCAGAAACCTTCCTCATTCTGCCTTTATCTGCACGAACACGTCTGTGCTCAGAATCAGCCACAAATCTCTTCACAGTACGATGATTGTGCTTCGTTTTCGTGCAATATCTAATGTTTTCATCCCTTGTCCAAGGCATTGCACTATTTGTTGCTTTTCGGCAGCAGAGACATCCTTTTTCTTTCCCATGTTACTTGAAAACTGTGGCCTGCGTAATATTGTGGAACACCCAGTTTCCCTTTTATTGGGCTCACCTGCCAAACTAATTATCACAGGTATCTGAGATTGATTTCTGTGATCCAAAGAACCCTGAGACACAAATCCATCAATCAGTTTCATTGACAAAAAAAAACCCTATGGGACTTAAAACCAATTTGTACACTATAACAATTTGGAACATGGTTTAGTCTTAGGCTAGCTTCACACCACCGTTTGGAACTGTCACGTTCTGTCCGATGTTTTGCAGGATCGACCGGACAGAACCTGACAGCCCCGGACGAGCAGAAACTGAGGACAAATAGGTCCTCCGATCCTGTTTTAAACAGGAATAGTTTCTGCGCATCCTTATTGCTGCCCAGTACTGAAATTTCAGCACCGCGTGTGCAGGGAAGCTGCCCACGGTGCTGAAATTTCAGCCGTGGAGCTCTCCATGGTGCTGAACTTCAGCACCCTCTCTGCAATGCTGCTCTGTCCATGGTGCTGAATCAGCGTGGCTGCATTGCAGAGCCGCCGCTCTTCAGTAAAAGCATCCGGAAAATAATCCAGTTTTCTTGCCGGATCCGGTGCCCATAGACTCCCATGTTACGGGCGCCAGATTGCCGCGCATCCGGGAGGATCCGGTTTTGTTCGCATTTTGTACCTGACACAAAAAATGCTGCAGACTCCGATTTTGTGTCCAGTGCAAAAACTAAACACAACCGGATCCTCCCAGAAAATCACAAAACCGGAGGCCAAATAGCAGCTATCTGGCACCGTAGGGGTACATGGGGGCATAACCTGATCAGGTTCGGTCCAATTCACACCGGACCGAACCTGACAGGTAAAAACCGTGGTGTGAAGCCGGCCTTAGGGTGGTTTCACATTACGATTCTTCAGATCCGATGCTGTCCGATCAAAATCGGACAGCATCGGATCCGAATTCGGCCCCATGCAGCCCTATGGGCATCGGACCAAATCGGATGTGCACTAAATGCCATCCGATTTGGTCCGATCTGAATCTGTCCGATTTTATTATCGGTGCAAAAATCGGGGCCTGCTCCGATTTTAGCACCGAAAATAAAATCTGACAGATTCGGATCGGACCAAATCGGATGGCATTTAGTGCACATCCGATCTGACCCGATCAATTTGACATGGGGCCCTATGGAGAAGGGTCCGAGGAAACATCTGATGTCTCCTCGGACCCGATTTTACTGTACTGAGCATGCTCAGTACAGTAAAACTGCTCCTAACTGGGAGCTCAAGGGTTAAAAAAAAAAAAACCGGTGGCTCCCGGTGTCAGCAGAGGTCTTCCTCTGCTGTTCAGGACCTGCGGTGATGTCACAGTCATGTGACCGCGGGTTACCATGGTGAACCCGCGGTCACGTGACTGTGACATCACCGCAGGTCCTGAACAGCAGAGGAAGACCTCTGCTGACACCGGGAGCCACCGGTTTTTTTTTTTTAACCCTTGAGCTCCCAGTTAGGAGCAGTTTTACTGTACTGAGCATGCTCAGTACAGTAAAATCGGGTCCGAGGAGACATCAGATGTTTCCTCGGACCCTTCTCCATAGGGCCCCATGTCAAATTGATTGGGTCAGATCGGATGTGCACTAAATGCCATCCGATTTGGTCCGATCCGAATCTGTCAGATTTTATTTTCGGTGCTAAAATCGGAGCAGGCCCCGATTTTTGCACCGATAATAAAATCGGACAGATTCGGATCGGACCAAATCGGATGGCATTTAGTGCACATCCGATTTGGTCCGATGCCCATAGGCAGCCCGGAGGCGCCGATTTTATGCTGGAATCGGGTGCCTATTTGGCACCCGATTCCAGGCATCAGAAGGGAGCCGATGCTGTCCGAATTTATCGGACAGCATCGGCTCCCTTCAAAATCGGTATGTGAAAGTAGCCTTAGACATAACAGTGCTCCATGTGATGCGACTTTGCTATTTTTATATGAGGTTGGGGATCCTATTTGAATCCTTTTCCATTTTATTTTCCATAATCATGAGCTAATTAGAGCCATTAATAAGACTTTATGGGAACAATAATAAAAATGTACTCGCTAGAAATCAGCCGGGATTGTGTCCTCTCCAAAACTGATGTTCTTTCAGAGAAATTAAAATGGGATGCCTGTTGCTGATTTCCATTTGTGCAGAATTACAGGACCCCCTACAACAGGGTCAATGGGAGATCAGGGTAAAGATATGGGGGCTGGTACTGAAATTGTCCAAAAATCAGCAGCAAAAGGCAAAATGGCAGGGGCCTAACTACAACAGCTGCAGGGGTTGCAATCGCACCCGGGCCCCAGAGCCCACTTTTTCGTATGCTAATGAGTCCTCTTGACTACTCTAGGTAGTCACACTGGGAGGTCTCCAGGGCTCCGTCGCCCCCCTCGATGCTGGTATCACGCCCGATGTGCGTGATAATAGATTTCTCTCACTGATGGCTCGCTGTTATGTGGTGCCATCTCTGAGGGCTTCTTAGCATTATGAAGCCACTCAGTGAACCTTGGAAGTATTCGCAATGTGCAGCTGCGGAAATGACGCCACCGCGGTGTCAGACACAGAAGGGGGACGCTGCGAAATCTATTATCACGCTCATCGGGGCGTGATACCAGCATCGAGGAGGAAGACCGAACCCTGGAGGCCACCCAGTGTGACTACCTAGAGTAGTCAAGAGCACTCATTAGCATACGAAAATGTAAGTGACAAAGTCGTTTTGCACAATCATTATAGGACAGTTTTAGGTCAGACAGGGATGGTTAGGAATGTATTAGGAAGGTGCAGGGACAGGTAGTGATAGGTTTGGGGGCAAAAATGAGCTGACAGGTTCCCTTTAAAGAACAAATAAACATTTAAAGAGGACCTGTCCCCCCCCCTGCTGCATGGCAATCTAAATGCAGCACTGGATGGAGCATGTCTGCTGTATTCAGGGAAGGGGTCCTCCATGTGTCTGTGTGCTGTGTACCCCGAGATATAGACTTAGGCAAACTCACTGTTAGAAGCCATGAGAGCTGTCCCTGGTGCAGGAGCCAGCTCGATTGACAGGGGTCATTCCCTCCCACTCTGCCTGTCTGTGCCGCCTCCTGCTGTGCTGTTTATGCTTTGTTCAGACAGCAGGGCAGGAATCTGGAGCTGACATCAGGACAAATGATTTGCATACTGTCTGCGGCAGGATGAGTGACAGAGAGAAAGAGAGGAGGAGGGCAGAGCCTGCACAGCAGGAGGCGGCACAGAGAGGCAGAGGAGGAGGGAATGGCCCCCGTCAATCGAGCTGGCTCCTGCACCAGGGAATACCCTCTTGGCTTCTAACAGTGAGTTGCCTAAGGCTATATCTCTGGGTACACAGCACACAGACACATGGAGGACCCCTTACCTGAATGCACCAGACATGCTACATTCAATGCTACATTTAGTTTGCCATGCAGCAGGGGAGGGTTACAGGTCCTCTTTAACTTGTATTTTTTTCAAACACTCTTTTTGGTGTATGGAAGACACGGAGGAGGGGAGAGAGGGGTGCACATATTTTTTGGAAGGGGAATCACGTGGGTCACCGCAAAAGTAGCAGCGAGGTGTCTATGAAAACAGACGAAAATTCAAGTGAACGTATTGAGACGGCAAGCCAAATTGGGACCAGTTATGAAGGAGTTACAACTCATCCTGGCTCTCACCTGTTCTGCTATGCAGCCCCTCTCCGCACTGGTCTTCTTTTGACTTCTTCATCAGTTTTGGGTCTCCTTCGCTGACCCCAACATATCAGTGACATTGAGACCTCGGCTTAGATGTGATGATGTTTTGAGATCCAATGAGCTCGGAGGGGCCAAACCTAAGAAGACAAGTGAAGACTGGAGCAGAGAGGGGTGCGCTGTTGGATGGCTAAGGGTTGGGTGAGTAGGATTTTTTATAAATTATTTCTTTAATCTACATTTATTATTCTTTGGGATCTGGAGAGACCTTGGCTAGAATAAGTCACATTTGATCCCCAGCAAATTAATTTCGAGAATCGAAATTCTGCAAATTGGCTTATCCCCTTTGCTCAGTCTTACTATAGAAGATCTTCTCTTTCAACCCTTATTGTTACTTCTCATCTCATATACATGAAGTTTGCAATTATCCCAGTTTCTATGTTTGGATAAAATAGTGAGAAGAAACAAACAATCCACGACCCCTGCACCCCACCGCATATGTCTGCATCTCAGCCATCACCTCCACATTCCTCTATGTTGTATGGCTCATCACTGTCACAGGTCAGCAATGTAGTCACAGGGAGGAAATATCTCAATTATTCATCTATTACATGCACAGAAAAGTCTCAAGTTTCACTTACTGGAAAGCTGCTAATTTGAGAAGCCCTAGTGTACAGCACTGACTATAATGACTCAGTACTCAGCTAATTACTAGTTACAGAGATCTCCCATCAGGAAAACGTCACAGAGATCCTCCATCCGGAAGACATCACAGAGATCCTCCATCAGGAAGATGCTACAGAGATGTATTAGGAAGACGTCACAAAGATCTTCTAGCAGGAAGACGTCATAGTGATCATCCATCAGGAAAACGTTTCTGAGATCTTCTATCAGGAAGACGTCATAGAGATCCTCCATCATGAAGACATCATAGAGATCCTCCATCCGGAAGACATCATAGAGATCCTCCATCATAAAGACATCATAGAGATCCTCCATCATAAAGACATCATAGAGATCCTCCATCCGGAAGACATCATAGAGATCCTCCATCATGAAGACATCATAGAGATCCTCCATCCGGAAGACATCATAGAGATCCTCCATCATGAAGACATCATAGAGATCCTCCATCCGAAAGACATCATAGAGATCCTCCATCATGAAGACATCATAGAGATCCTCCATCCGGAATACATCATAGAGATCCTCCATCATGAAGACATCATAGAGATCCTCCATCATAAAGACATCATAGAGATCCTCCATCATGAAGACATCATAGAGATCCTCCATCCGAAAGACATCATAGAGATCCTCCATCCGGAAGACATCATAGAGATCCTCCATCCGGAAGACATCATAGAGATCCTCCATCATGAAGACATCATAGAGATCCTCCATCATAAAGACATCATAGAGATCCTCCATCCGGAAGACATCATAGAGATCCTCCATCCGGAAGACATCATAGAGATCCTCCATCATGAAGACATCATAGAGATCCTCCATCCAAAAGACATCATAGAGATCCTCCATCATAAAGACATCATAGAGATCCTCCATCCGGAAGACATCATAGAGATCCTCCATCCGGAAGACATCATAGAGATCCTCCATCATGAAGACATCATAGAGATCCTCCATCCGGAAGACATCATAGAGATCCTCCATCATGAAGACATCATAGAGATCCTCCATCCGAAAGACATCATAGAGATCCTCCATCATGAAGACATCATAGAGATCCTCCATCCGGAATACATCATAGAGATCCTCCATCATGAAGACATCATAGAGATCCTCCATCATAAAGACATCATAGAGATCCTCCATCATGAAGACATCATAGAGATCCTCCATCCGAAAGACATCATAGAGATCCTCCATCCGGAAGACATCATAGAGATCCTCCATCCGGAAGACATCATAGAGATCCTCCATCATGAAGACATCATAGAGATCCTCCATCATGAAGACATCATAGAGATCCTCCATCCGGAAGACATCATAGAGATCCTCCATCAGGAAGATGTTACAGAGATGTATTAGGAAGACGTCACAGAGATATATCAGGAAGATGTCACAAAGATCTTCTAGCAGGAAGACGTGATAGTGATCATCCATCAGGAAAACGTTACAGAGATCTTCTATCAGGAAAGTGCCATAGAGATCCTCCATCAGGAAGACATCACAAAGATCCATTATCAGGAAGACACCACAGGGATCGTCCATAAGGAAGATGTCACAGAGATCCTACATCATGAAGACATCATAGAGATCCTCCATCAGGAAGATGTCATAGAGATCCTCCATTATCCAGACGTCATAGAGATCCTCCATTATCCAGACGTCATAGAGATCCTCTTAGGAAGATGGCAGAGAGATTCTCCATCAGGAAGACATCACAGAGATCCTCTATCAGGAAGATGTTAAGGTACCGTCACACAGGGACATATCGCCGGCGATGTTGCCGGGGATCGCGGGAGCGCGCATCCCTGACAACATCGCCGGTGAGATGTCAGACTGAGCAACTTACCTGCGATTTCGCCGGCTAGTTGCCGCGGCTATCGCTCGCTGGGTTGCCCAGCAACCCAGCAAGCGATCACTCGCAATGTTGGATATAGGCGGAATCGCCCGCAACATTGCTGGTTGCCGCGTTACACAGGGCGATCAGGCAGGATCGCCTGAGCAACATCGCCAGATTTCCCAACATTGTTGGGAAACCTGGCGATGTTACTCAGGCGATTCATCGCCTGATTATCGCCCTGTCACACGAGGCAACTCTCCGGCGATGTCGCCACAACCTGGCCACGCCCCTCAGTTGCCGGCAACATCGCCGGCGATATGTCCCTGTGTGACGGTACCTTTATAGAGATCCTCCACCATGAAGACATCATAGAGATCTATCAGGAAGATGTCACAGAGATCCTCCATCATAAAGACATCGTAGAGATCCTCCATCCGGAAGACATCATAGAGATCTATCAGGAAGACATTATAGAGATCCTCCATCATGAAAACATCGTAGAGATCCTCCATCCGGAAGACATCATAGAGATCTATCAGGAAGATGTCACAGAGATCCTCCATCATGAAGACATCGTAGAGATCCTCCATCCGGAAGACATCATAGAGATCTATCAGGAAGATGTCGCAGAGATGCTCCATTGGGAAGATGTAGTCCAGATTGTGTCTGTCCCTTTAAGTACCCCTGGACCATGAGTAGTCCTGCACACTACAGGTCTCTCCCTAGCTACCTCTCTATGACTATTAATGAGTGTTAGATATGCAGTTCAGTTAAATCCATTTCTACTCAAAGTACTTTTCCTGCATTCTTTATACCTTTCTCATGTATTTCTCATTTGTTGTGTTCCAGCACCATAAAATGTACAGTTTATATCACTGCATTGTGAGAATCTGACATGTACAGTACAGACCAAAAGTTTGGACACACCTTCTCATTCAAAGAGTTTTCTTTATATTCATGACTATGAAAATTGTAGATTCACACTGAAGGCATCAAAACTATGAATTATCACATGTGGAATTATATACTGAACAAAAAAGTGTGAAACTACTGAAAATATGTCTTATATTCTAGGTTCTTCCTTTTGCTGTGATTACTGCTTTGCTCACTCTTGGCATTCTCTGGATGAGCTTCAAGAGGTAGTCACCGGAAATGGTCTTCACTTCACAGGTGTGCCCTGTCAGGTTTAATAAGTGGGATTTCTTGCCTTATAAATGGGGTTGGGACCATCAGTTGTGTTGTGCAGAAGTCTGGTGGATACACAGCTGATCGTCCTACTGAATAGACTGTTAGAATTTGTATTATGGCAAGAAAAAAGCAGCTAAGTAAAGAAAAACCAGTGGCCATCATTACTTTAAGAAATGAAGGTCAGTCAGTCCGAAACATTGGGAAAACTTTGAAAGTGTCCCCAAGTGCAGTTGTAAAAACCATCAAGTGCTACAAAGAAACTGGCTCACATGAGGACCGCCCCAGGAAAGGAAGACCAAGAGTCACCTCTGCTGCAGAGGATAAGTTCATCCGAGTCACCAGCCTCAGAAATCGCAGGTTAACAGCAGCTCAGATTAGAGACCAGGTCAATGCCACACAGAGTTCTAGCAGCAGACACATCTCTACAACAACTGTTAATAGGAGACTTTGTGCAGCAGGCCTTCATGGTAAAATAGCTGCTAGGAAACCACTGCTAAGGACAGGCAACAAGCAGAGGAGACGTGTTTGGGCTAAAGAACACAAGATGCACTGCACGGAGGAATCGTGACACTTGGTGGCTTTATAAATCAGTTATTCAGGACATCAGAAAGGCTGGATGATGACTATTGTGGGATCATGGTGCAGATATGAAACAGGACATAAAAGATCAAGTGAGCGAGAAGGAACCACATTTTACATGGTACAACTAGATAATGACTGTGTGCGACTTACACAAGAAACTTGGTGGCGGTCCTTTGCTAAGCAGGGGTGGGACTTGTAGTCTTGCGTATGGCCATTCCAATTTTGTAAGTGATGTATGTATTTGCTGAAATGATAACAAGACCATTGCCAGGCGGTGAAGACTACTATCAAGCCCATTATTTTATGCATTTGTCCTAGCACCCACCATGAACCTACCCATGCCCCGGTGGATATTCTCTGTTACCACATAGCAGACATTCCACCTCGTACATTCCTGTGCGCAGGTAACAGACACATCGCCTGTGCTGTTTACGGCAGATGACGGAGCCCCTATACCGGGTCAATAGCCGCACTGAAGATTAAAGGATGGCGAATAATACTTTCCACTTCCTTGCAAACAATTTGACAGTTCTGAAATACCTCCCTAGGAGTGGTGTAAACACATGCCAACATCAACTGCTGGGGCCTGACCTGCAATATGTCCACGCGTGACTGTAATGGCGGTTACTAATAACTCAGATTAGTATGTGCAGAGAGAATCATTGAGATTGCGCCCAGGTTGGGGTAATGGCCGGGGGCAGCCCCTGTCTGTGTTTCTGATTGGATTTTGTTGGTGATGTTACTACATTTGCATTAATCCATGTCTTGTTTCCATTATTTTTCAGTGGTGTTGCGAGACATAAAGCACCTGGATAACCCAGGGAGATGAAGGGGGACACTGTAAAAGCAGTCCTTGCTCTCCTTGGTAGCCACAATGCCCCATTCTCTTGTATACGTTCAATCCAAATCTTCCTCCCACAGTACCTTACCCATAGCTATAATGTCAAATATGCCTACTACTATGCCCTCTCTAATGGTCAATATACCATGTAAACCAGCTGCAATGTGAGCCCCTTATGCCACCAAGCATTCATTTTTTTCTCCAATGTGACCATGACAGCCATTATGCCTCCCATACCAGCCACTATACTAAGAAAACCTAAGATGAAAATAAAACGAGCATATACCCTGCTGTAAATAAATATGTAAAAAGCAAAGGTATATGTAAATACATAACTTTGATTTAAAAAAGCTCCATAAAAGCCATGCAACTGCACCAAAGTGTACCCTCATTGGGACAGACCTACACTTTCTGGTATTAAAACCTTACCATGAATCAGCTCAGTTACCATCTGTAGCCTGGATGCGTCCACAAATCTTGATGAATCCTTGTTGACATTTCCTGACTGTCCATTCATGACCCATCTGCTCTTAAAATGCAGCAAATCACCCCTTGTGGTGCCTTGATCATGGAGGCGACGTCCCCAGGTCTGGGGGGGGCCAGAAAACCATCCAACCTGTCTACCTACCCCTGGATATAAGGAGGGTGTTTTAGGAGAACCGTTAGACCAGTAAGATAGATCCTTTGTGGGACGCTGATGACCCAAAGACACTTGGAGAAACCTGGAAGATACTACTGGATTAGCCCCATACAGAGAAGAAGGGTCTGGAGCTGCACTGCCATATCAGTCTCTAAGCCGAGATTGTGACTCTCATTGTCACTCTAGGGGCATTTATCCCATTAATGGACTATATTTGTGTTCCTGGACTATTTTACCCTCTGTGTGGTGGATTGTTTTATACACCTTTTGCTTTGAATATAATAAAGGTTCTTGGGTTGTTCACCTCTCTCTCGCTCTGTTGATTGTGTGATACCCGAGTAGGACCCCATGACAGTGAACCAGGGCAGAGAGGCACCGAGTCTTGACTACGGGCACCCAGCCATGGGAAGCTATATAAATGAAATACCCAACTCAGGAAAAAAGGGGGCCATGTCCTGTTTGTACTTAATACAAGCCACTTAAACAAATCCAACAAAATTAGCTAGAGTATAAGTTGGTATACTGTACATGCAGGATACCAACACGTGCAAAGTATAAGAGCATGTTCACACTGGCCATTAAACAAACAAAACTTAAAGATAAAGTAAGCATATAACCTGCTGTAAATGGATAAGTAAAAAAGCAATAGTGAATGTAATAGATAACATAATACTAGAGAGTGTAGGGCTGTCCCAATTGGGGTACACCTTGACACCGCGAGATGGCTTTTCCACTTTTTTTTTTTATCAAAAACCATCACGATGTCTCACTTTCACAGCTACAATTTCCCTGTGGCAGCCACAATACCTTAATAATATAGTTAATGTTCCCGATACCCACCAATAGGTCTTGTATGTCAAATGTATTGTTCAAATGCCAGCCCCATGGTAGCCACATCGGCTTTTCTGTTGCATCAGTTCCCCACAAATGAACCTTTCAATGCTAGGGTTTTGCACATGAGTATTCCGACAATGGTAAATTATTACATAAAGTCTAACTCCTAACAATTGCACCTGCAACAACTAGTTCCTGCACAGACTAGTATCTATAGTTGCACAGTCCCTAGTGGTTCCTGCACAGACTGGAATATCCCTAGCTGCACAAGTAAAATATCACAACTCAGACCTGGCTGCCTAAAGGGCTGTTGAGTTGTTCCTCGTACTACTTTAGGAACCAAAGGAAAGATTGCTGTATAAAATAACCCAGAGTAGGGAAAGTGTGCAGAGATAGGCCAAGCCCAAAGTATGAAAATATTAAAAATGTGCAAAGGTGGAAATGCAAGTAAGAATAGCCTCCTACAATCTAACAACCGATAGGAGAAAGGAGTAGGAAAGATAAGTGAGATAGCAAAGAGGAAATATTAAGTTGTCTCTATCTTACAGGCAAAAATCCATAGCAGGATCCACATAGAAATGTAACCAGCAGAGAAGGCCAGTAGGAGGAGAATTTAAATATCCACTCCTGAAATGTGATAGGACAGAGCAAATGAACAAAAGAAAATACATGCTGACTGCAGACCAAAAGGATAGAAGCAAATGTAAAAAACATTCAGCACTGGGAAAAGGATTGACCACAGCAAAAGGTCACCGGATTGAATCCCAAAGCATCACAGCCAGCTATATAGCCCACATGTCAACCAATATACAATATAGAGCTAATATGCTCTCTCTGCCAGTCACACTGCCACTATGCCTTTTAGACCAGTAACACAAGAACCCAGACACAGTACACCTTATTTTAGCTACTATGTCTTCCTGACAGACACTACGCTTCCATTCATTTGTTTATCCACTATGCATTCTATGCCAGACACAATGTTCCCTACGCAAGCCACAATGCCACATGCCTACCATCTTGCAAAAGTTAAGATTTTCCTTTAGCGGACGGTCTCCTTTTTATGTCTGACATGCCATCTACGCTGACATCATCACCCATGTCAGGCCTCTGCCGGAGCTCCATGTCCTTGGGACAATCCAACATGTCTCTTATTTAGAAACCCTTGACTATAAATGACATGAAAACAAAACAACAAAAACTAATTGTCAGTGCTTCTAATAAGGTCCATATTCTTGGTGAGGCCGGACAGAGTCATTACTAAAATCAAATTATGATTTGGAAGCTTAATGTTTGCACATGGGCTCAAGCTGCTTCTTGGCTCTGCTCCTGTCCTGTGCAAACTGTCGTAAAGATCGGCTTTGTGAAGATGTCTGCACACACATTAGTCTACAATAAACCCGTCCTCCCATTCATTTACCATCTTGTGATTTTAAGAGCTGGAAACAATAAAAAAATGTAGTGTTGCATCATAATATTCTGTGTCCGTTCATCTGGTGCACAGACCTCAGTACTGAACTGTCGACATTCTGAATTTAGTAGATTCCCCTACGATTATGTATGTAAGCTAGTCACTAATTACTAGTCGTGAGGCAGGGCAGTCAAGCGTTCTGGAGTCATGCAAGTGAAGAGCACGTCAAGGATTAGGGGGATAAACAGAGGCATACTCAGGTCACGGTCCTGAGTCACAATAACTGGATGGTAGCGGATAACAGCAAAGAGGATAAACAAATACATGGTCAGAATGAGGTCCAAGGTCAGGCAGACAGATCAATCAAACAGTGCACAGAAATACATGCCAACAAGCACCACTGAAAAGAAGGCTACAACTGGCAGAACAAGAACCACAGCACCACTGGACAGAATGCTACAACTGGCAGAACAAACACCACTGAATAGAAAGCTACAACTGGCAGAACAAGCACCACTGAACAAAATGGTACAACTGGGAGAGCAAGCACAACTGAACAGAATGCTAAAACTGGCAGAACAATTACCACTGAACAGAATGCTATAAGTGGCAGAATAAACACCAATAAACAGTAATGCTACGACTGGCTGAACGAGCACCACTGAACAAAATGCTACGGCTCGCAGAACAATCACTACTGAACAGAATGTTACAACTGGCAGAACAAGCACCACTGAACAGAAAACTACAACTGGCAGAACAATCGCTACTGAACAGACTGCTACAACTGGTGGAACAAGCACCACTGAACAGAATGCTACAACTGGCAGAACAGGCACCACTGAACAGAATGCTACAACTGGCAGAATGAGCACCACTGAACAGAAAGCTGCAACTGGCAGAACAAGAACCACTGAACAGACAGCTATGACTGGCAGAACAAGAACCACTGAACAGACAGCTCCAATTGGCAGAACAAGAGCCACTGAACAGAATGCTACAACTGGCAGAATGAGAACCACTGAACAGAATGCTACAACTGGCAGAATGAGAACCACTGAGCATCAAGCTACAACTGGCAGAACAAGCACCACTGAACAGAATGCTACAACTGACAGAACATGCACCACTGAACAGAATGCTACAACTGACAGAAAAAGCACCACTGAACAGAATGCTACAACTGGCAGAACAAGAACCATTGAACAGAATGCTACAACTGGCAGAGTTTTGGGAGAAACTGCTCTGCTAAGTAGCTGGGCAATCAGCTGGAACAGGGAATACCTGAGTAACCCAGTACAGAATCAGATTGGATGACTGAATTGTCACTTAACACACTGACAACTCAGCTCACCCTAGTTACAGATTGGACAACTGAACTGTTACTCACCAAATTGACAGCTCAACCCGACCCGGATTCCATAGTTACCGCAAAGAGTCATCCATTGTCCTATTGTGCCCTAGACTCACTGAACGGAGGAATCATTACAATGTACAGATGATTTTTGTTGTGAATTCACTAGAATTCACAGGAAACTTGGCAAATCTGCACCAAACCAGATGGATTTTGGTGCTGAACTCATTGGTAATTATTTTCAAAACTTTCCTGCACATGACATGCTACAGTGATTGGTGGAAATCAAAAGTACAACTTGTCCCACTCAAAATAAGCAATCACATGATTTACGTCTTCCAAGGAATATAAACATTATGGCGCTTGGAAGAGATGTAGGAATAAACTAAAGCACAAAGATAAAAAATGGTCAGTTTGGAAATGGGATAAAGGGGTGTGAGCCAATGGGTTTGTTCATTTGCTATCATCAGGAGCACACCGCTCCTCTTCCTCTCAGCATACCTCTTGTAAGAGTGTAGTTCACTCCTGATCATTGATGGTTCAGGTATTGTTAAATGGTCTCTGTCAACAAGAGATTGACTGTTCAAACCAAGTACAGGCGCTTAGTGAATCCTTGTTTGGCCCAATAGTTCAGTGCACCTTCCCACCTAAACTTGTTTTCCCTCTATCTTCACCCTCCCTCTAGTTTGATTGACTTTTGTGGATTTAAAGAGCCAGAGTGTAATATGCTGTAGGGTTACTAAGGGATCTATTAGCAAATGGGAGCGCAGACAACATGCTGAAGCCAAAGTTGAAAGGTGAACAAGTCTATAATTATCGCACATGGCAGATAAAGTTAAGTGCGGCAAAAGTAAGTTCATTAAACAGGCAACTACTGAAAGTCTCAAGAAATAGTTCTCACACATAATAAACTCCCAGAGACCTGGGAATGGGAATCCACAGAAAAACAAGTCCAAACACTATTTAGTGCAGCTTTAAAACAGTCCAAATGTCCAGAGAGCTGCACAGCAAACAACAGTTCAGTAAGTGCTGGCAAGGCACACAAGGCTTACGTGACACAAGGAACAGGTAAAGATATCAGCAGAGTTAGGGGGGGGAAAGCAAAGGACTGACAGCTGGAAACAGGAGAGTGGCAGGAGGCAGGTGATATTTCCTGGAGTCCAGAGGATATTGCTGGGGAAACCGGAGCTGATCAGCAGGAGGTGGAACAGACTAGTGCAGCAGTGGAAGCCAGGGATTCAAACTGAATACTTGAGAGTAGCGAGATAGACGGAAGGTTGAGATTTATAAAGGCAGAGGCCAGGATCACATGATCAGGAGCGAAGCAGCGGACACCATTTTGAAAGGGGGTGTGATGAATAAGCAGTATTGGTATTGAATATTGCCATATCCCCCATATTCCATAGAAAGCAATTGATAAGGCACATCTCACTCATAAAGAGATAAGCCCCCACCCTTGGAAGGCAGAAGTCATTCATCTGGCAAGTGGTAGATTAATTAGTATGTAAATTCACCGATTTCACCACAAGTGGTGGCAGCGATGGGACTGACACACAGCTGCACCCTGATGCACCCACCCACCTTATATTTGCCATCTGACTGTCTAGTGTTGAGTTGATCTTAGGACCCTGACAGCAAAAGCTACTGCCAGCAGTCCTTAGTGTTAGGGAGTTGGGTCCACAACACTATTATCTTGATCCCACCGCTGCCATCACTTGTGGTGAAATCGTGACCACCGAACCTGGCAGCTCCACAGCGCCTCCTGTTAAACCCAGGTCAGTCAGAGAACTGCCTGAGGATAAAGAAAGGCCGCAGCTGCCTTGCCTGTGCTGGCTTATTAAGGCACCTCTCAGTGAGTGTGGTATATGCCTTCTAGCCCGCAGCCAGAAGCACATATAATATCCTCCACCCCGTCACTGCCAGAGGCCCTGAATAACCTCAAGCACAAATGCTTCCACCAGCTTCTCGTTTAATATAAGTCCGGTCCGTGGTCGGGCTTATATTGGGTCAGAAATCAACCCAGGTAGCGTTATATGAGCACACGGACGTGGGAATCGTGATCAAGATAAACAGAGCAACTCAAGATTAAATTTATATATTTAATCACCCTAATGGTACACTAGATATTAATATTTACAGTTATTATCAAGATGTTACAAATATTACAGTCAGATATGCCAATAAAAGGAGGAATGGAATACACAGAATTACACACACGTGAGCAGTTACCTTAGTGCTGATGGCACCACAAGGGCGGCGTGGCACCAATCTGTTCCTTGGGTAATCTCTGGCTTTGGTGGAATAATGCCCATTCAGAAGAAATACACTATAGAGATGGGGCAGAGGATTTTTATACACTATGGGCTGACCCCTGTCTCCACCCATCTCACACCTCTGGGATGTCTCACAATTCCCACCCCTCTGAGTGGAGATATAGACACCCCAATTCTATAATGTTCCCTAGCCTTGTCTGTGGGCATTACAGACGGAAGACAATACTTTCATATTTTTAGTTATGATTTTATCTTCGTCTGGATATGAAACATGGCTACTCTGAGAACACCCTACTAGCCAATATCATGTTTACATGGCTTACAGTCATCCTACATTCTTGTGAGTACAAGCCTTATCACCGTCTAGATATGTAGAGTTCATTTTTATATTCAATAGGATCACAGGGTGGACGGCTTATGAGATATTAATGTTATAGTCACGGCTCCGTCCGGTCTGCATGGGAAGAAAGGACTTCCTCCCCCTGGCCTTACAGTGATATTGGATGTGTCACCTTTTGGCAAAACCCCATTTCTGAGGAAGCTCCATACACCTAGCTGATTACCATATCAAAGGTGAGGATGGTCTTTTGTGTGGACAGTTGGCTGGAATTTACATACTAATTAATCTACCACTTGCCAGATGAATGACTTCTGCCTTCCAAGGGTGGGGGCTTATCTCTTTATGAGTGAGATGTGCCTTATCAATTGCTTTCTGGGAGGGATGGAATATGGGGGATATGGCAATATTCAATACCAATACTGCTTATTCATCACAGGGGGCAAGACGCAAGGAACGTCAATAGAGATCCAAAGTCCTAACACGGAGAAGGACAAAGATGGAAACCAAGCAGGTGGGAAGGTGCACTGAACTATTTGACCATGCCATGATGCGCGATGAACAGAGTCCCTTTAACAGACTGATCCCGCGTGTTTGCTGATGATGTAAGCATAGATAACATTGTCTCTACAGCATCCGGGGAGTGCAGGGCCACTGAGAAGGGCTAGATTTAGCAATTCAGGCCTACTTCACAGTAGCACGTCTAAGCTGTATATTGCAAAAAGCTTGGAAGTCCTTGCGTAGATCACCCGGCCACTGCTGATTGGCTATAGAGGTGGCCAGCAACCTAGAAAAAGAGCAGTAAACTATAAAGTTTAAAATCGCTCCTTTCTTCAAAACAGAGATGATTTTTAGCAAAAGGTATATTTTAAATTTGCTTGTTTAATAGAATAGCTATCAACAGGGTAAATCAACAATGAAGTCACTGGACAAGGTCTTCACATCAAGGAACATCTCACTGGTGATGAAGACACGGCTCCTACATAGTCTGGTCTGTTCTGTAGTAACATATGGAAGAGACACCTGGATGATAAAGAAACAAGACAGAAGATTCAATGCTGTCATAATGTGGGGCTGAAGAAGGATGTTATCAATAGCATGTGTGGCGCCCCTGCGACCAGGTGGCCACAAAGGGAAGTGCAGCCAGGTAAGGCAAGATGGTTGACAAAACACCCACACAGGTACACACACCGACCCTATGCCTAGGACTCTAGGTTAGGCAAGGGGTAGCAGGGGTTAAGAGTAGTGTGGGTGGAGCGTAGAGCAGCACTGATCCAGTGGGTGGCACCGTAGATAAAAACATGGGAGCACCAAGGGGAAGTAGTGAGAGCAGAACAGAAGTTAGAGAGAGGCAGATTCCCAGGAGGACGGGTGCCCTGCAGGATGCAGAATCCTGGAGAGGCTACATGTCCAGGAGAGAAAGCTTGCTCCATAGCCGGAGGTGAGGGAAGAGCCATAGCTTGACAGAGGAAAAGTGGGAGGACAAGGGCCCGGCAGCCGCACACACCTTAGTTGACCAGAGGAACCCTGAAGCTGAGAGACAGTGAGGACAGAGGGTGCCTGGTGATCCCACAGCCATACCTGGGACACTGGAGGCCAGCCCGCTACAGCCAGAGAGCCGGCTCTGTAGAGGTGACTGGGGGCACTCTAGGCCCTTAATCACAGGACACACCGGCGTTGGGCAGGTAGTTTTTGACCTGCAGACTACATACCACCACAGTCTAGGAACACAGTTGTCAGACTAGGACTGGTGACCCTGACAGAGATGACTCACCCAAAAGCCCGCGACAACCAGACCTAACCCGTGGGTGAGGTACTATCAGAAAGGGCCTGGAAGGACTTAGAGGGAGCAATGCGGAGGACCCTCCTGAGCTGCACAGTGTGGGTAACCCGGAGCAGTGCTCAAGTGTTTAAGTGTGAGTAAAAAGAACTGTAAACTATTGCTAAAGAGACTTAAGTAAGGTACCCAGTAAGCTCACCACTGCCTGAGACTGTTTCCTTCCAGCGTTGCAACAGAGTCCCACCTGAAGAGCCGGAGACTGCTTTCCACACATGCTGGCTGGAGAAGCTGCAGCGACAAAGTACATGAATTGAATCGAACACAATCCCTCAATACGTCCCTCCATCAACACTACACATGCCCTGGGGACCCTCAGCCCTACCCAAGGAGGGTTTACCATCCACGCTGCCCCAAGTCACTGTCCCCAGCCAGAATACAGCAGCGCTGGTTCTACTAACCACGTACCTCGGGTAGCGTCACGACAAATTCCTTGTAAATACCCCCTTTTGGACTGATCCTAGGCCGCAGAAAGGGGCATCGGGAACCGCAAGACTAGTGGAGCAGAGCAGGCTCAGCTAGCAAACCGGAGGCTGTGGCACTTCTATGGTGACACAGTCAACATCCGCGCACATCTGCTGAAGAGGTAGCAACCATAGGGCTAAGGAGAGACACTGCAGGTTAACACCTAAGAAAAGCTCACAGTCACTGGCTCAGAGCTCTGGGAATAAAGATCTCAAGACTGCACCCCGCTGTATCTGTGAACTTTTTCAACGCATCAAAAGCACCATAAACACTACTACCAACTCACTCAGGTACCTCTAGCTGCCCTGGGGGTCAGCCCTACTCGTAGAGGGCTTAAGAACATTGCTGCCCCCTATCATCGGCATAGGAGAACTGTCGTGTAGTGGTGGCCATCTATAGCCGCTACCTGCAGGTGGCGTCACATAAAAATACAAGTATCCCCAGGTCCAGTCATCTCTTCCCAGAATTAACCCTCCACACCAGATAACCTGCCCTAAGAGAGAGATCCACTCACACTAAACTTTTAATGACACCGCCAGGGTCACAGAGCCAGGTCTCGGTCCCTGTGATCACCATGATGAAGCTTCAGAGCCCGGTTTCAAGTATCCTAAGGCTAGGTGCACACTTGCCGGCGGGTTGGTCGGCGGCAGCTGGGCGGACCCGCCAGGAAGCTCCAGAGCCGTCCACCGGCTTCCTGGCGGGTATGTGCGGCGGCTGACGGGCGGGTGCCGGGCGGGTGGCCAGCGGGTTAGCGCCGGCGGTTCTGCAGCGGCTGGAAGCAGCACATGATTCTGCTTGCAGCCGCTGAAGAACCGGCGGTTTATAGAACATGCTCATTCTTTGCTAACCCGCTGGGAACCCAGCGGTTTAGCAACAGATGAGCCTGTGTAAACCGCCGGTGTGTGGACACCAGGTGTCGGTTTACATTGGTTTTAATGTTAATCCAAACGCCGGTTTGGATTAACATAAATTTACATAAAACTAATGAAAACCGACCGCCGGTTTCCGCTGCTAAAACGACTATAACCCGGCCAGTGCGCACATACCCTAAGACCCTGTAGGGGCGTGTCATATATAGCAGGATGAAGGACATATATACCAGGATGAGGGAGATATATACCAGGATGCGGGACATATATTCCAGGCTTGGGGACATATATACCAGGTTGGGGGACATATATACCAGGATGAGGACATATATACCAGGATGAGGACATATATACCAGGATGCAGGACATATTTTCCAGGCTTGGGGACATATATACCAGGATGAGGACATATTTACCAGGATTGGGGACATATATACCAGAATTGGGATCATATATACCAGGATAGGGATATATATACCAGAATTTGGATCATATATACCAGGATAGAGGACATATTTTCCAGGGTGGGAGAGATATATAACAGGATGTGGACATTTATGTCAAGATAGGGGATATATATATACAAATCATAGACTGTGAGCCCTCGTGGATAGGGTCCCTGCCCCTCCTGTACCTGTACGTCCTGATCGCCTAGATTTAGTGTACTCGTTCTTGTCTCCCTTATCCTCATGTAAAGCGCCATGGAACTGTGGCGCCCCGCAACGAGTGCGTCACAAGGGAGTATTGCAGCCGCAATATTCTCTTGACAAAGCAGTGCAATAGTTAACTCTGAGATCCAACCCAACATACAACACCTAGAACAGGGGACCAATCATAGGTCCTGGTGGGTGGAGTGTTAGGGTAGTGAAGTAGAACACACAGTAGTCTAGAGTAGTGTAGTCTAACCTAGAACCTGACAAGAGCAGACTAGAACTTGGAGAGGAGCGGGGGCTCCGCACCTCGTGCGGGCCCCTGGGCCGTCACCGGTCGGGTGTCAGCACCTGAGGCCTTAACCACCGGGAATGGGCATATCTACACGGGTTCCCAAAAGACTCCCGTGCCCACAACTCACAGCCGGTTCACTGGTACCGAAGCTGGCAGCAGTTCACCTCTGCCACGCGAACCAGCCCCGTGGAGGAGCAGCTTTATAGGAGCACCCCACCACCAGCCAGTTTCCAGTCGTCTAACCAGCGGTGTACCCACTGAGGGACCCAAGGCCCTCCAAAGAATCCAGAACGTACATCATGGATAGGGCATTGAAGCAGCCTCCCCGTACCCGACCTGGTATTCCTGGGCGACGCTGGCAAGAGAAGCTAAGGAGGTAGAAAGGAGGTACACTGCGGATCTCTGAGGAGCACTATCACTGCTGAGTCCACCCGGTCTTCTACTCAACCACTGTAAGCCATGTACTGCCTGCTGGTTACAGTAAAGAACCGTTGCAGAGACTATCTGTGTCCGTGTCTCCTTATGAACTGTCCGTCGTTAACTAAAGGTAACCGCAGCTGCCGCACAACATCTTGAGCAGCTCCAGCCCCCGGGGATCACCGCTCAGCCTGTGGGGAGCGTAACATCTTGCTGCTGTCCATCACCCCGGGAGGTTCCGCAGCGTCGGTAGCCCTTACCGAATCTACTCATAGGTGGCGTCACGAAGAAAACAAATTAAAACCCCCTTTAATCTGTTCCCGTAAGACGTCCTCACTTTTGATCTGCACTACACCGGGCCCCACTACCGGCAGGCGCGGTCCACCCGTGACAAGGAAGGAAGAAGAATCGCCTGTCTAAACCGGGAGTAACCCTGGCCCCTGGTGTGCGACAGAACCTAATGGCGCTATATAAATAATAATAATAATAATAATAATACAAGGTGGGTGACATATAAACCAGGAATTGAGATCATATATGTCAGGATAGGGGACATATATTCCAGGGTGGGAGACATATATAACAGGATGTGGACATTTATACCAAGATTGGGGATATATATATATAGGGTGGGTGACACATATACCAGGAATTGGGATCATATATACCAGGATGGGGGACAGATATACCAGGATGGGGAACACATATACCAAGATGGGCACAGGATGGAAGACATGAATACCAGGATGGAGGTCATCACTACAGTATGCGGATGGGAGAGCAACTCATATGTCCTTATGGGATTTAGAACACTACAAGGGCCCATACATCTGAATAACTTGCGGGGAGACTCTAGTTACACTATTTCCTGGCATCATGGGCATGTGATCCCTGATCTGCAGGTCATGCACCCCTTGTATATGAAGGCAGTATGCACCAGTCTATGATCTGCTTCTTAATGACTCATGACGAGACAATTACACCCATCATTACATTTGGACACATCACAATGGATGAGAGCATAGGGGCTTCCAGAGAGGTGATGACGGAGGTGTTGACACCACCCTTGTGTTTGTGTGCAGGAGAAATGTTATTCAGACCATCCTACAAGGGGGCTTTGATCTTCGTCTGATGAAGTGTCAGCACTGGGACTTAGACCAGACATGATGCCTTGTATGGTGAAAAAATGGCAAAAAGTGTAGGAAAACATATAGAAAAATATATATTTTTTTAACTTAAATCCTAAAAATATATTAAATAAAAATATGACATATGAGACCCTTAATTAACAGTACCTTTATACAGAGCATCATCATCACCTGTATTCTGTATGCAGATATAAATACTTTCTGTATATTTTACCCTGATGATGGCACCTTGAATTTGTTTCAGAAAATGAAGTATTTCTACCAGTAAATTATCACAATTACACATGTTTTTTATACACATAATCATTTCCTTGCCGTGTATTGGAGCAACACGAAAAAAACTGAGAAAAAACATCAAATTGGACATAATTTCGCACAAAAGCTCAAAAATTGGGCCAGACGAAAATGTTGGCACCTTTCCAAAATTGAGGGTAAACAACTTAGTTTCCATTATGTGACGCTCGTTCACACTCACCTGTGGCAGTAACAGGTGTGGGCAATATGAGAATCACACCTGAGACCAGATAAAAAGGGGAGAAGTTGCCTCAGTCTTTGCATTGTATGTCTGTGTGTGTCACACTAAGCATGGAGGATAGAAAGAGGAGAAGCGAACTGTCTGGAGACTGGAGAACTAAAATCCTTGAAAAATATCAACAATCTGAAGATTACAAAACCATCTCAAGAGATCTTGATGTTCCTTTGTCCACGGTGCGCTACATAACCCAAAAGTTTACAACCCATGGCACTGTAGTTAATCTCCCTGGATGTGAATGGTAGAGAGAACATGATGAAAGGTTGTAACGCAGGATGGTCTGGATGGTGGATAAACCCCAATCAAGTTCCAAAGAAAGGATCCTGGCACTTGATAAATTTTCCTAGGTGCCCTCTTAATAGCAATTGAACCTCTCTGTGTAGTTTTTCTTAAAGATTCAATAAATGGTTTATTTAGGGGCAAAATTACAACAGGCAATGTCCTTGCATGTAAACCCCATTTAATGCAAATCATTGAGACTGCATGTGTTTCCTTGAAGATAACCATGGTTAACGAATACTATCTTTAATGTACCAGTCCCCTTTTAAAGAAACCAGTCTGCTCTTATAATTTTACTAGATGTGGGCCCCCTGCTGTCGCATCAGGAGGGTGGGGATATCACGATGGGGGAAGGCTGTGGTGGCTATCTCTACCCCTGTCCGCACTCTCTCTCCTCCCATGGGCTGTGTTCTCCTCCCTGGGTGCTGTCTTTTCCCGTCTTGCGCTCTCTCCTTTGAGCTGTCTCACCAATGGTCTCTCTCACCCCATGCTGTCTTCTCCCCACTGTTCTCTTTCCCCCTCTAATGTCTTCTCCTACTTATGCCCTCCTTTGAGCTTCCCCCCCATGCTCTCTCCCCCATGTGCGCTTGCCCCTCCCCCTGTGTGCTCTCTCTACCTGCCTGTGTGCTCTCTCTGCTCACCTGTGTGCTCTCTGCCTCCCTGTGCTTTTTCTCTTTTCCTTTGTGCTCTCTCCCTCCTGTGGTGTCCAAAGATGGCCATGGGGTGAGTAAGTGCTCATGCGTGAATCGGGTCACCCCACTGCCATCTTTGTATACCCAGGTGTCCAAAGATGGTGGCTGCGTGAGTACGTGTGCATGTGCGCTGGGTACAAGCATACGCACTTACTCAGGCGGTGATGTAACAGCAGTGGCGGCAGCGGGCTGTGGTTTCGGGTGGCAGTGGTTGCAGCACCCCTAGCGGTACTGCGCAATGTGCCAGTACCACCAGTGGGCGCCATATTTGCACATCACTCTCTGCCCCTCCCTGCGTCCTCTCTCTGCCGCCCTCTGTGCTCTCTCTCCCCCCAATAATTTTATCTAGCATTGTGCAATACCTTCTATTGCCTCTGGGGGCACTGCAGGAAAACTGACTTCCCCACAGACTATAACTGATCACTGGAGATGACGGGACGGGGACACCGTGCAATCAATTCATCATTGAGTGCTTCATCTAATACAAATGAGTGAACCCAATAACATTAAAGGAGCTGTCAAACTTGCACTTGATACATTCTAGGACAGTGTATCGTGTGAGCTGCGGATGCTTTGTACATGCAGTCACATGGTTGCATTTTAAAGCCCAGATCTAGTTTTCTAAGCAGATGGGACGCGATAGTATTATTTTTGCCATGGGGGTAAAGAAGAAGAACTTGAGGAATGCATGTGTTGCGATGAACGTGCTCGGATATTGGCCGCTTTCTTCTGTCATCGAGTTACACCGCCATTCAGAGATCACAGGGGCGGCGGTGGCCTCTTTTGCTCTTTTCATACAGAAATGTATAGAAAGACACTTTCTTTACAACACAGAGATGAAGCCGATCGTCTTACTGAACTCTTTGTATTCACTGTACAAATGGTGCCGAGCTTAAAGGGACGGACACAATGTCAAATGTTTCGTTTTTGTCCCTTTGCTGAATGGGAAAAGGTTCTATTTTTTATGACATTGTATCACTTCTGGTGAAGGCTGGTTTGTGTATTAGGGAGCTGCCCACAATATTGTTACCCTAGGTGCCCCCCTCGGTGAGCAGGAGGGATTTTGATAACCCACCAGCTGTAGACAGTTGCCATAATCGGGATTGTACAATTAGAGAACCTTTATGGTTAATGGTTTGGGGTCCTTGTGGGGTCTTATCTAAAGGTCAAAATAGAGAGTAGCTACAAGAGTATCCTCCATCTGGAAGACCAAGTAACAAATGAAAAAACCATTAATTCAAATGTAAATGCTGTAATACTGCCGGGCAGGGCAAAGGGGGTGTGATGGAGGACGCACGGACCAACAATGTCCAGCAAACTACATGAAACACTACGGACAGGGGATGGGGACAAATACAGCCCTGCTCATAGGGAATGGGGAAGAGATGACCTGCACTCACCTGAGTATGTGCCCTCATCTCCCTACTTCCTATATGGTTCCTTTCAACCCTCCGCCGAGCAGGATACCTAGTCCCTCACTGGTAGAATTCAATAGGGAATAGCCGGTGGGAGAATAAGTCCCAACCACTTCAAGAAAGAAGAGAAGAGGGAAGGGGAGACAGACCGATAATAACATAATAACAAGGCGACTTCACACCCACTCCTTGACAGCTAATGGCGTAGCAGTAGTCAGCTCTCCACAGAACCTCCTTCACCTCAGGAAGCCAAGCCAGGATTGGGTTCGATCACTTCAAAGGATGCTGGAACCATGTGATGATATAAAGGGAATGGGAGTGATCACAGAGTAGCCACACCTAGTTAGGAATCTGCTAGCAGCAGAACTGACATTAACTCTGGAACTGCCAAAGGAATGAAACATGTTTAAAATGAAATCTCATTAAAGGAATGAGACCGAGGTCCCAAACCAGTTACAAGTCTCCAAAGTAAGAGAGACCTTCGTGACAAATTATTATTATTATTATTTATTTATATAGCGCCATTAGGTTCCATGGCGCTTTACATGAGGATAAGGGAGACAAGAACAAGTACACTAAATCTAGGCGATCAGGACGTACAGGTACAGGAGGGGCAGGGACCCTGTCCACAAGGGCTCACAGTCTACGAGGGGCGAGTTAGGATACAGTAGGTTGGGGAAATGTCAGGTATGGGGCGGTCTCCTGGGTATCATGGCAGGTTGTAGGCTTGACGGAACAGGTGAGTCTTCAGGTGACACGTGAAGCTACTCAGGGTAGGAGAGTGTCTGACGTGTTCGGGCAGGGAGTCCAGAATAAGGCAGATGCCCAGGAGAAGTCCTGGACTCGGTTGTGCGAAGAGGTGATGAGGGGGGAGCAGAGGAGGAGTTCTTGGGAGGAGCGGAGGTTGCGTGAGGGTAGGTATCGGGAGACCAGGTCGGAGATGTATGGTGGGGCCAGGTTGTGTATGGCTTTGTATGCCATGGTTAGTGTTTTGAATTGGGATCTCTTGGAGACGGGGAGCCAGTGAAGGGCTTGGCAGAGGGGGGAGACAGGGGAGTAGCGGGAGGACTGGTAGATTAGTCAGGCAGCGGAGTTGAGGATAGACTGGAGAGGTGTGAGGGAATTAGCCGGGAGGCCATTGAGAAGGAGGTTGCAGTAGTCAAGGTGGGAGATGATAAGAGCATGGATGAGTGTTTTAGCGGTGTCGTGGGTGAGGAAGGAGCGGATCCGTGAGATGTTCTTGAGCTGGAGCCGGAGGGATGTGGTGAGGGCCTCGATGTGGGGCTTGAAGGATAGGGAGGAGTCAAGGATTACCCCGAGGCACTTGGCTTGGGGGACTGGGGAGAGGGCGCAGTCGTTGATGCAGATGGATAGGTTGGGAGGTGGGGTGGAATTTCTTGGGGGGAAGACTTGGAATTCAGTTTTGTCCATGTTGAGTTTAAGGAAGCGAGCAGAGAAGAAGGATGAGATGGCGGAAAGGCATTGTAGGATTTTGGAGAGTAGGGAGGTGATGTCAGGGCCGGACAGGTAGATTTGGGTGTCGTCAGCGTAGAGGTGGTACTGGAGGCCATGGGACTCGATGAGTTGCCCTAGGCCGAGAGTGTGAATGGAGAAAAGTAGGGGTCCCAGGACCGAACCTAGGGGGACTCCAACAGAAAGGGGGTAGGGTGAGGAGGAGGTGTGGGAGTGCGAGACGCTGAAGGTCCGGTCCGCTAGGTATGAGGAGATCCAGGAGAGGGCAAGGTGGGTGATGCCAAGGGATTCCAGGATCCGGAGAAGAAGGGAGTGGTCAACTGTGTCGAAGGCGGCAGACAGGTCAAGGAGGAGGAGGATGGAGTAGTGGTGTTTGTTCTTGGCGGTCAGAAGGTCGTTGGTGACTTTGGTCAGGGCTGTTTCGGTGGAATGGAGGGGTTGGAAACCGGACTGTAGGCAGTCGAAGTGGGAGCAGGAGGAGAGGTGAGAGGACAGTTCGGAGTGGACGTGCTGTTCAAGTAGCTTAGAGGCAAATGGGAGAAGAGATATGGGGCGATAGTTAGAGACAGAGGTAGGGTCAAGTGAGGTTTTTTTTAGGATGGGCGTGATTAGGGCGTGTTTGAAGGCCGAGGGGAAGGCGCCAGTGCTAAATGAAAGGTTAAAGAGGTGGGTGAGGGCTGGGATGAAAATGGAGGTGTAGTTCGGAATGAGGTGGGATGGGAGTGGGTCGTGGGCGCTGGTGGTGAGGTGTGACTTTGACAGGAGCGAGGAGAGTTGGTCTTCAGTTATGGGGGGGAAGTGGCTGATGGAGGAGGAGGGCAGTGTAGGTGGGAAGGGGAGTTGTGGGGATAGTGGACCGAAGCTGCTTCTGATCTTGTCGATCTTCTCCTTGAAGAAGGTCGCAAAGTCTTCAGCAGAGATGAGGGGAGAAGGGGAGGAGCAGGCGGGCGAAGTAAGGAGTTGAAAGTTTTGAAGAGCTGTTTGGGGTTGTGGGACACAGAGGTTATAAGGGACGAGAAGAACACTTGCTTGGCGGTAGCAAGTGCCGTCTTGAAGTTAGTGATGGATTGCTTGAACAGAGCAAAGTGCTCGGTGGTGTGGGACTTTTTCCATCTCCTCTCGTCGACCCTGGACGCCCGTCTCAGGTTTTTAGTGAGGGTGGTGTGCCAGGGTTGCCTGTTAATGCGTGGAGCATGGAGAGTGAGGGGGGCGGCTAGGTCGAGAGCGTTCGTTATGGTGGTGTTGTATAGGGTGGTGGCATTGTCTTAGTTTCCCTGTGGGAGCACTGAAGGATAATTGAACAGTACAGTTTCTACCCAATCTCTGGGAGCTTTATCAGTGGGAGACACAGCAATCAGCTTATTATAGGGTCCAAAAGGGCCAAAAGGGACTACTTCTATAATGCTGCCAATATTTTGGGACTGGGGAAAGCAGAGGGGTACTTGTCACTAACAGAATGCATTATCTTGCAAAAGTATTCATACCCCGCGAACCTTTCCCATTTTTTCACGTTACAGCCACAAACGTAAAGGTATTTTATTGAGATTTTATGTGATATCAGCCCCCGGAGTCAACACTTTATAGGGTCCCATTTCTCTGTCTTTTGGGGGTCGGTCTCTCCAGCTTTGCTCATCTGGAGGTGACATTTTCCTCTTCTTCTTTGCTCTCGCTCAGTGAGATTGGATGGAGATGTCTGTGATCAGCAATTTTCACATCTTGTCACAGTTTCTCAATGGGATTTTGGTCTGGAAGGTGACTGGGCCGTTCACACACAGGAATATGCTCTGATCTCAACCCGCCATTGTAGATCAGCAGGATGTTTAGGGTTGTTGTCCTGGTGAAAGATGAACGTACGGCCCAATTATCAGGTCTTCTGCAGCCTCTAATAGGTTTTCCTTCAGGTTTGCCTTGTATTTAGCTCCATACATCTCTTTATCACCTCTGACCAGCTTCACTGCCCCTGCTGAAGAAAAGCCTCCCCACAGCAGGATGCTGCCTCCACCATGTGTGACGATGGGGATGGCTTTTCAGGGTGATGCTGTCTCCACCATGTGTGACAGTGGGGATGGCTTTTCAGGGTGAGGTGCAGTTAGTTTTCCACCACACATAGCGTTCTGCATTTAGCTGAAAAATGTTCTTCTTTGGTCTCATCTGACCAGAGCACCTTCTTCCACTGTGTCCCTTACATGGATTTTTGCAAACAGGACTTCTTATGGCTTTCAAAAATGTCTTTCTTCTTGCCATCCTTCCATAAAAGCCAGATTTGTTGAGTATATGACTTAAGCTGGAATCACACTGTACGTGTGATATGCAACTAAGTCGGACATGTCATGGATGATTAACCTGTATTGGCTCTCCCTTGTCTGATCGGGAACATCAGCTGCTTGTCTTTCTAAGCAGCTCCCGTGTCACGTCCTGACAGGAGCGAGGACATTCCAGGTTAATCATCCGTGACACGTCTGACTTAGTTGCATATCACACGTACAGTGTGATTCCAGTCTAATAGTCATCCTGCGGACAGATTCTCCCCCTAAGGCAGGAAACACACTGCTTGTAACATTTTTTTTTTGCGGCTGCAAGTGCCAGATCTGCCGCATCTGGCAGAACCGCACCGGATCGCAAGTCCCATAGACAATACATGGGGCTTGCCGGATACGGGCCGCATGTCAGCCATTAGGTAGCAGGTTCGGCAGGTGCGGCACCACCTGCCACGTCTGCCGCACATCAGCATATATTGCTGATGTGAAAGGAGCCTAATTAAGATGTAGTTAAGATCTATGGGCCAGGCATGGATCTTCTGGAGAATCTGTCTCCAGAGCTTATTTTAAACAAAAAATGTGAGACATGTAATGACTGACAGTCCACTCTACTGATCTACATGTCCACATCAGTGCCATGTCACAGTGCCCCATCAGTGCCATGTCACAGTGTGCCATCAGTGCTATATCACAGTGTTCCATCAGTGCCATGTCACAATGCCCCATCAGTGCCATGTCACAGTGTGCCATCAGTGCTATATCACAGTGTTCCATCAGTGCCATGTCACAATGCCCCATCAGTGTCATGTCGCAGTGCCCCATCAGTGCCATGTCACAGTGTGCCATCAGTGCTACGTTACAGTGTTCCATCAGTGCCATGTCACAGTGCCCCATCAGTGCCATGTCACGGTGCCCCATCAGTGCCATGTCACAGTGCTCCATCAGTGCTACGTCGCAGTGCCCCATCAGTGCCATGTCACGGTGCCCCATCAGTGCCATGTCACAGTGCTCCATCAGTGCCATGTCACAGTGCGCCATCAGTGCCATGTCACAGTGCGCCATCAGTGCCATGTCACAGTGCGCCATCAGTGCTACGTCACAGTGCCCCATCAGTGCCATGTCACGGTGCCCCATCAGTGCCATGTCACAGTGCTCCATCAGTGCCATGTCACAGTGCGCCATCAGTGCCATGTCACAGTGCGCCATCAGTGCCATGTCACATTGCCCCATCAGTGCCATGTCATAGTGCTCCATCAGTGCCATGTCACAGTGTTCCATCAGTGCCATGTCACAGTGTTCCATCAGTGCCATGTCACAGTGCTCCATCAGTGCCATGTCACAGTGCTCCATCAGTGGCATGTCACAGTGCCCCATCAGTGCCATGTCACGGTGCCCCATCAGTGCCATGTCACAGTGCTCCATCAGTGCCATGTCACAGTGCGCCATCAGTGCCATGTCACAGTGCGCCATCAGTGCCATGTCACAGTGCTCCATCAGTGCCATGTCACAGTGTTCCATCAGTGCCATGTCACAGTGCTCCATCAGTGCCATGTCACAGTGCCCCATCAGTGCCATGTCACAGTGCCCCATCAGTGCCATGTCACAGTGCGCCATCAGTGCCATGTCACAGTGTTCCATCAGTGCCATGTCACAGTGCTCCATCAGTGCCATGTCACAGTGCCCCATCAGTGCCATGTCACAGTGTTCCATCAGTGCCATGTCACAGTGCTCCATCAGTGCCATGTCACAGTGCTCCATCAGTGCCATGTCACAGTGCGCCATCAGTGCCATGTCACAGTGCTCCATCAGTGCTACGTCGCAGTGCCCCATCAGTGCCATGTCGCAGTGCCCCATCAGTGCCATGTCACAGTGCCCCATCAGTGCCATGTCACAGTGCCCCATCAGTGCTACATCACAGTGCTCCATCAGTGCCATGTCACAGTGCGCCATCAGTGCCATGTCACAGTGCTCCATCAGTGCTACGTCACAGTGCCCCATCAGTGCCATGTCGCAGTGCCCCATCAGTGCCATGTCACAGTGCCCCATCAGTGCCATGTCACAGTGCCCCATCAGTGCTACATCACAGTGTTCCATCAGTGCCATGTCACAGCGCACCATCAGTGCCATGTCACAGTGCTCCATCAGTGCTACGTCGCAGTGCCCCATCAGTGCCATGTCACAGTGCCCCATCAGTGCCATGTCACAGTGCCCCATCAGTGCCATGTCACAGTGCCCCATCAGTGCCATGTCACAGTGCACCATCAGTGCCATGTCACAGTGTCCCATCAGTGCTACATCACAGTGTTCCATCAGTGCCATGTAACAGTGCCCCATCAGTGCCATGTCACAGTGCCCCACCAGTGCCATGTCACAGTGCCCCATCAGTGCCATGTCACAGTGCACCATCAGTGCTACATCACAGTGCTCCATCAGTGCCATGTCACAGTGCCCCATCAGTGCCATGTCACAGTGCCCCATCAGTGCCATGTCACAGTGCACCATCAGTGCTACGTCACAGTGTTCCATCAGTGCCATGTCACAGTGCCCCATCAGTGCTACGTCGCAGTGCCCCATCAGTGCCATGTCACAGTGCCCCATCAGTGCCATATCACAGTGCTCCATCAGTGCCATGTCACAGTGCTCCATCAGTGCCATGTCACAGTGCCCCATCAATGCCATGTCAAATTGCCCCATCAGTGCCATGTCACATTGCCCCATCAGTGCCATGTCACAGTGCCCCATCAGTGCCATGTCACAGTGCTCCATCAGTGCCATGTCACAGTGCACCATCAGTGCCATGTCACAGTGCACCATCAATGCCATGTCAAATTGCCCCATCAGTGCCATGTCACATTGCCCCATCAGTGCCATGTCACAGTGCCCCATCAGTGCCATGTCACATTGCCCCATCAGTGCCATGTCACAGTGCCCCATCAGTGCCATGTCACAGTGCCCCATCAGTGCCATGTCACAGTGCCCCATCAGTGCCATATCATAGTGCCCCATCAGTGCCATGTCACAGTGCCCCATCAGTGCCATGTCATAGTGCTCCATCAGTGCCATGTCACAGTGCCCCATCAGTGCCATGTCACAGTGCTCCATCAGTGCTACGTCACAGTGCTCCATCAGTGCCATGTCACAGTGCCCCATCAGTGCCATGTCACAGTGCCCATCAGTGCCATGTCACAGTGCCCCATCAGTGCCATGTCACAGTGCCCCATCAGTGCCATGTCACATTGCCCCATCAGTGCCATGTCACAGTGCCCCATCAGTGCCATGTCACAGTGCTCCATCAATGCCATGTCACAGTGCTCCATCAGTGCCATGTCACAGTGCTCCATCAATGCCATGTCACAGTGCCCCATCAGTGCCATGTCACAGTGCCCCATCAGTGCCATGTCACAGTGCCCCATCAGTGCCAGCTATAGTGCCTCCTTAACCAGCAGTCACAGTACTCCCTCAATGCTATCTACAGTAATCCCTGGTCCTCGACTTTTTTGTCGCTCTTAGTTATTAACAGGCTTGAAATGACATGGGAGCAACCACCAGATACAATGGAGCTGCCATCATGAGCTGACAATCTCCATAGCAGAGAGCTGCGGCCACTGACAGTGTGATATAAGAGAATTCTTGCATTGAAAAGGTTGTAACAATCTGCAAAATTGTTCCAAAAGAAAGAACAAAGTGATGATCCGAGGGCCGCAGTGAAGGCCACAGCGACCTTCTACATCATGGTGATTGAATGTGGCCTCAGGATTTTCCAGGAAAAAAGCCACAGAGCTAAAAGACCAAGGACAGCTATCCTCCGAGCCGAGGATCAGGGAGAGTGAAGATGTGTATAGTGAATGTTTCCAGACTTGCATTATACAATATCTTCTAATATTTCAGGATTTACTTAAAGGGTTTTTTTTCCCAAGATTTAATCAATAGATCTTAGAATAATAATAATTTCCACACTTGGTTGTGATTAAAAAAAATGTTCATGTGCTGAGATAATCTTATATATGTGTCCCTGCTGTGTACTGTGTAATGGATGTGTCTGACCATACAGGGACATGGTCTGATCATACCATATCTCCTGTGCTGAGATAATCTTATATATGTGTCCCTGCTGTGTACTGTGTAATGGATGTGTCTGACCATACAGGGACATGGTCTGATCATACCACATCTCCTGTGCTGAGATAATCTTATATATGTGTCCCTGCTGTGTACTGTGTAATGGATGTGTCTGACCATACAGGGACATGGTCTGATCATACCACATCTCCTGTGCTGAGATAATCTTATATATGTGTCCCTGCTGTGTACTGTGTAATGGATGTGTCTGACCATACAGGGACATGGTCTGATCATACTACATCTCCTGTGCCGAGATAATCTTATATATATGTCCCTGCTATGTTCTGTGTTATGGATTTGTCTGACTGTACAGGGACATGGTCTGATCATACCACATCTTCTGTGCTTAGATAATCTTATATATGTGTCCCTGCTATGTACTGTGTAATGGATGTGTCTGACCATACAGGGACATGGTCTGATCATACCACATCTCCAGTGCTGAGATAATCTTATATACTGTATGTGTCCCTATGTACTGTGTAATGGATGTGTCTGACTGTACAGGGACATGGTCTGATCATACCACATCTCCTATGTTGAGATAATCTTATATATGTGTCCCTGCTATGTACTGTGTAGCGAGACCCCCGACCCTTGCGACCGCTGCAATTACAAGATCTGTTACTTCAAAGTAACTTTGTGGGAATGCCCCTTTAAGTACACGTGTGTGGGACTAATAATACATTTTGTCAGAGGGCCTTATTAATGAAACACCCCCATCAAAGTTTTTATCCTCTTAATATATTGCAATCATCATATTATATAGCACTGTGTACTTACAATTGCTCATTTTGCCTTTCTACCCAGTAAATTCTCTTCTCCATTTAGAAACACGAAGTCAATTTTGGAAAGTATTATTATTCCAAGATCTATTGATTAAAATCAACTTTCAAATTAACTTTTTCGTGGGAAAACATCTTTAATGTACATCTCAAAATAAAACTTGACAACCCACCTAGAGTTATATTGGGCAATAGCCCAGAAATACATTGGAGAAGGAGCTGATCATGTACCCTAGGGAGAAGACGGAAGCCTGTTGTTACCACTATATCTATTGCATTCGATCTCATAGTCACCAGGTGTTTAAATTTAACCGCTATTAACACCAAAATCTTTACATAATTTTTGGAATAGTCCTATTGCACTCAGGCTGCTGCAACATAAAAATAAGTATTTACTTTACAGCAGTTGGAAAGCAATTCCATCTATGGGAGAGTGTTGTGGGGGGTGCTTCTGTGGCACCCCAGAGTCACAGTACCACAGTGTCACCATTGTTAGGTGTCACCAGAGAGCAGTAATGGTAAACTAGTACTACAGATTGGGTTTAAGGACATGACCATCAGGGTATGATAATTGTTGACGTTAACTGGCATGAGCATGATCCAACTATTTTGGCATGAATGTGATGGAACATTGTCTTGCAGAAATTATTGGTATTTTACAATGCATGGCCGGTACTGCCTGTTCTGGGCAACAGCGAGTCCTGCAGAAGAATATAAAGGCTCTGATGATGAAGCAGCAGGTAGAGTTGTCAGGTGGAGAGATTGGCAGTGCAGGGGTAAGTGATCCAATACCCATTGTAATACCTCCCAAAACTGAAATGTTGGTCTGGTGTAGAGCCGCAATAGGCATCAGGGGACGAGACTATCAAGCCCTGGTAGAACCCGTGTACTCAGACAGTAGACCTACTATACTCACAGCTAGAGGAGTGGTTGAGGTACACAGGGGGAGAGTGCCAATACGCCCTCTAAATTGCGGGGAGGAAGATGTAATCCTACCAAAGTATGCTACCATGGCTAAATTTTACACTGTGGATAACAACGCCATCACCACAGTTGAACCATTGAACCCGTCAAGTCAGGTGGATTGTAATGGCTCAAGAGGAAAACTGGAGGATTGGTGCCAGAAATTACATGTGGGTACCAGTTCTACACCCTCCCATCAAAAGCATGGAGTATGTCGGGTAATGAGGGAGTATGAGCAGATCTTCAGCAAACACCCTCTTGACTTTGGGCAGATCAAAGGAGTAGAACACAACATACCAACAGGTAATCATCCACCCATAAAAGAGAGGTATAGACCCATACCACCCGCTCACTGTCAATGTGCTAAAGACATGCTCAAAGAGATGAAGGAAGCAGGGGTAATAAGAGACAGTTGTAGCCCCTGGGCTAATGAAAAAGAAGGATGGAACCATGAGGATGTGCGTAGACTACAGACTGATCAACCGCATTACACACAAGGATGCATACCCATTACCCAGAATAAAAGAATCATTAGCTGCATTAAAATCTGCTAACTACTTTTCCACCTTAGATCTGACTAGTGGGTATTGGCAAGTTCCTGTTGCAGAGGCTGACCGTGAGAAGACGGCGTTCACCACGCCCATGAGCCTCTGTGAGTTCAATTGTATGCCGTTTGGACTCTGCAATGCACCCGATACATTTCAGAGACTAATGGATTGCTGCTTAGGACACAAGGACTTCTAAAATGTCCTCCTGTACCTGGATGACATCATAGTCTACTCCAAGACGTATGAAGAGCATCTACAACACCTGGCAGAAGTGTTTGAAGCCTTATCCGGGTGCGGCATGAAGATCAAGTCATTTAAGTGTCACATGCTGAAACCAAAGGTGCAGTACTTGGGACATGAAGTGAGCTCTGAGGGCGTAGCACCAGATCCCGAGAAGGTTACAGTAATAAGGGATTGGCCAAGACCCACCAGCATGAAAGAGGTGAGGCAATTCCTGGGACTGGTAGGCTACTATAGAAGATTTATCAAAGGCTTCACCAAGCTAGCAGCTCCTCTATAAGACGTCCTGGTAGGACAGTCTAAGAAGTCTTCAGCCTGAAGTCCTCCATTCCAGTGGAGTGATGAAAGAGAAGAATCCTTCAGGAAGCTGAAGTTAGCCTTGACAGGGGAAGAGATCCTGGCATACCCAGATTACCATCAACCCTTCATTCTGTATACGGATGCCAGCAACGTAGGACTGGGAGCAGTGCTATCGCAGATGCAAGAGGGCAAACAGAGAGTCATAGCCTATGCAAGCAGGAAGCTCCGGCCTACTGAAAGAAACCCTGAAAATTACAGTTCCTTCAAGTTAGAACTAATGGCAGTAGTTTGGGCTGTAACAGAGCATTTTAAACACTACCTGGCAGCTGCAAAGTTTACCATCTACACTGACAACAATCCGTTAACACACCTGGAGTCAGCAAAATTAGGTGCGTTGGAGCAGAGATGGATGGCCCGGCAGTCTAAGTATGACTTTAACATCAAATACAGAGCAGGTCGCAAGAATGGGAAATGCAGATGCCTTATCCCGGATGTCACACTTAGGAGACGTGGAAGAGGAACAGGAGGAGCTAGAAGAGATATAGCTACCGGCCTTTCACCACCCTAAAGCAACAAGTGTGCACCAGAAGCATCAACACGCGACACTTAACCCCTTATCACATCATGGATGGGCTGATGTACAAGACAGTGATCTAGCTGTGGGACTAGTCAAAAGACTGTTGACACATGAAGGTGCATACCCTGGTAAAGATGCTCCAGCAGAAGCTCATCAACTCTGGAAGGAAAGAGGCAGATTGTTCCTGTATAAAGAAAAGTTGTGCAGAAGACATGTGAATCCCAAGACGCATGAGTTGGTGTGGCAGATCACAGTTCCCAAGAAAGACATCAAGATGGTCTTAGAAGCTTACCATGATGGTGCAGGACATTTTGGATGGAAGAATTTGGAAGTGCTCTTAAGAGAAAGATTCTACTGGGTTGGCATGAGAAAATCAATTGAAGAAAATTGTAGAAAGTGTGGCCCGTGCAACCTAAGGAAGAAGGATCAAGAGTGTAAGAGAGCTCCACTCAAGTCCATAATCACCAAGCAGCCATTGGAATTAGTAGCCCTAGACCACGTCAAATTAACACCAAGCAGATCTGGCTACGTCTATGCCTTGACAATAGTGGACCACTACTCTCGTATTCTTTGTGGTGGTACCAGTAAAAGCTCTTACAGCGTAGACTGCAGTGAAAGCATTCCAGACGTACTCTTGCAGACCTCATGGCTACCCAGAACAGGTCTTAGCGAATCAAGGACCAGCATTTGAATCTCAATTATTCCAAGAATTCTGCAACATGTATGGATGTATGAAGATTCGGACAACAGCTTATCATCCACAGACAAATGGTTTATGTGAGAAGATGAACCACATCATGATTGACCTCTTAAAGACTTTACCAGTATCAGAAAGGAATCAATGGCCAGAGAAGTTACCCGACTTGGTAGACTTGTATAACCATGTCCCGGTGAGTTCAACCAATTGTATCCCAGCTTATCTTATGAGAGCAAGACCCGGTAAGCTACCAATTGATTTGGATATGGGAATTGTCAAACCAGAATGCAGAAAATTCAGATTCAACCAATTGGGATACCCTACGTAAACAGAAGTATCTACAAGTCCATGAATGTGTAGAAAGAAGTCTCCAGCAAGCAAGAGAGAAGCAAGAAAGAACCTTCAACTAACATGCTTCATCAGCTCCTTTGCAACCTGGTGAACAAGTTTTAAAAAGAAACAGAAGGACTCACAAATTGGATGATCAATGGGAACCAACACCTTACAGAGTTCTTCCATTAAACTTCGGCAATACAAAACTGTGCTTAGTCAGTAAAGATGGAGGCAAGACATCCTCAACAGTATCCAGAGACCACTTGAAATTGCATCCTGAAACCCTGAAGACACCAGAAGATCCTGTAATTATACCAGATGAACCTAAGAAAAAAGAAGATGTGTTCCATACAGTCTTAGGAGATTTTCCAAAAACCTGGACGAACTATCATGGAGCAGTATTAGTCCCAATGCTCGCATTTCATCAAGTAGTGGTACCTGAACCAGTGCCTGCACTACCACCTGAACCAGTGAAGCAACAAGAAGTCCCAAGATTAGAAGAACTGGAATTGAACCCGTAGAGGAAGAACAGATTCCTGACCCCAGTGAACTTGCGAGTCCTATTAGTAGATCCCCATCCCCATCAGAACTAGAAACACAAGAAAGATATATTTCTGCACATAGCCAAGCAATGAATACGCCCGATACACTTGTAGTAAGGAGATCACTACGTAGTACACAGGGACAGTTACCAGCTCGCTACAAAGATTAGAAGTTAAAAAGTGAATACCACCCTGACACTTGAAGAGGTCAATACCACTTATATGAATAATATATGGGGTCTACTTTACTCTACTTTACTCCACGAATCAACATGTTTAAATGTTACATCACACTGATTGATGTTTTCTGATTATGTTGCCACATGTTTTGGCAACACAACTTATGTACCAATGTTGTTATGCCTAATAAAAACAAATTTAATCAAAAAGTGAATACCAGTAATGTACACATGTTTTAGTGTAAAGAAGTGAGCCCTCGTAGACAGGGTCCGTGCCCCTTCTGTACCTGTACGTCCTGATCGCCTAGATTTAGTGTACTTGTTCTTGTCTCCCTTATCCTCATGTAAAGCGCCATGGAACCTAATGGCGCTATATAAATAAATAATAATAATAATAATAAAAAGAAGTGTGAATAGACCCGGTAAACATAGTGTACAGAAAGGGTGAGGAGAGAGTGGTGTAAGGTTGTAGTTACGGAGAGTGAGACCCTGGCCACATTTTGCCGTGACCTGAGGGCCAAAAGGTCTGCAGCACTTACGGCCAGGAGTGAGACACCCGTTGGGACCTTTGGTTGTTTATTTATTTATATGTGTAACGTTAAAACAGTAAGCCCAGTACCTACAGATACTTTCCTGTATGAACTCTTTACTTAATCTTGAACTTTATTTAAAAAAGGACCGTAATATACCACTGGACTGGTTGTGGTAAAGACATTCTTGTACATAATATTCACCAGCCTCGGTGGGAAATGGACTAATCACCAGAGAGACTACTTTTGAACTCTTTTGGACTATTTTTATATTTGATTGGTTTTTGTATTTTTTACTTTTAAGACTTTGTACATTTAAATTGTTATATATGTTATTTGTTGAAAAATTGCCACAGTCCCGAAGTACTGTCTTTCACTAAGGGGGAATGTGGCACCCCAGAGTCACAGCGCCACAGTGTCACCATTGTTAGGTTTCACCAGAGAGCAGTTATGGGTATTCCATTCAGGGACCACACAAACAACACCAAAATCTCCAGGCCAGAAGGGGGAGAACAAACCAGGGTTCAGGGTGAGCTTCCTTTATATTCTGGTCTGGGGAGGAGCAAGTCAGTGCAGTGCGGGGCAGCACTGTGAAGATATCCTGGTGGGCTGGAAGCTGCTGAGCTCGTCCCAGGATTGCTAACTTGCTCCAGGCCTAAGGCTAGGGTCTGAGGAAGGAGGAGAGAGACAGAAACCTACCGGGAGGCTGCATCACACGTGCTTCCCCTCCCTCAGAGGAACACCACAAGAACGGACACTGGAGTCTGAGACTGTGCAGGTTCAGACACACCGGCAGTCAACACTGGAAAGTGGTGGACTCCAGATTCTCCAGCTACCCAGTGCCAGGGACACATCAACATATAGAATCCAGAAACACTGACTTCCCGGGTGGGGTGAAAAAGTGAAGGACTCGAGTTGCCTGTCATACTGGTAAACGCAGACAGAGACAGGGTCGGCAGCCTAGCTGAAGCAACTGCAGGGCCACTACACAAACACAGTGAGGAAGGCAATGTGACCCGGCCGGGTGAGAAATACCCTGAACTGCTCTCCAGACTCCGTGGATAGCTACAACTACTTCAACTCCAGTAAACAGACTGAGAAATGGCTATCAGGAGTCTGTGTGTGTTAATTACGTCTATTGTCCTGTGCCCTGTAACGGAGATGTATACTTGCAGCGTCACAGAAAAGTCCCACCTGAGGAGCCACAGCCTGTCAGCCCTGCACACTGACTTGAGAAGCTGCAGCAAAGTAAGTGACTGTGTAAATCATCATCCTTCACAAAACCCTATCCAAACCATCTCTCCTGCCCTGGGGACCCTCCAGCCCTACCCAAGGAGGGTTTACCATCCACGCTGCCCTAAGTCACCATCCCCAGCAGGGATACGGCAGCGGTGGTTCTATTAACCACATACCCCGGGTGGTGTCACGACAAATCCCCTGTAAATACCCCTTTTTGGACTGATCCCAGGCCACGGGACCGGGTCACGACTACCGTGATATCCGCAGTGAGACAGAACCAGCCCGGTTCCCGAACATCCCATAGCCTGGGGGTGCATCACTTCGGCAATAGGCACTGAGCAGAGAGGGAGCGGAAGAACTGAATGTTAGTGTGGCGCCCCAAGGGTCCGGGTGCGACAGTGACTTTGCCTCCTTCACCGGGGACGAATTTCATGGTTGGGAGCAGAAGGAGACCCCACACGAGGTACCCCACCCCACACATACACATTTCTCAACTCCAGGTCAGAAGGGGGCGCTCTGAACCCGAGTTTAGGGGAGCTGCGCTGATTCTGGCAAGGAGGAGAGGTTAGGAGTAGGAAAGAGTGGGGAGGGAGGAACAAGTGAGGAGTCTGGACAAAGAATCTAGGAAAGAGGACTACAAGGAGGGACCTGGAGAGTGCAGCCACTGAGAGGCTCACTCCAGGCCGCACTAAGGAAGGATGCCAGAGTCCTGGGTCAGTAGGGACCTGCAAGACACGCTGACCACTTCTGGAGGATGGGAGACTGCACGTTTCCCTTCCGCACTTCAGGCTCGGCGGCACAGCAGCAGAGAGGGCCCAGAGCTGTCAGCCATCCGGCAGTGTCTACGAGGGGCTCAGGCTGCCTGCCATGCGGGCTCACAGCAAAGCAAGGAGAAGAGCTGGAGAAAGGGGGCCGCAGAGTAGCACCAAAGCACTGGGACCCTGAACTGGGGAAGCACAGCAGGCATACCTCAAACACGCCTGGCGGGGTGAAATCCAACTGCTGCCCGGATCTTCTTGGACCTGGTCATTAGTGCCCTGGACTGCACCACGTGGTTACAAGTAAGAGGTACAGAAACTGCAAACTCCAATTTCTTCCAGTCATTTTGCGTGCTCTCCGTCTCGCTTCCCAACTGTGACCATGACTACTATCACCACTGTCTCCCACTAAGATTTTCCCTGGGGCCCTGCTCTACCTGTGGAGAGTGATACCATCCAGGCTGCCACTCCATTGGCCCCAGAGGTCCCACAGTAGTGCTGGTCACCCTGACCACACTAACCACAGGTGGCGTCACAAACTAGGGCGGCACGGTGGCTCAGTGGTTAGCACTGCAGCCTTGCAAGCTGAGGTCCTGCGTTCAATTAGCACCAAGGGCAACATCTGCAAGGAGTTTGTATGCTCTCCCCGTGTTTGCATGGGTTTCCTCTGGGCACTCCAGTTTCCTCCCATATTGCAAAGACATACTGCTAGGATGTTAAGATTGTGAGCCTCGATGGGGACAGCATTATTGATGTATGTAAAGTGCTATGGAATTAATAGCACTATATAAGTGAATAAATATTATTATTATTATTATTCCCTTGTAAATATTCCCCTTTTTACTGCACACTCAGGGCCACGGAGTAGGGTCACCGCCACCGTGACCTCCCACCAAACCGACCGGCCCGGTTACCGAGTACCCCGTGGCCCTCGTGGGCGTCGCATTAGCTACAACACTCAGCCACACTAAGGGTGCATGGAGTAACCATGCTTGGTTTGAACAGTCATTTTCTGTTGATAAAATTTTAAAGTGACTGCTTCTCCAAAAAAAAAATAAACTTTTCGAATTTGATCTATTCTGGCTGAATGTCACGATTCCTCCGCTCAGTGTGTCTTAGACGCAGTGAGGGACAGTTTGCTGCACTATTGAATCAGGGCTGTGCTGAGATGTCAGTCTGGTGAGTAACAGCTCAATTCTCCATCTGGCTCCTATACTTTTTCTCTGCTGACATTCTCACCATCATCATGGGTGACTTCAACATTCCCATAGACACCCACCAACCAGCAGCCTCTAAACACCTGTCACTTGCTTCATCCTTTGGCCTCACTCGGTGGTCCTCCACAACTACCCACACAGACAGACATACACTAGACCTCATCTTCACCCGCCTCTGCTCCCTAACTAACCTCACAACCTCACCTCTCCCCCTATCTGACCACCATCTACTCACTTCCTCATCCTTGTTCTCCTCACCTGCCACCCATGTCCACCAACTCGCATACCCTCACAGAAACCTCACACATCTTGACGCTCACACACTCTCCAATGCCATTTTACAGTTATTATCCATATCCTCACTCCACGATACAGATAATGCCACCACTTTCTACAACTCTACACTCACATCAGCTATTGATGCAGTTGACCCTCTCATTCATGGCAGAACTCGACAAATCAACAGACAACCCTGGCACACAGACACCACTAAAATGCTGCAGCGAGAGTCTTGGGTTGCAGAGTGGCGCTGGAAGAAATTGTCGAGCCCACTGGGACGAGGGTACTCGGTACCGGACCGGGTCTTTACTGGGGAAGTCACGGGTGGTCCTGGTCCGGACCGTGTCCCGGGCCCTGGCAAATAAAGGGGAATATTTACAGGGGTTGTCAGTCGTGACGCCACCCACTTGATGCAGCCAGTGATGGGGGCCGCCGCTGCTGCAGAACCTCCGGGGACGATGGGATAGCAGCTTAGGTGGTATAGTTCCAGTGGGTAGAACTGTGTTCCCCGGGGCAGTAAGGGTTAAGTCTATTGTGGAGTGTGGAGCACACTTACTTGGCAGACGCTGCAGGGATCTCTCCTCCTGGCTGGTGTTGACAGGCTGTATCCTGTTTGGAGAGAATCACTTTCATGCACAAACACAAGGGAAGCAGTTCCAGGGTTTTCCAGTTCACTCTCAGTTCTTCAAGTCACTTTACAGCTCATTTACAGTTCTTACAAAGTTCAAGTACAGTTCTTAATACACGGGCACATTCTCCCTCTCCGGGTTCCCTTTGCTCTGCAGCCAGGCCTCTCTCTCTGTGACCCCTCACACAGTCTCTAAGTCCTTTCTGGGCTATTACAGTCTCCGTCTCCACGGGTGTGTGTGAAACGCTGGACAGTATGGCGGTGACTCGGGCCCCTGTGAGTCCTTAGTTTGTTACTGAGCTGCCTGTCCTTTAGGGTGGGGATCTCAATCTGAAACTCAGACCCCTCGTCGTGTTGTTTGGGGATGCCGGGTAAACTACGGTCCCCTCTAGAGCCGGCACTCTACTTCAGCCCAGCCTCCAGCAGTCCTCCAGCACGAGGCTCTACCAGGCTCCTTTCCTTCTGTGTCTCTTAGTATCATAGGAGGGCTACTCCGCCTGCAGTGGTTGCTTTAGCTGTGGTTCTAGGGCCCCGGGTTACACCGTCCCTCTCGGCTCTCCCACACTTCTGGGGATCCGGCTCTGGATAGGCTTTCTCTCTCCTCTGGCTCACACTGGCTCAGTACAGATTCCTTCTGCCCTCACTCTTCCAGAAGTGTGGCTCCCTCCTGCTCAGCTTCAGCTCAACTTGCTGCTGTTCTCTGGCCTGAGCTCCTCAGCTTCTGGTCTTTGCATCTCAGCTCACTGTGGCCTACTGCCTACTGACCACCTTCACTCCTCCCCCTTCCTATATACTGTCAAGTCACCTGACTACGGGTGTGCCCAACCCACTCCTCTAAATCCACCACCCCTCAATCTCATAGAGTCTCTAATCTCAGGGCTGGATGCTACCTTCTCTTACACGTGGGTATGTGGGCTGTGAGGGTGTTGGTGTGCAACAAGTGTCCTACCTGCCTGGCTGCAGTTCCCTTTGTGGCCTCCTGGATGCAGGGGTGCCACACTCTCCCGGAGTTAACTATGGATCCCCTGAAAACATTTTATTTTATAACAACATTAAACATTAAGCATTCTTGGTTTCTTCCCATTCGGGAGGCACGATTCTTCAAACGTTACTTTAACTATAAAACAAGTGCAGGGGTACAAATACGCCATTACCCTCTCTGGACCTCTACATGGTCTAATGCTATAACGCATTCACTTTCTTTAAAACACACATTATAAAACATTACTTTCTTTCAAAAAAGTATAAAAACATTCTTCTTTCCTGAAAAAGTGCAAAATTCTCAAAAACAGTTCAAAGTGCAAAGTCCACGATTCAAAACAGTCATTTGCACTAACTCTCACGTGCAGCTGGTCTTAAAACCAAAGGGGAGCACACTAAGGTGCTCAACTATATACAGTTCAACGTTCGTACCAGCTCATTGTTCATGGTATCAAATGTTCAGTTCAACATATACAAGACATACAGGGGAATGCTAGCATTCATTCAGGTATGGGATGGGAGCAATAAGGAAAACACTCCATTCACACTAACAAGTCTTCCTCTTCTTTTATTTATAAATATGTCACATCTAGTACCGGGCTCACGTGCAAATGCGAATCCTTGCTCTTCAATTACTTTCACTATCTTGCCCTCGTGCCGTGGGGATCTCTGAACTTCTCGGTCTCTGCGGGCTACATTTTTAGCTTCTTTAGCACGGGCGACCATTATCTGTTTCTGCACCTGCCGCTCAATCTCTTTCTCCCACTTTCTCACGCACCTGCGGATATATTCCTCACGTGTAATCAACTCTGCAGGGCCCACTCTGCTGCCGGGGTCTCCTAGGAAGCCCATTAGGTCATCACAGTCTTCGTCCCGCTCCCACCAGCAAAGGAGCTGCTCCCCTCTAACCTCGGTTGTCTTAGGCGCTGGAATCAGGGGCTGCGGTAACGCCAGGTGTCCCTCCGGTAGAGCTCCTAGTGGGTCTGTGTCTTTCTTGGCAGCTCGCAGTGCAGTACGTGGCACGGTTAGATCCACCAACGTTGCGGTACGGCATGAGGATTCGCCTTCAGAGCGGTCACGTGTCACTCCAACCCAGCCGGGTTGTATGGACAGAGTCTCGTAGCTCCGGCAATGCTCGACATCGATCTGGATCCGGGTCCGATGCTCCTCCTGGGCCCGTGTCATCTGCTGGGGTAGCAGCCGCAGCACACCCCGCCGGGTGTCTTGGACGTAGGGACGCTCTCCGCCTTCTGTCATCTTGCTCTGGTCACACAGGGTCTCTCCTCGGCCGGGTTCCTCCACCGGGTCACTCCGTGGGCCCTCCAGGATCACTTGTGTTCTTCCAGGTGCAGCGTTCTCCTGGGCGTCCCCCGTTTCCGTCCGCATGTACTGGAATGGCGACTGCTTCTTTTCCGGTACTTCGTTCTGCCCCCTCCTGATGACGATGTCCTTCTTCGTTCCCGCCAGCGTCTTGGTAGGAGGGTCTAGGGGCGGAGGCTCTTTCAGAGTGACAGCTGGCACTCCCGGAGCTAAGGGGAGCCAGGGCGGGTCTTTCTTTTCGCACCTTGGACTGGGCCGGCCCACGATGGGGGTTTCGGTTATGCCTCCTCTGCACATGGCGTTAGTCTCCCCTGGCCGCCATTAAGGTTAGATTTTGGCGGGAAAGTTCTGAACACGTTGCTTTGGGCGCACGGGGTCCAATTCTTTTGGACCGGGTAGATCCTATTCGTGACGCCAGGTTGTCGAGCCCACTGGGACGAGGGTACTCGGTACCGGACCGGGTCCTTACTGGGGAAGTCACGGGTGGTCCTGGTCTGGACCGTGTCCCGGGCCCTGGCAAGTAAAGGGGAATATTTACAGAGGTTGTCAGTCGTGACGCCACCCACTTGATGCGGCCAGTGATGGGGGCTGCCGCTGCTGCTGAACCTCCGGGGACGATGGGATAGCAGCTTAGGTGGTATAGTTCCAGTGGGTAGAACTGTGTTCCCCGGGGCAGTAAGGGTTAAGGGAAGCAGTTCCAGGGTTTTCCAGTTTACTCTCAGTTCTTCAGACAGTTCACAAGTCATTTGCAGTTCTTACACAGTTCAAGTACAGTTCTCAGTACACGGGCACATTCTCCCTCTCCGGGTTCCCTTTGCTCTGCAGCCAGGCCTCTCTCTCTGTGACCCCTCACACAGTCTCTAAGTCCTTTCCGGGCTATTACGGTCTCCGTCTCCACGGGTGTGTGTGAAACGCTGGACAGTATGGCGGTGACTCGGGCCCCTGTGGGTCCTTAGTTTGTTACTGAGCTGCCTGTCCTTTGGGTAGGGATCTCAATCTGAAACTCAGACCCCTCGTCGTGTTGTTTGAGGATACCGGGTAAACTACGGTCCCCTCTAGAGCCGACACTCTACTTCAGCCCAGCCTCCAGCAGTCCTCCAGCATGAGGCTCTACCAGGCTCCTTTCCTTCTGTGTCTCTTAGTATCATAGGAGGGCTACTCCGCCTGCAGTGGTTGCTTTAGCTGTGGTTCTAGGGCCCCGGGTTACACCGTCCCTCTCGGCTCTCCCACACTTCTGGGGATCCGGCTCTGGATAGGCTTTCTCTCTCCTCTGGCTCACACTGGCTCGGTACAGATTCTGCGTTCATTCTGCCCTCACTCTTCCAGAACGTGTGGCTCTCTCCTGCTCAGCTTCAGCTCAACCTGCTGCTGTTCTCTGGCCTGAGCTCCTCAGCTTCTGGTCTTTGCATCTCAGCTCACTGTGGCCTACTGCTTACTGAACACCTTCACTCCTCCCCCTTCCTATATACTGTCAAGTCACCTGACTACGGGTGTGCCCAACCCACTCCTCTAAATCCACCACCCCTCAATCTCATAGAGTCTCTAATTTCAGGGCTGGATGCTACCTTCTCTTACACGTGGGTATGTGGGCTGTGAGGGTGTTGGTGTGCAACAAGTGTCCTACCTGCCTGGCTGCAGTTCCCTTTGTGGCCTCCTGGACGCAGGGGCGCCACAAAATCTCATTCACAAGAAGACTACACAGCATTCAAACAAGCACTTCTTAAATTCAAGTCAGCACTCACCACCACTAAACAGAATTACTTCATTACCCTCATATCCTCTTTGTCTCACAACCCCAGGCAGTTATTCAACACATCTAACTCCCTCCTCCGCCCCCCACTGCCCCCTCCTACTTCTCGTATCTCTGCAGAAGACTTTGCAACACACTTCACCAGCAAGATGGATCAGATCAGACAAGTCTTTGGTACCCAACCACCACAACCCCCATGTATACCAGACCACTCACCTCCTCCACTAACCCTCCTCCCCTCCATCACCGAAAGAGAACTTGCACACCACCTCTCCCGATCGCACCTCACCACTTGTGCACTGGACCCCATCCTACTTCCTCCCCAAACTCACCACCACAATTATCCCAGCCCTAACTCACCTCTTCAATCTATCACTAACTTCTAGTACCTTTCCTTCTGCTTTCAAACACGCAACAATTACATCTATCTTAAAGAAACCATCCCTCGACCCCACTTCTACATCCAGCTACCGCCCCATATCACTGCTCCCAATCGCCTCCAAACTTCTCGAAAAGCATGTCCACACTGTACTCTCATCCCACCTCTTATCCAAGTTTCTCTTTGACAACCTTCAATCCAGCTTCCGCCCCCACCACTACACCGAAACAATCCCGACCAAAACTACTAATGACTTACAGCCAAAGCTAACAGACATTTCTCCATCCTTCTCCTTCTTCACCTGTCCTCTACATTCGACACAGTCAACCACTGCCTCCTATTACAGATCCTCTCTTCCATTGGTATCACTGATCTTGCCCTCTCCTGGATCTCCTCCTACCTTTCCAACCACACATTTAGTGTCTCCCATGCCCACACTATCTCCTCGCTCCATCCCCCGTCTGTTGGGGTCCTTCAAGGCTCTGTCCTGAGGCCCCTCCTTTTTTCCATCTATACCCTTGGCCCAGGACAACTCATAAAGTCCCATGGCTTCCAGTGCTACCTGACACGCTGATGACACTCAGACGTCATCTCTCTGGCCCAGATGTCACCTCTCTCCTGTCCAGAATCCCGGAGTGTCTATCAGCCATATCCTCCTTCTTCACCTGTCACTTCCTAAAACTCAATGTAGACAAAACCAACTCATAATCTTTCTCCCATCTCACACACCTCCCTTACCTGATCTATCTATCACAATAAATTACATCACACTGAAGTCCGCTGCCTCGGAGTAACCCTTGACTCTACCCTGTCCTTCAAACCGCATATCCAAGCTCTCACCACCTCCTGCCGTCTCCAACTCAAAAATATTTCCAGAATCCGTCCCTTCCTCAACCCTTCAATCTACTAAACTACTAGTGCATGCCCTCATCATCACCTGTCTCGACTACTGCAACCTCCTCCTCTGTGGCCTCCCTGCTAACACTCTAGCACCTCTCCAATCTGTTCTTAAGTCTGCTGCCCGACTAATCCACCTCTCTCCTCGCTATTCCTCCACTTCTCCCCTCTGCAAATCCCTCCACTAGCTCCCAATTCACCAGTGTATCCAATTTAAACTAATAACACTGACTTACAAAGCCGTTCACAATCTGTCCCCCCCATATATCTCTGAACTAATCTCCCAATATCATCCAACTCGTAATCTTCGATCCTCCCATGACCTCCTCCTTTCCTCCACACTTGTGCGTTCCTCATCTAACCACCTGCAAGACTTCACCCGAGCATTCACCATCCTCTGGGACTCTGCACCCCAAAACATTTGACTGTCCCCTACACTCGGAACCTTCAAGCGGAACCTGAAAACCCATCTCTTCAGTACAGCTTACAACCTGCAATGACAACGGTACCACTTCACCACCACTACACCCGGTGCTCCACTACCGCTGGACCTGGAGCTCCACCACCACTGGACCTAGCGCTCCACCACCACTGGACCCGGGGCTCCACCACCACCAGAGCAGACCCAACCTACTGTCTCTCTCCCCACTGCCCTGTAAAATGTAAGCCCGCATGGGCAGGGTCCTCTCTCCCCTCTGTATCAGTCCATCACTGTTGGTTTGTTTGTTGTATTTTTAATTTGTTTATATGTAACTCTTTATCATGTACAACATCATGAAATCAAAGGTGCTCTATAAATAAATAATAATAATAATAACAGCTCAGTCGTCCAACCTGGTGTTGGGGTGTGCTGAGCAGTCGGTGTGTTCATTGACAGCTCTGCCATCCAGTCTGAGATTGGGAGGTCCTGTGTTTCTTCAGGTGCTCCCTGTTGTCTATGATTGCCCAGCTTTCAGCTGAGCAGTTAGGTCCTGATCACTGCCAGTTGTAGCATTTTGCTCATTGGTGCATGTTGGCCTTACCTGTGTTCTGTGTTTTGATCTATTGATGCTAGACCTTGGATCTCCTCTATCTGTTTACCTTGTCCCTTTGTCCTGGTCCGTTATCCTTCGGGCATTCTGATCCCCGACTTGACTTCGCCTTTGACTACCCCTTAGTCCAGGACGTGCTCCCTAGTATCTGACTTTGGAACATTTGATAACCTGAGTCTGGTCTGACTTTACATTTCTCAATGCTGCGGGCAAAATGTAGCATTACAAGGCAAACAATAAATGAATGACAGTCTAGTAAATTCATGAGGAAAATGTCCATAGCACTCGTCCATCACAGCACACAGAGGAAAGTTCCTCAGCTATAGTGTGATCCAGTGTGCAGTGAGCGGCCATTACTGATAGGAGAGAGGGATCACAGCATGATCTGCACTGACACTGGGTGTGCTCCTACAGTGTCAGTGCACGCAGGGCTGGGGATTAATAGCAGGCAGTGTTAACTAAACTGAGGGTAACAGAGGGGTCGGAACAGTGCACCAATGTCCTTTCATTTATATATGTAGTCAAATATATTTTATGCAAAATGGAATTGGTAAAATCTGTCTTCTCTCTGCCAGACGAACACTAATGTCTACATATGATGTCACTGATTCCCATCCTCTCCCCATTATTTATACTACTAGATTGGGGCCCGACGCTATTGCATCGGCAGGGCAGTGATGTCACAAAGGGGGCGGGCTCTGTGTCGCTGAGGGTTGAGGCTCTCTCTCCCCTGTGCTGTCTCTTTCCCCCTGTGCTGTCTTCTCCCCTCTGTGCTCTCCTTTGAGCTGTCTTCCCCCTGTGTGCTCTCCTTCCAGTGTGCTGTCTCTCTCCCCCCTGTGATGTCTTCTCCCCTTGTCCACATGTGCTCTCTCCTTTGAGCTGTCTCCTACAGCTGCACTCTCCCCCCTATGTGCTCTCTCTCTAGTCCCTGTGTTGTCTTCTCCCCTGAAATGCTCTCTCCTTTGAGCTGTCTCCCCCTGTGCGCTCTCCTCCATGTGTGCTGTTGACACGTCCGCTGTTATGATCCGATGACCTAGGAGTAGCATAAAAAGACTTCACAGAAGTAGTTGGCAACTTTACCGCAACTAGAAGTCGCCATGGGATGTAACTAACCATGCCCTAGACACCTCGACATGGCTGGAGAACTAGCTACCCCTAAATATGGAAACAGGAAAGTCTATCTTGCCTCAGAGCAGAACCCCAAAAGAATAGCAAGCCCCCCCATGGATATTGACTGGGAAACTGGAGAGGAAAAACACACACAGGCAGATAATAGAGTTTAGCAAAAGAGGCCACACTAGCTAGATAGTAAGGACAGGATGGAATACTATTGCGGTCAGTATTAAAATACTATCAAAAACCTCCAACAGCAGATAGTACCATAAAATAACCCTGAGTCTGCTAAGACTCGCCCCCTCTATATGACTCACCGTTGCCGTGGACTCCGGTTTAGACAGGCTGAAGCTCCTTCCTCCTTGTCACGGGTGGGCCGCGCCTGCCGGTAGTGAGGCCCGGTGGAGTGCAGATCAAAAGTTGTAGACGTCTTGTGAGAACAGATTAAAGGGGTTAATTTATTCGTGACGCCACCTATGAGTAGTTCGGTAAGTCCAACAAACGCTGCGGAACCTCCGGGGGATGGATAGCAGCAAGATGGAACGCTCCCCACAGGCTGAGCGGTGATCCCCGGAGGCTGGAGCTGCTCAAGATGTTGTGCGGCAGCTGCGGTTACCTTCTGTGCGGACAGATGCAATCATAAGGAAGCACGGACACGGTAAGTCTCTGTAACGGGTCTTTACTGTAACCAGCAAGCAGTACATGGTATACAGTTAACGGGTAGTAGACCAGGTGGACTCAGCAGCAATCGGTGTTCCTCAGAGATCCGTAGTGTTCCTCCATTCTAGATAAGTGTTTGCCATTGTCGCCCAGGAATACCAGGTCGGGTACGGGGAGGCTGCTTCAATGCCCTATCCAAGATGTACGTTATGGATGTTCTGGGGAGCCTTGGATCCCTCGGTGGGTACACCGCTGGTTAGACGACTGGAAGTTGGCGGGTGGTGGGGTGCTCCTGTGAAGCTGCTCCTCCACGCTTCTGGTTCGCGTAGCAGAGGTGAACTGCTGCCAGCTTCGGTACCAGTGAACCGGCTGTAAGTTGGGCACGGGGGTCTTTTGGAACCCATGGTTGGTGATGCCCGATCCCGGTTGTTAAGGCCTCAGGTGCTAAACACCTGACCGGTGACGGCCCGGGGGCTGCACAGCGGTGCAGAGCCCCCGCTCCTACTCCAAGTTCAAGTCTCTCTTGTCTGGACTCTTGTGTGTCTAATTGTGTTAACTTCTCCTACACTACCCTTGCACTCCGCCCACCAGGACCCTGGTTGGTCCCCTCTACTAGTGTTGCATGCAGGGTTTTGGATCTCTAAGTTAACCAGATGGCTGCTGGGTCAGAGAATATTGTGGCTGCATTTATGGCTGCAATACCCTCCTGTGACGCACTCGTTGCGGGGCGCCACATATATCTGCAGGAACTTCTGTGAATCAAACTAGAGTAAAAAGATTCTAACACCAGCACTGGAAGTTGCAGACAACAGTGAATAGCAATTCATACATAGGAAGTATGCAAATTTGCACTTTACTAAGGAAGTGGAATAACTCCAGTGCCACCTTGAGGGGCAGTTACCCCAAAACGCAGCGTCTGTAGTTTGGGGTTCTGATCTCGCACAAATCCCTTAGTCATATTTAAAAGCTTGTTGGAAAGTGATTATGACTTTGAGGAGCTGCTTAAAGGTGGCACTGGAGTTATTCCACTTCCTTAGTGAAGTGCAAATTTGCATATTTCCTAAAGGCGGGATGTGGCTACAATCTCCTCACCTACTTAGCTGCCTCCATAAGGTAGATAGCAAGTTCCCATACATAGGAAGAAAACTTCCTAACTGACAGCAGGTAAACAAATATGCAGACTAAATATCAACCCACAACTCAGAGCAAGACAAGCAATAAGCAGAACATCCCGAAAATCAGACAGAAATTCTGGAATCTCCAAGGGCGAAGAGGAGATAGACATCAATGGAATGACATCATGTACCCCCTGACAACCCCAGCTAGTCATGGACATAGACTTCCAATCCAAAACAGGATTATGGACCTGCGACCACGGTAAACCCGGCACAACCGCATCATGCAGATTATGCTAAACCAGAAATCTACAATCCTCCTGATAAGATGGTGCCGTGCGCATTGTCAACTGCGTCCAAAACTTATGTAAGTAGAAATATCCCAAAGCGAAATCAAAATTTTCAGCCTCAATGATCTCTTCGGTGTGGAAGTAATTATAGGGATACAACTCTGCCCCGCTGGAATCAATTCCTTCTTCAATCTTCTCAGAAATGATTATGGACATTCAATGTACTCTCATGACATGAGAGTGAAAAGTTTACAACTTGTGTCAGTCGAGATCTGAGAAGAAGTAACCATCCATTATGTAATTACCCTGACGTCATGAGTCCTTCCCTTCGGCAGACGCGTCACCGATAAACTATCCGACTCCCAACCTGGAAAATTACACATTAAAGGCTCCGTATCTGTCACATTTAATAAGGAATTTCTGTATCAGCTGCAGGTTGAATCATTGTAATATGAGAGATACCATATGTAACCCTGCTGTCCAGCTGGACACATTATCACTTCCATATCTCATTATGCTGAATTAAGCTTTGATCAATAAACCAGGATTTATTTGGATTTAGGGCAATTTCTATGGCTAGATTATACATCATTATTATACCCGATATACAGCAGACCACAGTGAAGTTTAGGGATGATGTATCACTGATCTCGGTATCTCGGGGGGTCGTTTACTCACTGTCATGCCTCAAACCGGCTTAACTGTGTTGTGTGGTTTGCTTTTTCCTCCTCTGAGCCACAGTGGGTTCTGTTTTTCATTCCTCTTACGAGAACAGGTGTTTTCATTTTTCATTTTAGGTTTTCCTATCACTATTTGGATGTTCCATATTTAAACCTTCCCCTGGCTGATCTTTCCTGCTGGCGATATTCTTTGTGGATTCTTTCTAGAGTTACTGCCATACTGCCTTCGGATTTCTGCCAGTTAGTTGGAGATCAGCTAGGTTATTATCTCTGCTGTTTCTTATATCTGTCCTATTCCTTTTTGCTTTCTTTAGCTAGGAGGTAGGAGGCATTACTTGGGATTTAATTTAGTCACTGTCATTCCTCGGGATTCGAATCATTCAGCCTGTGTTGTGTGGTTTGTTTCTTTCTCCTCTGAGCCACAGTCCATTCTGTTTCTTTCCGGTTTCTAATTATCTGTTGTCCTTTTTTAATTCCTTTTTGGACAACAGGTGTTTTGAATTGTTAATTTAAACATATCACCTATTGGGTGCAACTATTTAAACCTTCCCCTGGCTGATTTTTCCTGCTGGTGATATTCTTTTTAGATTCTTCCTGGAGTTACTGCCATACTGCCTTTAGATTTATGCCAGTCAGTTGGGGATCAGCTAGGTAATTTATCTTTGCTGTTTTTTTTATAAGCGTCATACTCCTTTCTCCTTTGTTGAGCTAGGAGGCAGGAGGCATTCCTTTGGTGTCATTTAGTCACTGTCATTCCTTGGGATTCGAATCAGTGAGCCTGTGTTGTGTGATATGTTTCTTTCTCCTCTGAGACACCGTGGGTTCTGCTTCTTTCTGGGTTCTTATTATTTGTTGTCTTTGTTTCATTTCTTTTCGGACAACAGGTATTGTTAGTTGTTAACTTAGTCTGCCCTATCATCTTTTGGGTGCAGCTATTTAAACCTTCCCCTGGCTGATCTTTCCTGCTGGTTATATTCTTTGTGGATTCTACTTGGGAGTTACAGCCATCTCGTTAGGATTTCTGCTAGTCAGATGGAGATCAGCTAGGTTATTTATCCTTGCTGCTACTTCTATCTGCCCTACTCGTTTCTGCTCTTTTCAACTAGGAAGTAGAAGACATTTCTTTCTAGCAGTAGTACTTCACTTTTCACTTTGATTTTGTGGTGTTATGTTTTCTCAGTCAAGGATCTTTTCTATCTCTGCACGCGTTCCTGATTCAGGGTTTTAGTACTCTTCCCCTTTCCCTCGGCTCCTAAAGGTACAAGGAACACTCGTCAATCAATTAGGAAGCCAGGTCTGAGCTGTCATCTCCTAGCCCTGTGGCTAGTGTTTTCCCAGTCTGCACAGGGGCCACTAGGGACTGCACTGCTAGAAACCTTAGTCTGTAGAGGAACTGATTGGGTCAGATGTGTTTGTTCTGATATAGCACCTGGTTCCCCGAGTGAGTTACTACGAGAGCATTATAGCCACATAGCATGTGGAATACTTAAAGCTACACTAACATGATTTCAATGTCAAAATGGCATTGCTTTGCTCATGTAACGTTTAGTCACCCACTCTCTATAATAGAAGACATAGGAGAAAGATACCGCCAGCGGAGACATAGCGAAATGATTCACAAAACCATTCCCCTTGGATTAAAGGTGCCATATGCTTTTTTGATCGCCACAACATTGCAATGAAATGCAATTCAATGCGATCAAATAATTGTATCTAGCAAAAAATTGTATCAGTAAAAATGTCAGCTCAAGATGGAAGAATTAAGCCTCACACAACCCCAAATCCTGCTGTATACAGAGACCTGAATGTGACCTCCTGGTGTAAAAGGTGGCTGTGTGTGACCTCCTGCTGTATATAGAGATTGTATGTGGCCCACTGATGTTTACTGAGGGCTGTGTGCAGCCTCCTGCAGTATTCTAGAGGCTGTGTGTGGCTTCCTGCTGTATATTGTGAGCTATATATGGCCTCCTGCTGTATATTGGAGCTGTGTGTGGCCTCCTGCCATATACTGGGGGCTGTGTGTCACCTCCTGCTGTATACAGGGGTTGTATGTGGCCTCCTGCTGTATACTAAGGGCTGTGTGCAGCCTCCTCCTGTATACTAGGGGCTGTGTGCGAACTGCTGCTTCATACTGAGGGCTGTGTTTGGCCTCCTGATCTATACTGGGGGCTTTGTGTAGCCTCCTGCTGTATACTGTGGGCAGGCACCTGCTGTATACTGAGGCCTGTATGTGGCCTCCTGCTGTATACTGGGGGTTGCATATAGCCTCTTGCAGTATACTGGGGGCTTTGTGTAGCCTCCTGCTGTATACTGTGGGCAGGCACGTGCTGTATACTGAGGCCTGTATGTGGCCTCCTGCTGTATACTGGGGGTTGCATATAGCCTCTTGCAGTATACTGGGGGCTCTGTGCGAACTGCTGCTGTATACTGAGGGCTGTGTTTGGCCTCTTGCTGTATACTAGGGGCTTTGTGTGGCCTGCTGCTGTTTACTGAGGGCTGTATGTGGCCTCCTGCGATATACTGGGAACTGAGTGCAGGTTCCTGCTGTATACTGGGGTCAGTGTGTGGCCTCTTGCTGTATATTGGGGGCTGTGTGCAGGCTCCTGCTGTATACTGGGAGCAGTGTGTGGCCTCTTACTGTATACTGGGGGCAGTGTGTGGCCTCTTGCTGTATACTGAGGGTTGTGTGTGGCACGTTGCAAAAAGATGTGTGAGTAATAGTAGTTTTGGGGTTTGTGTGTCTGCTGCTTCACGTACAGTCAAGTCCCAGTGTGTGCCATTCTCCGGAAGTCCTTGCCTTTGGCAAGCTTGCCTGAATGTTTGATAGACATGCATAAGCTGTGTTATAGTATGAATATCTATAGCAACCAATCAGAAGCTGAGCTGTGATTAATTGCTGTCAGCCACCTGATAAATATCCAGGCCAACTATCAAAACAGCCAAAGCAGTATCTATTATTTGACACACACTGTACATACTGTATAGTGAATAGGCCTTTTTTTGGTGAATGACTGTAAAGCACGGGGATACAACTTCCCCTCGAAACACAGTCTGTGATGTTCCCTGAGGTGTGTGCAAAATATCGTGATTGTAAATGTGACGGTGCAAATTCCTACAGTGGACATACAGGTACATACACACATTCACATACATACATTACATACACACACACAAACACACACACACATATACCGTATAAATACACACACACACATACATACAATCATACATACAGGGTGGGCCATCTATATGGATACACCCAAATAAAACAGGAAAGGAATAGTTGGTGATGTCAACTTCCTGTTTGTGGCACATTAGTATATGGGATGGGGAACACTTTTCCAGATGGGGGGTGACCATGGCGGCCATTTTGAAGTCGGCCATTTTGGATCCAACTTTACTATTTTCAATGGGGAGAGGTACATGTCACACATCAAACTTATTGAGAATTTCATAAGAAAAACAATGGTGTGCTTGGTTTTAACGTAACTTTATTATTTTAGGAGTTATTTCAAGTTAATATCACCATTCATTTCCATTATATTTAGGTGTATTCATATAGATGGCCCATCCTGTGCATACATGCACACATATATACACACACACACACACACACACATACATACATACAGCATACATACATACATGCACACACACACTCAACTTTATATATTAGATTAAAAAGTAATATAATAAAGATAACAATACCTCATTGCTAGACTATACCATCATTGTAAATAAGCACCTGTAGTTTGTCACCCCCACCTTACTGTTAGATTGTAAGCCCTTATGAACAGGGCTGTCATTTTTTTTTTGCTCTAATTATTGTATTATATTATGTTTCATATTGTATTGTATTGTTTTTGCTATTGTATTGTATTTTCTAATTGTTTCTTATGATTGTTTAAACATGAACTTAGTATTGTGAAGCGCTGCGGAATATGTTGGCGCTATATAAATAAAAAATATTATTATTATTATTATTCAATATTTATAAATAATAAGATAACATAATAATAGTAATAAACTATGTTTGTTATCATTTCAATCATACTGACATGAATAATCATATTACATATTTTTAGCATATCTTATCATAATCTTATTAGTCAACTCTACACGTCTTCTCCTGACCTTACTCTCGCTCTAATAAAGAACACCAATGACTGTCTAACCGCAGTCTCCAATATCATGTCTGCTCTCTACCTGAAACTCAATCTTTTCAAAACTGAACTTCTTCTGCTTCCGCCCTCCACTAACCTCCCTAAATCTGACATCTCTCTCAGTGTCCGGCACCACGATAATGCTGAGGCAGCAGGCTCGCTGTCTGGGTGTTATGTTTGACTCTGATCTTTCCTTCACTCCATATATACAATCTCTCACCCGCTCTTGCCACTTGCACCTGAAGAACATCTCTAGAATTCGCCCCTTTCTCACCTTGGAAACCACAAAAACCCTCACTGTGGCCCTGATTCACTACCGCCTTGACTATTGTAATTCTCTTTTAATTGGCCTCCCCCGCACTAGACTCTCCCCTCTCCAGTCCATCCTTAATGTAGCAGCCAGGGTCACCTATCTAGCTAACCGTTACTCAGACGCTTCTGCTCTATGCCAGTCATTACACTGGCTGCCTATACACTATAGGATCCATTTCAAACAGCTTGTTCTCACCCACAAAGCTCTTCACAGTGCAGCACCCCCATACATCTCCTCCCTCATCTCTGTCTATCACCTCACCCGTTCTCTTCACAGTGCAGCACCCCCATACATCTCCACCCTCATCTCTGTCTATCACCCCACCCGTTCTCTTCACAGTGCAGCACCTCCCTACATCTCCTCCCTCATCTCTGTCTATCACCCCACCTGTTCTCTTCACAGTGCAGCACCCCCCTACATCTCCTCCCTCATCTCTGTCTATCACCCCACCCGTACTCTTCACAGTGCAACACCCCCCTACATCTCCTCCCTCATCTCTGTCTATCACCCCACCTGTTCTCTTCACAGTGCAGCACCGCCCAACATCTCCTCCCTCATCTCTGTCTGTCACCCCACCCATTCTCTTCGCTCTGGAAGTGACCTTAGATTAACATCTGCAGTAATCCGAACCTCCCACTCCCGGCTCCAAGACTTCTCCCGAGCTGTACCAATTCTCTGGAATGCTCTACCCCAAGAAATCAGGTCTATCCACAATTTAGGCTAGGGTCACAGTTGCATTTTTCACAAGCGTTTTTGGAGACCTGCGTTTTCAAAAACGCATGTAAAAAACGCACCCATAGGCCCCCATGTTAAAAAACGCATGCCCTAATAGCAAAAAAGCATGTGTGACAGAACCATGCATTTTTGGTGCATTTCCAAAAACGCATGCGTTTTTTAATATGGGGCCCTATGGGAAACGCATGCAAAAACGCATGTACAATTAGTACCATTCAAAAAAGCATGCGTTTTCCATAGGAGCCCATGTTAAAAAAACGCAAGCGCTTTAGAAAACGCATGCGTTTTTTTTAACATGGGCTCCTATGGGAAACGCATGCGTTTTTGAATGGCACTAAAAGGTACTAATTGTACATGCGTTTTTGCATGCGTTTTCCATAGGGGCCCATGTTATAAAAACGCATGCGTTTTCTTCAAAAACGCATGCGTTTTTCAAAACGCACCAAAAAATAGTACATGCACTATTTTTGGGTGCGGATTTCAAAACGCAGCCAAAAACGCAAGGAGCCATCACACACCTTAAAAAACTCATGATGACATGAAAAACGCATGTAAAAAAGCATGCCAACTGTGACCCCAGCCTTACATAGTTTCAGGCGATCCCTAAAAACACATCTTTTTAGGGCAACCTATTATGATCCTTAATCAGTCATCTAGACATAGCCTATGCGCTCCACCAGTCTCAAGTGGATCACAAATAATGGTTAGGGCGGCTTCAGACTGCGGCAGCGTCCGGTCCGGGGCTGTCAGGAGTGACAGCCTGGACCGGAGTTGTGCTGCATAGAATCCTGTCGGGCTGCACGGAGCTGGATCGTGGCGGGTGTTAATTATCTGCTATCCGGCTGCTGTGTCGCCGGATGAATCCTGCAGAAGTGGGGATTTGTCTGCCGACTCCAAAACAGTTGCATGCAACGTTTTTGGAATCGGCAGACAAATCCCCACTTCTGCACGATTCATCCGGCGACACAGCAGCCGGATGGCAGATAATTGCCACCCGGCGCAATTCAGCTCCGTGCAGCCCGATAGTATTCTATGCTGCAAAACTCCGGTCCAGGCTGTCACTCCTGACAGCCCCGGACCGGACGCCGCCGCAGTGTGAAGCCAGCCTAAGTGGCCACTTATACTGCTCCTATCTGTTCCCCATCTCCTCAGGTTGACTATACCATCATTGTAAATAAGCCCCTGTACTTTTTGTCACCCCAACCTCATTGTTAGATTGTAAGCTCTTATGAGCAGGGCTGTCATTATTTTGCTGTAATTATTGTATTGTATTATGCTTTGTATTGTATTGTATTGTATCATTTTTTGTATTGTATTCTATTGTATTATGCTTTGTATTGTATTTTCTGATAACTGTTTCTTATGACTGTTTGTATATGAACCTCTGAATTGTGAAGTGCTGCGGAATTTGTTGGCGATATATAAAAAAAGATGAATATTAATATTATTATTATTATTTTTTGGCACAATCAACATAAAAAACTATGGTGGAATTGTTTTTTTTTTTACCATTTCACCACACGTGGAATTTTATTTCTTCTTTTTTCAGCAAATAGCACAATAAAGTGAATTAGAAATTACAGTTCGTCCCATAAAGACCAGCAATGTAGAGTGACAAGAGCTGTGATTTTATTGGTCTCTAGGGCCAACAAAAAAAATGTTTTTTTCATAGTAACTCCAGATGATGGAGATATTACATGTTCGACTTGTAAAATTGAGCCGATTTTGTCTTTTAGATGGACAGATCAGATCAATGAGGCCTAGCAGGCCCAAAAGAGAAACTGTCCTTGTTGTCCATAGCAACCAATCAGAGCACAGCTTACATTTTCAAAACGACTCTCAGAGAATGAAAGCTGCACTGTGATTGGTTTCAAGGGGTATAACTGCGATTTAGGCCTGAGGCCTGATGTATCGCCATGGACAACCATGATGGGAGTGAGAATCACGGCTGAGTCTAAACTCTGTATAGAAACATATAAAATAAGCTTGCATCAACTACAAACATCAGAATAAAAGTGACGAACCTTCAAAACTGGAATCTACTCACATAATAAATAAACCAACAATTTTCCAGGGATGCGACTATTTGCCAAATATGTGAATTTTGGGGTGTAAGTCTCAAATTCTTCTGAATTAATTATATAGTAATGATCTCACCCTGGATATCAATAACTACAGGCAGCCATTACAAAGGCGGCATCCCATAGCACATACTGTACATAATTAATAATTCAATTATATGACCACATATGCTGATATTTAAGGCCTAGCACCTCTAAAAGCCAGAAACCACCTCCTATAAAATCCTGTGGTAAAACGTCTTCAGAAACCGTCTAAATTCTCAGCAACGTGAATGGCATGAGCTGCAGAATAAGTTTACAGAGGGTCCATCAGTGAGCTCATTCTGATAGCAGGTTTGTAAGTGTTCATGTCTTTTTATGACTTCTCGGATGACCACAGACCACATCAAAGTTAAGCTGAACTTTGATGTATTTACATTATAGATCAGCTGAGAGAAGGTTGGAAAAAGATGGATAAAGAAAAGTAACAAGCTACCTGTGAAAACGAGCTCACTGATGGGACCTCCATTAACTCATCCTGCAGCTAGTAGTAGACAGTGCAAATCATGTGCTGGTTGCCAAGAGCATAATAGTGGCCACCTCACCACCATCACCATGACCGGAGCAGCCTCCTCTCCACCAACACTAGAGAGGCCACCTCTCTTCCGCCACTGGAGAGGCCACCTCACCACCACTATCACTGGAGAGGCCACCTCACCACCACTACCACAGGCGAGGCCACGTCTCCACCACCACTGGAGAGGCCACCTCATCACCACCACTGTAGAGGCCCCCTCACCACCACTGGTGTGGCCACTTCATCACCACCACTGGAGAGGCCCCCTCACCACCATTGGAGAGACCACCTCACCACCACCACTGGAGAGGCCGCCTCACCACCACCACCACTGGAGACGCCATCTCACCACCACTGGAGAGGCCATCTCACCACCCCCACCACTGGAGAGGCAACCTCACCACCACCACCACTGGAGAGGCCATCTCACCACCACTGGAGAGGCCACCTCACCACAACCACCACCACCGGAGAGGCCACCTCACCACCACCACTGGAGAGGCCATCTCACCACCACCACTGGAGAGGCCACCTCACCACCACCACCACTGGAGAGGCCATCTCACCACCACCACTGGAGAGGCCACCTCACCATCACCACTGGAGAGGCCACCTCAACACCACCACCACTGGAGAGGCCATCTCACCACCACCACTGGAGAGGCCACCTCATCACCACCACTGGAGAGGCCACCTCACCACCACCACCACTGGAGAGGCCATCTCACCACCACCACTGGAGAGGCCATCTCACCACCACCACTGGAGAGGCCACCTCACCACCACCACCACTGGAGAGGCCACCGCATCACCACCACCACTGGAGAGACCACCTCACTACCACCACTGGAGAGGCCTCCTCACCACCACCACTGGAGAGGCCACCTCACCACCACCACTGGAGAGGCCACCTCACCACCACTGGAGAGGCCACCTCACCACCTCCACTGGAGAGGCCACCTCATCATCATTACCAGAGAGGCCCCCCTCACCACCACCACCCCTGAAGAAGCCACCTCACCACCAGTGGAGCTGCTGCAACCCCCAGCACACTGTCTCCTCCCCTTAATCCCATAGAATGTAAGACTGTAAGGGCAGGGTCCTCTCCCCTCTGTACCAGTCTGTCATTGTTAATTTGTTCACTGTAACTGACATCTGTATTTTGTATATAACCCTTTCTCATGTACAGCACCATGGAATTAATGGTGCTACATAAATAAATAATATTCCTGCTGTTCTTGGGAACTTAATTAAGGGTATGGAAACAGTTTAGGATTTCTGCATCTCTTAGCATAAAGGCAGCAGCAAAAAAAGTGCGTGCTTTGACACGTTTTGGTGCAGATTCTTCCCATTCTTTAGAATGGGTGAAATCTGCAGCAAAAACACTGCAAGAATTGACCAAATCTGCAAAGAGAAAATATTCCGCGTGTGCAAAGACTTCAGGATTCTCATTCACTTTGCTGATGTGGCGCCCCGCAATGAGTGCGTCACAGGAGGGTATTGCATCCCTGACTGAAGATGCAATATTCTCCGCCTCGGTGATGACATGGTTAACACTTAGAGCTCCATACCCTACATGCACCACTAGAATAGAGGGCCAATCAGGTTCTGGTGTGAGGAGTGTAGGAGTAGTGTGTAGGAGTAAAGTAGGAGAAGGAGAGGAGTCGGGAGGAATGTAACGTAGGAGAAGCAGGGGCTCTGCACAGATCCGTGCAGCCCTGAAGACCACTTACCGGCTGGCGCCATTATCGGTGCACTAGACCGGGACACGGGCAACTTCTTAACGTGTCCAATCATACCCGTGCCCAAGAACCACTAGCCGGATCACTGGTTCCGAGGCGAGCAAGACGTTCACCGCAGCTCCGCAAACCAGGGTGAAGGAACCGCTTCCATGAGGCACCTCACCACAGCCACTACCTAAGTTGTCTCGCCAGCAGGGACTCGCCCCGGGGGATACAGGACCTAAGCCCTCACTAGCTAGGTACCAAGTAGAAGTCTCCCAAGTACCCTGACCTGGTATACCAAGGCAACACCGGCAACCCATTTAGAGAAGTGAAGGAAGGAACACCGCGGAGCGCTGAGCTAACACCAGTCATCGCTGGGACAACCCGGTCCGTTACCTGTTGACTGTATACCTTGTACCATCTTGCCAGACACAGTAAATACCTGTTACAGAGGAATCTGGTGTCCGCGTTTCCTTCAGAACTGTTTAACCCTTTGCATGCTAAAACCTTCTAAGCTGCCGTATTCCAACAAGTGCAGCTCCTGGCCCCGGGGACTCCCGCTCATCCTGTGGGGAGCGTCCCATCTAGCTGCCGTACATCCCCCGGAGGCTCAAGCAGCGCTGATGAAATCACCGGATTCCCGCAGGTGGCGTCACGACAAGGAAGAATTAACCCCTATCCGTTCAAGCTATCCCCTTTTGATCTGACCACCGGGCCCCACAGCCTCAGGCGCGGAACCGTGACGGGAGAAGCAACGCCCGAGATGTGAAGACCCGGCTACGGTGAGTCACTGACATCAGGATACCCTTCAGGTTTTGTGGCAAATCTGCACTCAAAAATGCATCAGTAAACGTTATAAAAATGCAATGTGTGCACACAGCCCAGGAGTTTGGAGTTTTTGCCAAGAAGGTATAGAGTATTATTGGTCTTCTGTCCCAGCACCAGCACCAATTCCTTTGCTGGTCTCCTGTTCTCATGTTGGGTTACCATAATATCCCAACTTCCCCCACTGAGATAATGCTCTTAGGTCTTATATGCCAGCTCAGGTGGTGGCATAGCTGCATGAGTATTTAGGTAGTTGGTGTACTACCTACCACCTAAGATTGTACGCTGATCATCTCTACAGTGACCCTCCAGATATACCCAGCTCTACTACACCCACAATGAGTCACCTAACCATATTAACTCAGCTCCATTGCTGTGCTACAACTCCAGTGAGTCATCTGATCAACTCATCTCTGTAATGCAATAGTGACTTTTTTATGCAGGATGACACTTTATTTTGGTTAAAAAAAAACTTTATGGAGCAGTGATTCAGGGCCATGAGAGCATTAAAGGCAGGTGAGGGGCCATAAAGGATGTTTCAGTGCCACCTGTCAACTCAGGACTAAGTTTGGGAATACACATTAAGGTTAAGAGTGGGTAGAGGAAAGGTTATTATTTTATTAATTACTTTATCGGCCTTCAGCTCAATCTCAAGCCAAGGTGACTTGATGGATGAACGCTTTGTAGTAAGATCAATCTTGTGTAGCCTAGATAAGTCCAACAGGGTGTTCTTCAAGCTTAGATAGGTCCACCAGAGTCTTCTCCAAGCCTGGATAGGTCCATCAGGGTCTTCTCCAAACCTAGGTAGGTCACCACGGTCTTCTCCAAGGCTATATAGGTCCACCCCAAGCCTAGATAGGTCCACCATGGTTTTCTCCACCATCATCTTGATAGTATCAAGCCACTGGATTGCGGGTCTTCCTCTTCGCATTGTCCCCTATTCTTCCGACCATAATGTCGTTCTCCACTAATTGCTCTCTTCGTATGATGTGTAGACAAGTCGTACCTTGGTGATCCTTCCTCCCAGTGACATGTCTGGTTGATTTGTTCCAGTATTGATGTGTTAGTTCTTCTCGCCATCCATGGTATTGATATCATCCTTCTCCAGCTCCACATTTCGAAGACGTTGGTCCTTCATCTGTCTTGTTCCTTTATCATCCAGGTTTCACATCCAAATGAGCAAAGGTATTATAGCAAAATTGACATTGGGGATAGTAACAGGGTGGAGTAATGTGTGGAGTTGACTGTTAGAATTTTGACCCAAAAATGGAAGGAGTATGGTACAACTGCAAACCTACCAAGACCAAGACATGACGTTCCACCTAAACCAATATCCCAAGAAAGAGAGCACTAATGGGGCAAAGTTGGTCTAGATTTATAAGGGGGTTAGCAATTATTAAGTGATTCCACGTGAAGGAGATTCGGGGCTCTGCTGGCCCCCAGTGACAGCCAGTATGGCTTTCACAGGGGAACTCTTGGTCCTGGTGAGTATTTTGGCCTCTTTGTGGGAAAAATTCACCCTTTCTATAAAACACCTATTACTGTAGTATTAAGTATACCGGTCTATTGGTACAGCGCTTCCACAGGAGACCCGGAGTTCAAATAGATTTTCCTTTGTTCTTAAAATGTATATCACAGTGGGCAGTAGAACGCGTTTCGACCCTTTTAATGGGTCTTCCTCAGGTACAGTTGTATAATACAATACTGTAGGGCAGTAACTAAGAGGTCGTCTCTACTATGAAGGCATACTCATGTCAGTTACAAGGAACTCATAGATTTGGCATGAGCTCATCCACCTCATTATGACTTCTATGCCTAAATGTCAAGAGGGCGAGCGTCTGCCGCACAGGCCTAAATTAGCTTGGTCATGGTAAGAGTAATCAGCATCTCAGGCAATGAAACAAATTGCAGCTCGTGAAATGTTTGCCTCTCTCATTGTGGGAATGATTAGTAGTCGGCTTGGAGATTATATGATTATCCAGCCTGCAAGGTCTCCACATAAAAGTCAGGCGCAGCAGGGGGTTCTGTAAGAAGTCAAAATACCGGAAGGTGTAGTGCAGGGGGGTCAGGGCTCCGAAGAGGGACAATATGCCAAGTGTTATAATACAAGGGGCGAGAAGATGACGTGGCGTAATAATCCAAACCGCAGCAAATTGACTGCTAATTCTACTAAATCCCCCCACTTCTTCCAGACATAGTGCTCTGGAGCTTTGTGAAAAGTTCCCAAAAAAGCAGCTTTGCTTAAATTTAAAGGGAAATACAGAAAAACATACTTTTTTCTAGTTGTTTCATTCAATTTGGTTTTAGGAATAAAATCTGGTTCAAGCTACATCTGCCCAAAAAAGACATTTTTTATGCTTTCCAATTGTCTCTGGAAGTCACCTAATTAGTAAATTGTGTCCACCTGGTTGCAATGTCTTCTCAGTATAATTACAGCTGTTCTGTGAAAACCTCAGACCAGTGGCTTGTTTGAGACAATTAGGGATGAAACAGCATCATGAAAACCAAGGAACACTCTAGACAGGTCAGGGATAAAGTTGTGGAGAAAAGTAAAGCAGGATTACGATGTAAAAGAAAAATCCCAAATTCTGAACATCTCATGAAAAGCTGTACAATTCATTATCCAAAAATGGAAAGAATACAGCACAACTGCAAACCGACCAGGACCAATACATGGCTGTCCACCAAAACTGATATCCCAAAAAGGAGAGCACTAAAAAGAGAAGAGCCGAGAGGCCCATGGAGGAGCCACCGAGATCACAGCTCAGGGGAAGGATCTGCCCGCAGGACTATTAGTCATATGCTCCACCAACCTGACCTTTATAGAAGAGCTGCAAGAAGAAAGACATTTTTGAAAGCTAGCCATAGGAAGTCTGTAGCACCCCAGAGTATGGGAACTCGGACCTCTGGGCCTCTCTCTCCAATCAGGGAATGTTGCAGGTGGCCGGCCCAGACCCGTGGCCCCAGGGGACAGCCTAAAAAAAGGGGTATTTTGTATTTACAAAGGATAAGAGTCTCGTGACGCCACCTGTAGTACCTGGTGACTGGACACCAGTGCCGCCATAGTCCTCCGGAGGGTGGTGGTATTGTGGCTAGGGTGGAGTAGCTTCGTACAGGTGAAGCTGGGCCTCCGGGGCAGTGATGATTGTGAGGAATGGAGCAGGGGTATGGCCAGATTGTGGATCAATGGGATAGTCTCTGCAGATAACGGGAACAGGGTTGAAGAACACACACACACTGCTGAATGTCTCTTTACCTTGTACTGGTGGTATAGCAGGTAAAAGTCCAGAACACTGTCGGGTGACCAGGAAACAGTTGGATCTCCACAGCAAGTGGGTGTAAGGCCTCCGTGTCCTGTCCTCTTTTCCCTTGTTGAAGTCCCTGCCCCGTGTAGAACTTTGCTGGCCTCCTTTACTCTCTCTTCACCTGCACAGTCAATGGGACACCTCTGATGACTACCGCTGTTTCCCTCTCCATGGTGTCTGGCTCCCTGGACTGTGATTATGCAGATGACCGGGGGACTAGAGTCTCCCCGGCAAGGTTCTCTGCTGGGTGTGTAGCTCTCCTGCAGACGCGGACCCCGGGGTCTAATGTGTTGCTTGGTCAAACCTATTCTGGCTCCTCCGTTCCCACTTTGCTCCCTTCTTTTTTCCTTGTCTTTTGTCCCCACTCTTGGGCCTTGCGGGACTGCTCGAAGGCTGTTCAGGGTCACCGGTTCGGGCCTAACGCGGCACCGATCACCAGGACGTATTCGCAGCTCTCCTAGCATCTTCACACTCTGACTAACTCCTCCCCAGCATCAATATTTATAGGGGATCTTGCCTAAGGGCAGCAAGTTGAGCTCCCCGTACTGTGCTGGGGTGGAAGGTGTTGGTCATATTTGTGTACTTGCTGTGGATATTCAACTATGTTCTAGGAAGGCCTGTGGTCTTCTGTGAATGCAGGGTGCCACAAGTTACGTTTGTAGTTTGTAAAAAGCCATGTAGGGGACATAGTGAGCAGTGGAAGAAGGTGCTCTGGTCAGATGAGACCAAAGTTGAACTTTTTTGGCTAAATGCAAATAGCTTTGTGTGGCAGATAACAAACACTGCACATTGCAATGAAAACACCATCCCCACTGTCCCACATGGTGGTGGCAGCATCCTGCTGTGGGGAGATGTTTCTTCAGCAGGGGCAGGGAAGCTGATCAGAGGTGATGGGAAGATGGATGGATTACAGTATAATTCTGGAGGAAAACCTGTTATAAGCTGCAGAAAACCTGAGACTCGGGCGTAGGGTCACTTTCCAGCAGGAAAATGACCCTAAACATCCTGCAGATCTAAAATGGAAGGTTTATATCAGAGCATATTCCTGTGTGTGAAAGGCCCCATCATAATCAAGAATGAAATCCCACTGAGAATTTGTGACAAGACGTGAAAATTACTGATCAAAGACGTCTCCATCCAGTCTTACTGAGTGAGTACAAAGAAGAAGAGGAAAATGTCACCTCCAGATGAGCAAAGCTGGAGAGGCCGACCTCAAAAGACAGAGAAATAGGACCCTATAAAGCGCTGACTCCAGGGCCTGAATACAAACTCAAGTCAGAAATTTTAGATTTATATTTTTAAAATATTTAGAAAACCAGGAATCATTTCCTTTATGACTCACCATTTCCGGGGTTCTCAGGTCTCAGGCGATGCTTCCCATGTCACGGTTCCGCGCCTGAGGCTGTGGGGCCCGGTGGTCAGATCAAAGGGGATATTAGTATGTGGATGATTCTTGTTTGTCGTGACGCCACCTGTGGGAATCCGGTGATGGCACCGGCGCTGCTTGGGCCTCCGGGGGATGTGCGGCAGCTTGATGGGATGCTCCCCACAGGATGAGCAGGGGTCCCCGGGGCCAGGAGCTGCACTAGATGGAATACGGCAGCTCTGCTGTTTGTTAAGCAAAGTAAATAACAGTTCTGAAGGAAAGTACGGACACCAGGTTCCTCTGTAACGGGTCTTTACTGTAACAGTTGCGGTGATACACGGTATACAGTCTTGGGTAATGGACCGGGTGGTCTCAGCAATGACTAGTTTTAGCCCAAAGCTCCACGGTGTTCCTCCTTATCTAACTGTCTTTTCTAGTCGCCGATGTCACCTTAGTGCGCCAGTTCGAGGTACCAGGGAGGCTTCTTTAAGATTCCCTGCCGGTGTAATTACCCGGTTGGAGGGGGCCTGTTTCCCTATAGTGGGTTCTTGCTGGCAAGACGGCTTTATTGCGGCTGCAGTGAGGTGCTCCTAAGAAGCCGTTCCTTCACTCCGGATTTCTGCAGAACAGGAATAGACGTCTGCTCGCCTCGGAACCAGTGGTCCGGTGGTTGGGCACAGGTATGTTTGAACCCGCTCGGTGTTGCCCGTGTTCCGGTCTGGGTTACCGCTTATTGGTGCCCAGCCAGTAAGTTTAGATTCAGGGCTGCACGGAACTGTGCAGACCTTGCTCCTTCTTCTCCTACGTTACTCCAACTCCAACTCCAACTACTACTCCCTCCTTTCCTGACTTCTCCTACACACTACACCTACACTCCTCCCACCAGGACCTGATTGGCCCTCTATCTCTAAGTGGTGCATGTGGTGTATGGAGCTCTGGGTTTAACCATGTCATCACTGAGATGGAAGATATTACATCTTCTGTCAGGGATGCAATACCTTTCTGTGACGCACTCGTTGCGGTGCGCCACATTTACACTTCACAAATACTTGTACTTGGTGTTGGTATCACACAAAATCCAATAAAAAATGTGTTTGTGGGTGAAAAAATGTTGAAAAATTGCTACAATGCACCAACTGTTACACACGCTGAAGGGCGGAGAGCATCCAAGGATGGGACCCACTAGACCACAGGGGGGACCCCAGCCTACCCAGACAAGGGCAGGGCAGCATACGGGGCTATCTATAGGATGTCTCTCATATTCCAATTTAATGGCTAAACTCTGGGGCTCAATCTGACGACCTCTGGTTGGGGGGTCGGTTTCCCTCTCTGCAGGACGGCACCGGTTTTGTTTTGGTCCAGATGCTGATAGTTCTCTTTGTCTTTCCTTTCCTTTTTTCACTTTTTCATTTTATCAAACTGGAACAAACCAGGGTCAGATTTAAGGATTCTTCTACTTCTGAATTGGGACCTGTGGATTGCAGGGAGTCACATCTCTCTTGGTTTGTCCATCCTTGTGTGAGTGGTAGAGCTCAATAATGACATGCGGCCAAGCTCCACTGAAATAAAAGGGACTTTACAGCAATAAAAAGTGTTTAAATTTGACAGGACACCGCAGCTAGCTATTAATGAGTGTATTTGTTGCAACTGCAAGCCTGGGGATGTACCGTGTATAACCCAACCCGGTATAGAGATTATGCAAAGTTACAAATGTATAATAGGCCCAGCGCTAACAAATAAGTTTTAAAACAGTGGCCAACAGGGAAGTAACTAGATTAGGTGCAAGGGGTTGCAATCTCACCTTGGCCCTGGAGTTCCGGGGGCCCCAAAAGTCTCTTTGGCCTATAGAAAAAGACTAATGCTATTAAAGATTTGCAGTATTTGGGGGCCCCGTTGGAGCTTTTGCATCGGGGTCCATAAGCTACATTTCATTTTGATGCTTCCACAATGGGTTAAAATTAGAATTAATTTATAATAAACTCGGAGAAGCCAATATTTGCGAATCAAGTTCAGGTTTCTCCACTTTTTTAGGCACTTCACCCAGCACTTTGCCGTCTGACTCTTTCCCAGCGATGAGCGAGCTCCTTGTCTGTGTCTGTCAGTGATGGCATCGGATTCCAGAAAAGCAAAATGCATCAAAGTTGAGGTCAGGAGCTGAATGGGACGAGATCTCATTAATGGTCTTTCAGTCGTGAGGTCTGGGAATGAGGTGCTGAGAGGACCTGGCTGCCCAAAAATCATTGCCGACTTCACCCTGTAAAATATCCAGAGAAGGACCCGTTTTATGTTACGCGGCTCACCGTCCCACTGGAGAATGTGGAATGCCAATGACAAACGATGTTATAGGAAAGTAATGTATTGTCTAGATCAAAGGCACACGATTAACCATCTACGTGCCGCACCTTTGGAGACTTGTGGCAGTTTTGGGACTTCGGTCTCATTCCTTTATTGAGACTTCATTTAAAGGTGTTTCTTTCCTTTGGCAGTACAGGAATTAATGCCAAGTTTAGTTTCCTTACCAGGTGTGGCTACTCTGTGATCTCTCCCATCCCCTTTATGTGGTCACATGGTTCCAGCATCCTATGCTGGTGAATGAACCTCATTCCTGTCCTGGCTTTTTGAGGAGAATGAAGCTCTCTGGAGAACCTGACCGTTGCCAAGCTGTCTGCAGCCTAGGAGAGTGGCAGCAGGCATTAAGTTGTATTTGTCGTCATCCTGTTTGTCTCCCCTTCCCTCTTGTTGTTCTTATTGCAGTGGTTGGGACTAGTGCTCCTGCCACCCATCTCCCTATTGAGGGCTAACATCAGGGCCAGCGAGGGAATAGGTATCCTGTTTGGTTGAAAGAACCTGTATAGGGACAGTAGTAAGATCAAGCAACAGCCATAGGTGGTCCCCTCTTCCCCGTTCCCTATGAGCATGGAAGTCTGCTGTATTTGTCCATCCCAGTGTTTTGTGTAGTGCGCTGGAGATCATTGGTCCATGCGTCCCTTGTCACGCACTGTTTCTGGACACTCCCTGTGCTAAGCGTGACACTTATATACAGGCCATCTGCATATATGATTATGAGTAATTCTCAGGTGGTTGTCTACGTGGTGTCTTTTTTTCTAAAAAGGCATTGCACCTGTCCATGGGTTGTAGATAGAGATGAGCGAACCTTTCAAGATCCGGTTTGGCTCTGGTCGCTGAACTTCCCGGTGTTGAGCAAACCTGTCCAGTTTTGGAGTTCAGGTGGTTTACATTTGCAAAGCACTGGAGCCAACATCGCTGTGGTCGGGTATAGCTGGTGCTTGGCCAAGTCTGAGTTGCTTGCAGTGTTTGATGGGCTCATACTGGGCTTAAAAGCATAGTTTTCGGGTGTAGTTTGTGTGCAAAATAATTTGATTAATACCCCCCCGAGAAATGTTGTACTTGTGGCTGGCTGTATGTGGGCAGAGAGCTGAACTGCCAATCTATAGGTCAATATATATCTATATATTGGTATATATTTGTAAACTTAGCGCTAAATGTATCCAGTATAGGTATTAATTAGGACACTGTAGGTTTGGTACAACCCTTCTTCAGGATAGTTATTGATTTCCTCTGTTATAATTTTAAAACAATTTTTATTTGAATAAAACAAAATTTATGGGGTAAACTTGAGTCCACCACGTAGATGTCGCTAAGTATCTGGACGTGGACCTCTCGGGTGTTGTTTCTGATTCACTTGTAATATAAATGTTTGAGGTTTATATGTAGTACACCTTGGATTTATTGTCTGTATGTTATTTTTATTATGCTACTAGTAGTTCCCTTTTACGTATAGAAGGGCACACGATTATTCCTTGGGGTTACTAAATATACACAGCACTTGTTAACCCCAAGGAATAATCGATTGTGGGAACACCTAGGAACATAAAGCACCTAAAGACTGAGCATATAGAACTACAATGACTACAATGAGAGTGTTATGGTTAATATTTTAATCATATTAACAAGTTGCCTGCTCCTGACCAAAATGATATAGACCAAGTACCGGTGTGAAAAGTATGACACCAGACACACAGAGTCAGATGTACACTCTTCCTTGGAGTGGCTCCAAGTGGGTTTTATTTTAAGAGACATGAGGTTTTGTTCAGTAAGGGGCTCGGCCAGCCCTACTCAGATATATTCATTGGTCAGTGGGTTAGTCCATGGGCGGATCCATGAGGTCATAAGGGGGTGTGGTCTTGATCGAGTCTGTCCAGATGATGTGTCCATTCTGTGATTGGTCAGTCCTTCTATGGAATTCAGCTTCCTCCAGGAACTCCTTATTGTAAAGTTATGCAGTGTAAAATATTATACTCTTTGGATCGTTTCTCCCATGCCCTTATGTCTTAAGGATAATTAAGTATTTGATCCTATCGCTCTCCTCAACAGTAGTAATTAAACTGATACTAATAAACAGGATTATTACAGGCCACAAGAACAACCCAACAAGGCTACTATCAAATGTAACAACAGGACAGTGCCCTTCTATACGTAAAAGGTAACTACTCAGTTAATAGCTGCCTGTTCAGTTCAACTCAGAGTCTCTGGTTCACACAGCACGGACCTTCACACACTCCAAAGAGCCCCACAGCTTCACAGGCTCTGCATTAGTCCTCAGCAAGACGCAGGTTGTCTCAGGCCCAATATCAGCAACCCCTGCAGAAAGCTTGCAGTAAAGTCTGATCAAAGTTCAGGCTCCAGCTTTTCTCTGTTTTCGCAGCTTTAGCAGTGTCTCTTATCACACAGCAGCAGCTCTCAGCTTCCCTTAAAGGGGAACTCCAGTGAGAGAAAACTTTTTAGTACAGTTCCTGCCCTCCTACATGATGAAGCAGAGCCGTACACTGCAGTTCTAGGATCTATAGATCTCTTATAATTCCATAAAATCATACCTGCTCCTCTGCTCTAGCCCCCACCTCAGGGAACCCAGAATCTTAAGCCTGGCAGCTTCATGTAGGAGCAGAGAGCAGGAGGTGTGTCAGGGGCGTGACAGGAGGTGTGTCAGGGGATGCTGGGAGATGCAGGATCATCTTACATTCACACCCCTCGCATTTCTGTATGGGGAGAAGGCATAGCAGGGGGAGTGACCGCCGGCCTTATGCTCCACACATACACTCTATCCCCTGATATACCATCCTATGTGACAGCACAACACTGCAAATAAACACAGCATGAATGCTGAGAAGAATGAAAAAATAAACATGGAAGAGCTGACACCCTGCAGATCTGAAGACATGCTTTGTAGGTTCATATCTGCAAGGGAAAATAAGCAGTAGCAGCAGCGTGACCATGACACTGTAGGAATCTCAATCACTTTCCTGGTACTGTGAAATGCTGCATTTTTGCATGTTTTGGGCTGCAGAACTGCAGGGGTAAATTGCCACAGAATGAAGCTGGTGAACACATATTTGTAGTGCATGTTGCAGTTCTTTACACATGGACCTGAGGTGTCACAAAGCTGCTGGGTACAAGACCATAACATGAACAGAAAGTGCATGCACATGGATTGATAAACTGAATAATACTGTACATGCATTCTTACTTTAGATTGATATCATATAAGACAATCTATAATTGAGAACATTGAAATAGCATTTTTTTTAGGTGTTAATAGATATTACATGATGATACAGGTGTGTACTATAACGTGTGTGTAACAGATGCTGCAGACTAAGATGCCTGTTACTGAGAAGTGGTGATGATGATAGTTGAAAGGACTGGAATCTACCATGTTCCTATGGGGAAGAGGAGACCATGCAGAGCTGAATTGATCAATGTAATGATTTTCCTCTGCTCAAATCTTCACATTAACAGTACACATTATGCATCATCACACAGCACAGGATCACAGCATGTATCTGTATCTGCTTGGTGACATGATTGCTATTTGAAGCCTGGACCCCCTGTCACATAGGATTGTATATCAGGGGCTGGAGTGTATGTGTGGAGCATGGGGCTGGCGGTCACTCCCCCTGCCATGCCATCTCCCCATACAGAAATGTGAGGGGGTGTGAATGTAGGCTGATCCTGCAGCCTACAGCATCCACAACCCCGACCCCTTGAGACACAGCCTGTGGCTCCTTAGAAACAGGAGCCGTGTCTTCAAACCAGCACTGTTGCAGCATGTTACGGTGAAGATTATGGGTGGGCCCCCCTGTCCCCACCATCTCAACCTCATAAACTGGAATCTCAGGGTTCACCCGTTTTTTTTACCAGGTATGGAGTCGCCTCCCACCTTTCACACAGCTTCCCCGTCGGTCATTTGACCCTCACCAACACTCTATCCCCCAGAAAGAAAGGCTCTGTCTGGACAGGCAGCGAGTCTCTATGGGCCACCTGACTGAGTCGATTACCCACCACCTGATACACCACTCTTAATTGGCGCCGCTGTTCTCGAACCAATTCAGATGAGGTCCGAAGGGAATCAGAGGAGGGATCTGGCATGTTCAAATCTTCAATATCCCTCCCAGGCCTCCCGAAGATCAACATGTGTGGCGAGTAGCCGTAGTGCTGTGCACCCGATTATTGCAGGCCCACATCAGCTCGGGAAGGTACTCAGGCCAGCAAGCCTGCTGTTCGCCCTCTATTGTTCTCAACATCTGTGACAAAGTACTATTAAAATGCTCGCAAGCGCCATTTCCTTGGGGATGGTAAGGCGTCGTTCTCAAATGTGTGATACCATAAAACTGGCACAGCTCCTCCTTTAACGTCCCCTGTAAGCATGCCCCCTTATCTGAGTGTATCCTTTGTGGACACCCAAATACCTTGAGGAAATGTCGACACATGGCCTTAGCCGCCGACTCCGCCATCTGATCTCTCGTTAGCACCGCCACAGCACATTTAGTGAAATGAAGTGGTCTGTCATTACCAAGCAATAGGGGCATCCAGACGATAAGTACCCTATCAATACGTAATCAATCATGAGCAGTTCTAAGGGGGCAAGGGTCTTAATAGACTACGTAGGAGCCCGCTGCTCAGGGCTCTTACTGAACCCACAGACCCAACACTGCCGACACGCCTCTGCCACCATCCCTCCCAGATCAGGGCAACTGTAATCACTGGAGTTTCTTTTCACTCCCAAAATGGGCCCCCTTCTCATGCGCCTCGCGAGCGACCACCGGGCCCATCGGTGTTGCAGCTTAGATGGCAGATACACCTTACGATACAAGAGGCCTATTTTCACACATAACTTATCCCACTATCGCAATACTTTCACTCCTTCTGCAGATAGTTGGGCCTTGTCTTCTGCACATGGGCAAATCCCATTTTGTACCCAAGTGCGCACTAGTATAATGTCTGGGCAATCGTTCTGATCTTTTGCCCAATCTGAAGGTGTTTTTCCCAGGACACACGGCATCCCTGATGCCACCCCACTTGAAAGTGCCACACTTTGGAAGATAGGTACCTGCCCCAAGTCAGGGGTTTCAGTATCCTCAAGCTTGTCATCAACGCTTTCCCCCGTGGGCCCAAGGGATACCCTTGACAATGCGTCCGCATTTCCATTTTCCCGCCCAGAGTGAAACTTAATCTGATAATTAAATTTAGCACCGCTGATCCAACGCTCCCAGTTTTGCATTCTCCAAGTGAGCCAGAAGATTATTGTCAGTCATGACTAACACTTCAGCTCCCGTTAGATACTCGACAAAGCATTCTATCATTGCCCACACCAGGGCCAGTAGCTCTAGGCGAAATGAACTATAGTTAGCCGGGTTGCGTTCAGTGTCCCTTAAAGACCTGCTGCCATAGGCAATGACTTGATTCTGTCCATTCTGCACTTGTGCTTGTACCGCCCCCAACCCATGAAGACGACCGTCAGTGTACAACAGGAAAGGGGCATCAAACCGGGCATATGCCAACAGCGGGGCACTCGTTACAGCAGCTTTCACCTCTTCAAATGCCATCTGCTGCTTGAGTCCCCATTATATAGGGCAGTTGCGAGGTTCCAGCTCCGTCCCTCTTAAAAGTTCATTCAGGGGACCCACTGCTTGTGAGAAGTTAGGCACAAAATCGCCGATAGTACCCCGCCAACCCCAAGTAAGCCCGAACCTCCCGCAGGGTACGGGGAGGTGTCCACTACAGTACAGCCAAGACCTTACTGGCTGCGGTTACCACCCCGTCGGGGGTCACCACATGGCCTAAATACTCTATGTGACTCTGGAACAGTTGACATTTCTTCGGTTTTATTTTCAAGCCATTTAGTACTTTAGTTCTGCAACAGTCTGTGAAGCATTCTTTACCAGGGCTGGTCAGGATCATCTCAATGTGGATGGCACCAGACCTCATCTCTCCTTTCGCAGTCACTCACAGTTTTCCTGGCCACCGATCACTCAGTCCATCACTGGGAAGGTCAGTCTCTTTTCAGTTAATAGCTGTCTGTTCAGTTCAACTCAGAGTCTCTGGTTCACACAGCACGGACCTTCCAAAAAGCCCCACAGCTTCACAGGCTCTGCGTTAGTCCTCACGACACAGACACAGGTTCTCTCAGGCCCGAGATCAGCAACCCCTGCAGAAAGCTTGCAGATAAAGTCTGTCTCTTATCACACAGCAGCAGCTCTCAGCTTCCCTTAACCACTAGTGTCACTCTCTTACAAATATGGGGTCTCCAAGCCAAGCCCCTGCTGGCTAACTCAGATAGGCAAAACCCACAGGGTCCTAGTGCTCTGCTAATACTATGACATTCCACACTCTCACACTAGTACAGTATATGGTCCCTTTCAAGCCCAATAGTTCATCATAATAGAAAGTTCCTCCTGCTTTAGAGCTTGGGAATGGGCCTTTGGAGACATGGAGGTCAGGGGGTGCTCTGGTCCCCAAGCCTGGTTGTCTTTCGGCTTATCCCACTGAATGCCTGAACTCCTTTCAGAACAATACTCAAACAACACACGGTGGGGGAACAACGCTCCAGTTAGACATCATTGGATCACCAACAGTCAACAGCATATAGTACATTCCCAGGAAGGACACAAGAAGGTGGATGTAACAGAGTCTTACCCTTCTGCTGGCCCACCAGAGATCAGAAGCTTCGTGAATTCAAGGGATCAAGGATGACAATCCCAGCCAGCAGCACCCTGCTTTTAGAGGGCACCTACTAAGAGGCGGTAGCAGCAAGTTTAGGAAGCTGACCGAGCACAGCGAGGTATGTGGCCTGATGCCTGGATTGTCCCAACCTGGATTCTCCAAACAAACAAATTTGTGAGCTCAGTGTTGGGCAGTAGAGCAGTTCTGTATCCACCAGCTGGATAAATGATCCCTAGGCTGATATCCTGTAGAATCACTCTGGTGACAGGAGCAGGCCCCTTTTCATATTCCTCAGCACCCATTTCAAAGCGTTGTGCCCCACAGGATTGGTGGGAGATGGCTGTTCCATCACTGCTTGCTAATTCAATATGATTGCATAATTGTCCTCTGAATGATGTAGTTTAGTACACCGCAGGGGGCTGATGCAATCCACAATCAGCAGATATTGCACAAATTAGTAGACAAATGGGGGCACTGAGCAGTCTCACATGGAACTGTGGCTCACGTCCCTAGACTTCCAGAACAAAAGAATAGTATATCTGACATAATTAAGAATAGTTCACCCTCCACAAGTGGTCAGATGCTGAGTTGTCACTGGGCCCCCTTAACTTTTCGGCCCCTGTGGCTGCACAGGTTGCACCAATCATATGTTCACCATATGTGTTCAGAGATGTCATTTCACATCCATTTATTCCTCCCCAAAGGATGCCATAGGACCATTCCATTTACATTGTTTTCCTGTTCCTAAGGGGAAGGGCACAATGTCCTGCCCCTGCTTATCTGCTCTAAAATGCTGTATACTACCTCAAGACGAGGCCCCAGCTGACTTCACTTGCTCTTTCCCCAGTCCCTTCTCATACCCTGATTCTCTAGTACATAGAAAGGATCACCTCGCTACAAAAGCAAAATTTGTAACAAGGCGCCATAGTAATAGGTGTCTTCAAATGTTGTAAATGGGCCATTTGGTCTTCTAAACCACTGGTACATGGGTGGGACTGATACCCTTGCATCTCATTAAGCTACTCACAGACATCAATTCCTTCCTTGTACCAACATGGACTGATGTGAGCATAGCTTTGAAAAGCACAAAAGGATGATTACCTGCCTAACTTGTCTTGCCCTAGTATGGACTGATTTACGCCACATCCATCCCTCTATAGTCTCGGATTTTTTACATATCTGTAGCGCCCCGCTAGTCAGTGCGCTACAAAAGGGTACTGCACCCCTAACAGAAGGTGCAGTATGCTTTGTTCTGGTAAGGAGTAGTAGAAGCCTGAAGCTCCAGCACTACATACACACACCTAGTAATAGGGGACCAATCAGACGCCCGTTACTAGGGTAACCGGTCCCGGTGGGAGGAGAAGCTAGGTTATATAGTGAGTGGGAAAAGTATAAACAGTAGTGTTCGTCCCCACGGCCTTAATGAGGTTGAAGAACTGGAGTTTGGAGGATCTAGATCTGGATGAAGACAGCACCTTAGATGCACTTGCACTTTTTGTCTTATGGATATTATATCTTTAATTGTATCATCGTGTAGCACTTTGGGATAATTGTTGTCCCCGTATATCAAGTCATGTTTTCTATATATATTCTCACTATTTACTTCTGGTATGAAAGGTTGGTTGAGTGTCACCGGCCGGTGAACTATGGATGGTGTTTGTTTGAGTTTGCACTAGCACTTTATAATCATAGTGCGGTATCATCCCAGATTTATGATATATAGTATTCCTCCATTATGTTACCTTATTAATATATACCTCTGTGCAATCACATTCACATTTGGCCAGTTTGGCTGGTAGCAGGATGTGGTGCGGATAACGCTGCACCTCCTATCTAGCTTAGGTGGTCATGGTGCTGCCTGCTAGATATGAGTATACCTGCTCCCAATGTGTTGTGCACACAGGCGGTAGTACCCGGTGCCTTCCGATCATGTGCTTTTGTTTTGATCACATGACATTGTAGTCATGTGACTCGGCACATTGACGTAAGGGCCAAAGAGACGCCCCGCGCTATAGATAGACCGTAAGGTGCGTCCCGGCGCCTAGCAACTGGGTACTCTTTAGAGGTGACGCAGCGGTTTCGTCACTTCCGGATTAACAACCGGAAGTGATGACAGACGCCGCGGCTCCGGTCCCGCTATAAAAGCCCCTCAGTCTCGCTCCATGGTCACCCCCCTCGGAAGAAGCCCAAGCGAAACACGTTACGGGGAGGTGGCCACGGACAGGTAATACTTTCAGACCCATGAATTGACTTTTGGCAAACTAAATGTGTGCTTGTTTGGCATGTACTTATAATCTGAAGCACTTTTGGCTGGTGCCTGCTATTTGATTCATTGTTGTTTACTGCCTTACTTGCACTTTGTATTTCATGTGGTCTCCTGTCATGTGTGCTACCTGGATATCACTTTTAATGCTGCATTTATGCACTAAATTTTAATAAAGAGCACTTTGCAATATCAACTTGGCCTGGCTCCAGGGTGTCTTTATAGGAATTGGTATGTGTTTGGAGGGCCTTACACTTTAATAGGGGTTTTTTGAAACCCTAACAGAAGGTGCAGTATGCTTTGTTCTGGTAAGGAGTAGTAGAAGCCTGAAGCTCCAGCACCACATACACACCTAGTGATAGAGGACCAATCAGACGCCCGTTACTAGGGTAACCGGTCCCGGTGGCAGGAGAAGCTAGGTTATATAGTGAGTGGGAAAAGTATAAACAGTAGTACAAGAAGCAGTGCAGTGAAGAGTGCAGAAATGAAGAGAAGAGAAACAGAACAGCAGAGGAGAAGTAACGGGGAGGGCACCTCAATCTGGTGACCCAGAAGAGAAAGGGGCAGATAGGGGGTAACTGAATCACCCTGGCCCAGTCCGAAGCGGGGTACCGGCTCCGACGTAGATCAGAGGTCCATCCCTGAACCGCAAATTACCGGAGTGGTCGATGTCTTCTTGGGAGCACTAGCCAACCGCCCTACACCAAGCACGGTCTCCACCAGAAGTGCTAAACATGGCTAGGTCCCCTTTGGAGAGATAAAGGGTTCCCATATCACCCGACAGACCTGGTTCAAGAAGTGGGATTGTGCAGGGCAGCTCAGATAAGAACAGAGGAAGTGATAGAGAAGGAACATCACCGGAGCTTCAGAGGGACACTGCTCACCACCCGGTCCACTACCTTAGCTGAAACAACTGCATTACCCTGTAAACCTGTAGATTACCGGAGTAAAGTACCTATACAGAGTGAGCAACGTGTCTGTGTTCCTTTCTAATGAACTGTGGTTTACCTGCCTTACATCTCGCAGCGGAGGTTGCGCTGCCCTATTCCACCATTGCTACTTCTAACACCCCGGGGACTCTGCTCTTCCTGTGGGGAGCTACGACACCTTGCTGCTGCCCATTCCCCGGAGGTTCAAGCAGCGCCGGTGCCATCAACGGACCTACAGGTGGCGTCACGATTGACTTTATTTTATTATTTTACCCCTTTTCATTGTCTGCTCAAGGGCACGAACTCTGGTACCAGTACGCCTGAGATCCGAGTACCCCTTGCTCTTGGCCCCAGACATATCCATCCCTCTATAATCTCAGTTTCCTTCCAGAACTTTGTTTCTCTGTTAAAAAAGTGCAACTCTTATATGTAATTCCCAAATTGTGCCCACACTGGTGGTGGTGTAATACACGGGCTTTAGGATTAAGAAATTTATGAGAAATTAGTTCCAGCTCACCCAGCCTCGCCTTGGTCTTTTCTCAAGGTTAATAGTAAAAATTTAAATCCGGCTCAACAGGAATGGATTTTCTTTTTTCATTTTCAATAAAAATCGTGCATACAAAAGAAAAAAATTACATGGTCGACATGATGCAGTTGACTGGGTCATATCGACCATGTAATTTTTTCTTTTGTATTCACCATTTTTATTGAAAAAGAAAAAAGAAAATCCATTCCTGTTGAGCCGGATTTAAATTTTTACTATTAACCTTAGGATTAAGGCTACGTTCACACTTTGCACTTTTTTTGCGTGGGAGCTTTTTGCAGCGTTTTGCACCTGCGCAAAAAAGCCCCGTAAAAAAAACCCGGTGCATTCACATACCGCCTTTTTGTATGGGCACACTTCTCCCCCTAAAGCACAGGGGAGAAGTGATATCACACAGGTGCGACAGCCCCTTTTGGGTTTCGTAGTGTATTCACATACACTGCGAAACCCAAAATGAACTAATCCAAATGTGTTAAAAAAAATAAAGACTGAATACTTACCCTCCGCCGGGTGTTCGGGAGGTGGGAGCCGATACAACCGCCGGTATCGCCCTGCATTGACCTATCACGATCGGTGATTGGCTGCTCACGGTCATGTGATATGCGCGTCATAGCACGTCACATATCATATGACCGCGAGCGGCCAATCAGCGATCGCAGGCCCTGGAAGGACAGTACCTGTGTACCTCTCTCAGCTCCCGGTAACCGAAACACCAGAGGTAAGTATTCAATTTTTATTAATTTTTAACACATCTGGATTACTTCAATTTGGGTTTCGCAGAATTTCACATTCACTTTGCCGTCAGATGCAGACACACATTGCACATTTTTGAAAAGCGTGCGCAAAAAAGCGCAATGTGTGAACATAGCCTTAGAACTTGCAAGATTCGGTCAGCAAATTTGGCACAGTTGGAAACTATATATAGTAGCCTAATGGTATTGGGTCTCATATTGGGATTGCTTCAAATGACTTCATCACTCCTTGATTTACATAGGTACGGTGGCTCAGTGGTTAGCACAGTATGGTGGCTCAGTGGTTAGCACTGTATGGTGGCTCAGTGGTTAGCACAGTATGGTGGCTCAGTGGTTAGCGCTATATGGTGGCTCAGTGGTTAGCGCTGTATGGTGGCTCAGTGGTTAGCACTGTATATGGTGGCTCAGTGGTTAGCACTGTATATGGTGGCTCAGTGGTTAGCACTGTATGGTGGCTCAGTGGTTAGCACTGTATATGATGGCTCAGTGGTTAGCACTGTATGGTGGCTCAGTGGTTAGCACTGTATGGTGGCTCAGTGGTTAGCACTGTATGGTGGCTCAGTGGTTAGCACTATATGGTGGTTCAGTGATTAGCACTGTATATGGTGGCTCAGTGGTTAGCACTATATGGTGGTTCAGTGATTAGCACTGTATATGGTGGCTCAGTGGTTAGCACTATATGGTGGTTCAGTGATTAGCACTGTATGGTGGCTCAGTGGTTAGCATTTTATACGGTGGCTCAGTGGTTAGCACTGTATATGGTGGCTCAGTGGTTAGCACTGTATATGGTGGCTCAGTGGTTAGCACTGTATGGTGGCTCAGTGGTTAGCACTGTATGGTGGCTCAGTGGTTAGCACTGTATATGGTGGCTCAGTGGTTAGCACTGTATATGTTGGCTCAGTGGTTAGCACTGTATGGTGGCTCAGTGGTTAGCACTATATGGTGGCTCAGTGGTTAGCACTGTATGGTGGCTCAGTGGTTAGCACTGTATATGGTGGCTCAGTGGTTAGCTCTGTATATGGTGGCTCAGTGGTTAGCACTATATGGTGGTTCAGTGGTTAGCACTGTATATGGTGGCTCAGTGGTTAGCACTATATGGTGGTTCAGTGGTTAGCACTGTATATGGTGGCTCAGTGGTTAGCACTGTATGGTGGCTCAGTGGTTAGCACTATATGGTGGTTCAGTGGTTAGCACTGTATATGGTGGCTCAGTGGTTAGCACTGTATACGGTGGCTCAGTGGTTAGCACTGTATATGGTGGCTCAGTGGTTAGCACTGTATATGGTGGCTCAGTGGTTAGCACTGTATATGGTGGCTCAGTGGTTAGCACTGTATGGTGGCTCAGTGGTTAGCACTGTATATGGTGGCTCAGTGGTTAGCACTGCAGCCTTGCAGCACAGAGGTCCTGGGTTCATATCCCACCAAGGACAACATCTGCAAGGCGTTTGTATGCTCTCCCTGTGTTTGTGTGGGTTTCCTTCCACATTTCAAAGACATACTGATAGGATGTCTTGTAGATTGTGAGCTCCAATGAGGACAGTTTTGCAAATGTATGTAACGTGCTATGGAATTAATAGTGCTATTTAAATGAATTAATATGATTATTATAGGTAAGGTATCAGTTGCAGTTACAACCTCAGGCCCTGGAACATAAAAGGGGCCAAAAGGTCACCTTGGCCCTCATGAAAAGATCAGTACTTTCATAGACCTGTGATAGCGGGGAGCCAAGTTAAAGATTTTGCATTGAGGTCCACAAGGGTCACATTTTGTCCCTCCGCTCTTGACTTGTCCCCCCACTTGACTAACCGCTCAAAGTCAAATATTTCCCATCTCCTCCCCATTACGGTCTATGTTTATATTTCATAGCCCAGCAATCACCATCCCAGGGTCAGGTCTGACTTCAGAATGTGCAACAGTGTCAGTAACTCAGGTTTCGTTTCTCAGGGGTCCGTCAGCATCTTCTTCTCATTGTTTATTTATCCTCCTCATTTCCTTGAGGGTTCGGGACAGTTGGAGAAACAATGTCAGTAACTTATACTCCTATAATGCGGCAATTCATCAGTTTTATAAATCTACCGCGCCCTTTATGCTGCCGCTCTCAGGTCTGGTGCATCAATTACTGCCTGGTCTACAACGGAAATAGCCACCCAGTATGCTTCCATATAAACCATTCCAAGTAGACTACTAAGCTACAAGCAAGCTCTGTGCATTAGTGATGACTGAGCACTGCCTTGCTTTGGTGCTCGGTACTCGAAATGAGCAGGTTGCTCGCTCAGATGGGCTCGACTCGATTACGGAATATAATGGAAGTCAATGGGGAACTCATGTATTTTTCTCATTGACTTCCATTATACTCCATACTTGGGTCACGCCCATCCGAATGTCCAACCTGCTCATTTCAAGTACCAGGCACCCGAGCATTGTAGCGCTCACACATCACCACTGTGCATGCGTTTTTTTTATTTGCTCCCTTGGATGGAACTCCATGCAAGAATACTGGTTGTAGCTTACCCCTAATACTTGTTTGGTCCGAAATTTGCTACTGACACTTAAAGAGTTCTTGTTGTGTGCGCACTCTAAGAACTGGGCATAGTTGTGGTTATGTGCGCACTCTAAGAACTGGGGATAGTTGTGGTTGTGTGCGCACTCTAAGAACTGGGGATAGTTGTGGTTGTGTGCGCACTCTAAGAACTGGGGATAGTTGTGGTTGTGTGCGCACTCTAAGAACTGGGGATAGTTGTGGTTGTGTGCGCACTCTAAGAACTGGGGATAGTTGTGGTTGTGTGCGCACTCTAAGAACTGGGGATAGTTGTGGTTGTGTGCGCACTCTAAGAACTGGGCATAGTTGTGGTTGTGTGCGCACTCTAAGAACTGGGGATAGTTGTGGTTGTGTGCACACTCTAAGAACTGGGGATAGTTGTGGTTGTGTGCGCACTCTAAGAACTGGGGATAGTTGTGGTTGTGTGCGCACTGTAAGAACTGGGGATAGTTGTGGTTGTGTGCGCACTCTAAGAACTGGGCATAGTTGTGGTTGTGTGTGCACTCTAAGAACTGGGGATAGTTGTGGTTGTGTGCGCACTCTAAGAACTGGGGATAGTTGTGGTTGTGTGCGCACTGTAAGACTGGGGATAGTTGTAGTTGTGTGCGCACTCTAAGAACTGGGCATAGTTGTGGTTGTGTGCGCACTCTAAGAACTGGGGATAGTTGTGGTTGTGTGCGCACTCTAAGAACTGGGATAGTTGTGGTTGTGTGCGCACTCTAAGAACTGGGATAGTTGTGGTTGTGTGCGCACTCTAAGAACTGGGATAGTTGTGGTTGTGTGCGCACTCTAAGAACTGGGATAGTTGTGGTGTGTGTGCGCACTCTAAGAACTGGGGATAGTTGTGGTTGTGTGCGCACTCTAAGAACTGGGGATAGTTGTGTTGTGTGCGCACTCTAAGAACTGGGGATAGTTGTAGTTGTGTGCGCACTCTAAGAACTGGGGATAGTTGTGGTTGTGTGCACACTCTAAGAACTGAGGATAGTTGTGGTTATGTGCGCACTCTAAACACCTGGGGATAGTTGTGTTGTGTGCGCACTCCAAGAACTGGGGATATTTGTGGTTGTGTGCACACTCTAAGAACTGGGGATAGTTGTGGTTATGTGCGCACTCTAAGAACTGGGGATAGTTGTGGTTGTGTGCGCACTCTAAGAACTGGGGATAGTTGTGGTTTTGTGTGCACTCTAAGAACTGGGATAGTTGTGGTTGCGTGCGCACTCTAAGAACTGGGGATAGTTGTGGTTGCGTGCGCACTCTAAGAACTGGGGATAGTTGTGGTTGTGTGCTCGACATTCGTTGCGCACTCTAAGAACTGGGGATAGTTGTGGTTGTGTGCGCACTCTAAGAACTGGGGATAGTTGTTGTGTGCGCATCTCTAAGAACTGGGGATAGTTGTGGTTATGTGCGCACTCTAAGAACTGGGGATAGTTGTGTTGTGTGCGCACTCTAAGAACTGGGCATAGTTGTGGTTGTGTGCGCACTCTAAAGAACTGGGGATAGTTGTGGTTGTGTGCACACTCTAAGAACTGGGGATAGTTGTGGTTGTGTGCGCACTCTAAGAACTGGGGATAGTTGTGGTTGTGTGCGCACTGTAAGAACTGGGGATAGTTGTTAGTTGTGTGCGCACTCTAAGAACTGGGATAGTTGTGGTTGTGTGTGCACTCTAAGAACTGGGGATAGTTGTGGTTGTGTGCGCACTCTAAGAACTGGGGATAGTTGTGGTTGTGTGCGCACTGTAAGACTGGGGATAGTTGTAGTTGTGTGCGCACTCTAAGAACTGGGCATAGTTGTGTTGTGTGCGCACTCTAAGAACTGGGATAGTTTGGGTGTGTGCGCACTCTAAGAACTGGGGATAGTTGTGGTTGTGTGCGCACTCTAAGAACTGGGATAGTTGTGGTTGTGTGCGCACTCTAAGAACTGGGGATAGTTGTGGTTGTGTGCGCACTCTAAGAACTGGGGATAGTTGTGGTTGTGTGCGCACTCTAAAAACTGGGGATAGTTGTGGTTGTGTGCGCACTCTAAGAACTGGGGATAGTGTTGTAGTTTGTGTGCGCACTCTAAGAACTGGGGATAGTTGTAGTTGTGTGCGCACTCTAAGAACTGGGGATAGTTGTGGTTGTGTGCACACTCTAAGAACTGAGGATAGTTGTGGTTATGTGCGCACTCTAACACCTGGGATAGTTGTGGTTGTGTGCGCACTCCAAGAACTGGGGATATTTGTGGTTGTGTGCACACTCTAAGAACTGGGGATAGTTGTGGTTATGTGCGCACTCTAAGAACTGGGGATAGTTGTGGTTGTGTGCGCACTCTAAGAACTGGGGATAGTTGTGGTTGTGTGCGCACTCTAAGAACTGGGGATAGTTGTGGTTGCGTGCGCACTCTAAGAACTGGGGATAGTTGTGGTTGCGTGCGCACTCTAAGAACTGGGGATAGTTGTGGTTGTGTGCGCACTCTAAGAACTGGGGATAGTTGTGTTTGTGTGCGCACTCTAAGAACTGGGCATAGTTGTGGTTGTGTGCGCACTCTAAGAACTGGGGATAGTTGTAGTTGTGTGTGCACTCTAAGAACTGGGGATAGTTGTGGTTGTGTGCGCACTCTAAGAACTGGGGATAGTTGTGGTTGTGTGCGCACTCTAAGAACTGGGGATAGTTATGGTTGTGTGCGCACTCTAAGAACTGGGGATAGTTGTAGTTGTGTGCGCACTCTAAGAACTGGGATAGTTGTAGTTGTGTGCGCACTCTAAGAACTGGGGATAGTTGTGGTTGTGTGCACACTCTAAGAACTGAGGATAGTTGTGGTTATGTGCGCACTCTAACACCTGGGGATAGTTGTGGTTGTGTGCGCACTCCAAGAACTGGGGATAGTTGTGGTTGTGTGCACACTCTAAGAACTGGGGATAGTTGTGGTTATGTGCGCACTCTAAGAACTGGGGATAGTTGTGGTTGTGTGAGCACTCTAAGAACTGGGGATAGTTGTGGTTATGTGAGCACTCTAAGAACTGGGGATAGTTGTGGTTGTGTGCGCACTCTAAGAACTGGGGATAGTTGTGTTTGTGTGCGCACTCTAAGAATTGGGGATAGTTGTGGTTGTGTGAGCACTCTAAGAACTGGGGATAGTTGTGGTTGTGTGCGCACTCTAAGAACTGGGGATAGTTGTGGTTGTGTGCGCACTCTAAGAACTGGGGATAGTTGTGGTTGTGTGCGCACTCTAAGAACTGGGGATAGTTGTTGTGTGCGCACTCTAAGAACTGGGGATAGTTGTGGTTATGTGCGCACTCTAAGAACTGGGGATAGTTGTGGTTGTGTGCGCACTCTAAGAACTGGGCATAGTTGTGGTTGTGTGCGCACTCTAAGAACTGGGGATAGTTGTGGTTGTGTGCACACTCTAAGAACTGGGGATAGTTGTGGTTGTGTGCGCACTCTAAGAACTGGGGATAGTTTGTGTTGTGTGCACACTCTAAGAACTGGGGATAGTTGTAGTTGTGTGCGCACTCTAAGAACTGGGCATAGTTGTGGTTGTGTGCGCACTCTAAGAACTGGGGATAGTTGTAGTTGTGTGCGCACTCTAAGAACTGGGGATAGTTGTGGTTGTGTGCGCACTCTAAGAACTGGGGATAGTTGTGGTTGTGGGCACACTCTAAGAACTGAGGATAGTTGTGGTTATGTGCGCACTCTAACACCTGGGGATAGTTGTGGTTGTGTGCGCACTCCAAGAACTGGGGATAGTTGTGGTTGTGTGCACACTCTAAGAACTGGGGATAGTTGTGGTTATGTGCGCACTCTAAGAACTGGGGATAGTTGTGGTTGTGTGCGCACTCTAAGAACTGGGGATAGTTGTGGTTATGTGCGCACTCTAAGAACTGGGGATAGTTGTGGTTGCGTGCGCACTCTAAGAACTGGGGATAGTTGTGGTTGCGTGCGCACTCTAAGAACTGGGATAGTTGTGGTTGTGTGCGCACTCTAAGAACTGGGGATATTTTGTGTTTGTGTGCGCACTCTAAGAATTGGGGATAGTTGTGGTTGTGTGAGCACTCTAAGAACTGGGGATAGTTGTGGTTGTGTGCGCACTCTAAGAACTGGGGATAGTTGTGGTTGTGTGCGCACTCTAAGAACTGGGGATAGTTGTGGTTGTGTGCGCACTCTAAGAACTGGGGATAGTTGTTGTGTGCGCACTCTAAGAACTGGGGATAGTTGTGGTTATGTGCGCACTCTAAGAACTGGGGATAGTTGTGGTTGTGTGCGCACTCTAAGAACTGGGCATAGTTGTGGTTGTGTGCGCACTCTAAGAACTGGGGATAGTTGTGGTTGTGGGCGCACTCTAAGAACTGGGGATAGTTGTGGTTGTGTGCGCACTCTAAGAACTGGGCATAGTTGTGGTTGTGTGCGCACTCTAAGAACTGGGGATAGTTGTGGTTGTGTGCGCACTCTAAGAACTGGGCATAGTTGTGGTTGTGTGCGCACTCTAAGAACTGGGGATAGTTGTGGTTGTGTGCGCACTCTAAGAACTGGGGATAGTTGTGGTTGTGTGCGCACTCTAAGAACTGGGCATAGTTGTGGTTGTGTGCGCACTCTAAGAACTGGGCATAGTTGTGGTTGTGTGCGCACTCTAAGAACTGGGGATAGTTGTGGTTGTGTGCGCACTCTAAGAACTGGGGATAGTTGTGGTTGTGTGCGCACTCTAAGAACTGGGCATAGTTGTGGTTGTGTGCGCACTCTAAGAACTGGGGATAGTTGTGGTTGTGTGCGCACTCTAAGAACTGGGCATAGTTGTGGTTGTGTGCGCACTCTAAGAACTGGGGATAGTTGTGGTTGTGTGCGCACTCTAAGAACTGGGGATAGTTGTGTTTGTGTGCGCACTCTAAGAACTGAGGATACTTGCTTGGCTGCTAGATGGTTATGGTTTAAATGTCCTTTTCCAGTTTATTAACAGATCGCATAAACCGCTCATAGAACAGTCCAATACAAGTCATCACCAGCAATGACATACACAATCCTCATTTCTATGGCAGGTACACCCGCACGGGGTCTCACAGCTGTATCCCCATGAAGGTATCACAGCCTCCACTCACTGACCTCTTAGTTGGCTGCTCAGGAAAAGTGCCTGACTGGGATGACTGATCAGGTTCTGCCAAGATCCACATTGACTCCTGTCAGTCCATGGCTCCAGGAGCTACAGCCAGCTCCAGACATGGTCTCTTCACATGTGTAGGTTTGCAGCATCCAGGACCTGGCAGACATCACAAACATGTGACCAGGGAGAAGAAACATGATATCACCTGAGACACATGCTATAGGAGGTATGTGGTTAACCAGACTTGCCCATCACTTTCCAGTTAACCTGTAAATCCAGCTCTAAATAAACTATAAAGGCTTGTGGAACAATAAGTCCCAGCAAACCATCCTGGATTCAGATTGCAGCATACCTCTGTCTGTGCAATACATACCTACCTCTTTCAATATTGCCAGTCGCTACCTCAGAGAGTATATCCAGGTTGTAAAATAAAATAAAAACGTTGCTGCCTACCTACAGTACATGTTGTGCCTTGCGTCGTTGTTCACTAATACGGAGTGGTCTCAGACTGCTCCTCATGGTGATCCTGCAGATTCTTCACGTCAACAGAGAGGCTGTGTGACCAGGGGCAGATTAAGGGTAGCCAGGGCCCCAGGCGGTTCAGATGTGTCTGTGTGATGGACATTTCTGGAATCTCAGGCTTTGCTGGTGCTTTAAAAAAAAAAGTACGTTGGCTTTTTATTAGCATGGATTTGCATAAAACCAATACAAAAAATGCCCTGTGTGAACTTAAAGAACTGAAAGAGGACCTGTCCCCTCCCATTCTATAGATGATGATCTAATTGCAGCACTAAATGCAGCATGTCTGCTGCATTCAAGCAAGGGGTCCCCCATCCCTTGATCCCCCCTGTACCCCAAGATAATTGATTTAGAAAACTTACAAACTGGAGCCGGATAGGAGGGGTCTAGTGGCTGGAGCCACCTCTCCTCACAAGGGAATCTCACGCCCCCTGTATAACGTATCCTCCCTTCGCCGCCTCCTCCCTGTCAATCATGGTCTTCCTCACCTGCTGCATGCCAAGCAGGACGCAGACGCAGTGTGAGGGAGCGTTTTGTGACAATAATAATAGTGGTGGCAAATTTGAAATAAGCAGTCCTATGTATTATCATGAGGGCAATTTACTCGGGTCCCCCAACAGCCTTGGGCCCTGGGCAGCCTCCCATATTGACCGAACTCATTATAATCCACCACTGGGTGTCACATCTGTCCGAGGACACATAGAAAGAGGTAAATTTGCTGCTCTCTAACACTAAGGCCTAGTTCACATGTAAGGTTAGTCTGCGTTTGCGTTTCAATGCATTTTTACCACTAAAAACGCATACAAACGCATGCGTTTTCCCCCCCATTGATTTCAATGGAAACACAAAAACGCATGCGTTTTTGCAAATGCAGCCAAAAACGTAAACTGTTGCGTCTAGGGCAAATTCACATCTGTTTTTGCATGCGTTTCCATTGAAATCAATGGGGGGAAAAATATCTGTGTTTGGATACATTTTTAGCGGTAAAAACGCATAGAAATGCAAATAAAGCAAAATGCAGAACAGACTTAGATGTGAAAAGAGCCTAAGTAAATGTGAAGTAGCATACTGGCTAATGAATGCAATGGCAAGGCTATATTCTTATCTGTCTCAACTTATCAGGTCCTAACCTTGTGCCTCAGCCTGCGGTGTGCAACTGCGTGTATGGATGTTTTATGCCACTATGTGCAATTAAAGGCCTGCATGTAAGGGTGTGTCTAGGACCTAGGCTACAACAAGATGGAGAATTTGAACATGGCTACAGGGCAGAGGGGGGTGCACAGTCAGAAGACATAATAGCACTAACATTAAAGATCAACTGGTGACTCCTCTAATTAGACAAAGGTAAATCTGCCGCACACTAACACTAAGTAAATGGGAAGTATCATACTGTCTAATGAATGCAATGGCAAGGCTATGTGTAAATATAATTCAAGTGTGAATGGGGCAAAAAGGCATAGAGCAAAAAACTGCTTCAAGATACAGAGAAAAAAAATGAAAACTTAGCTGATGCACTGGCCATGGCATGAGAGCCCGATAACCAACGTCAAGGTGTCTCATCTTATCGGGCCAGGAGATCAGAGGCGGCCGCCGTGAGTTCAGCGGCTGCTGCCGCTGATCTCCCGGCGACCGCCACTGAACTCCCGACCGCTGCCGAGACCTCTGATTGGATCCACTGACCAAAATAAAGCACTTTTTGAGTTTCCGATTTTTTTCCTTACACGGGTCACCATATATGTTCATACATTTTATTATTCATATATTGAACTTTAATGGTCATGGCAATACCAAATATGCTTGTTTTTTTGTTTATTTTTTATCATTTTTAAATTACATAACTATTTAATGTATTTACTTAAACTTCACTTTATGATAGTCCCCCTAGAGAACTTAAAATGTTGATAATTTGATTTGCTTGTACCATAAACTGCAATACAACACTAGTGGAGCTCACTTTATCCAGATTAATACAGTCACCACTAGGGGAGCTCACTACATACAGATTTATACAGTCACCACTAGGAGGAGCTCATTACATACAGATTTATACAGCCACCACTAGAGGGAGCTCACTACATACAGATTTATACAGCCACCACTAGGGGAGCTCACTACATACATATTTATACAGCCTCCACTAGAGAGAGCTCACTACTTACAGATTTATACAGTGACCACTAGAGGGAGCTCACTACTTACAGATTTATACAGTCACCACTAGAGAGAGCTCACTGCACACAGATTTATACAGCCACCACTAGGGAGAGCTCACTACATACAGATTTATACAGTGACCACTAGAGGGAGCTCATTACATACAGATTTATACAGCCACTAGTAAGAGGAGCTCACTACATACAGATTTATACAGTCACCACTAGGGAGAGCTCACTACATACAGATTTATACAGTCACCATTAGAGGAAGCTCACTGCATACAGATTTATACAGTCACCACTAGGGGGAGCTCATTACATACAGATTTATACAGCCACTAGTAAGAGGAGCTCACTACATACAGATTTATACAGTGACCAAGAGGAGCAGCTCACTACATACAGATTTATACAGGCACCACTAGAGGAAGCTCACTGCATACAGATTTATACAGTCACCACTAGGGGGAGCTCATTACATACAGATTTATACAGCCACTAGTAAGAGGAGCTCACTACATACAGATTTATACAGTGACCAAGAGGAGCAGCTCACTACATACAGATTTATACAGGCACCACTAGAGGAAGCTCACTGCATACAGATTTATACAGTCACCACTAGGGGGAGCTCATCACATACAGATTTATACAGCCAGTAATAAGAGGAGCTCACTACATACAGATTTATACAGTCACCACTAGAGGGAGATCACTACATACAGATTTATAAAGTCACCACTAGGGGGAGCTCACCACATGCAGATTTATACAACCACCACAAGGGGGAGCTTACTAAATACAGATTTATACAGCCGTAACTAGGGGGAGCTCACTACATACAGCTTTATACAGCCTCCACTAGGAGGAGCTCACTACATTCAGATTTATACAGCCATCACTAGGGGAGCTCAGTAAATACAAATGTATGCAGTCACAACTAGTGGGAGCTCATTACATACAGATTTATACAGCCACCACTAGGGGGAGCTCACTACATGCAGATTTATACAGTCACCACTTGTGGGAGCTTACTACATGCAGGTTTATACAGCCACCACTAGGGGGAGCTCAATACATTCAGATTTATACAACCAAAACTAGGGGGATCTTCTGACATACAGATTTATACATCCACCACTAGGAGGAGCTCCCTACATGCAGATTTATACAGTGACCAATAGGGGAGCTCATTACATACAGATATATATATATAGTCACCACTAGGAGAGGCTTACTACATACAGATTTATACAATCACCACTAGAGGGAGATTATTACATAAAGATTTATACAGCCATCACTAGTCAGAGCTCACTAGATACAGAGTTATACAGTCACCTCTTGGGGGAGATCACTACATGCAAATTTAGGGGGAGCTCTTGACATACAGATTTATACAGCCACCTCTAGGGGTAGCTCACTACATTCAGATTTATACAACCAAAACTAGGGGCAACTCTTGACATAGAGATTTATACAGCCTCCACTAGAGGGAGCTCACTGCATACAGATTTATACAGCTGCCATTAGGAGGAGTTCAATACATACAGATTTATACAGCCACCCACAGGGGGGGGGGCTAGGGGGGAAGAACTCACTACTTACAGATTTATACAGCCACAACTAGAGGGAGCTCACTACATACAGATTTGTACAGCACCCACTAGAGGCAGCTTACTACATACAGATTTATACAACTACCACTAGGAGGAGGTCACTATATACAGATTTTTACAGCCACCACTAGACGGCACTCATTGTATACAGATTTATACAGCAACCAGAAGGGGGAGCTCACTACATACAGATTTATACAGCCACCAGAAGGGGGAGCTCACTACATACAGATTTATACACCCACTACTAGGGGGTGATCACTGCGTTCAGATTTATATAGCCACCACTAAGGAGATCTCACTACATACAGGTTTATACAGCCACCACTAGAGGGAGCTCACTACATACATATTTGTACAGTCACCACTTGTGGGAGCTCACTACATGCAGGTTTATACAACCACCACTAGGGGGAGCTCAATACATTCAGATTTATACAACCAAAACTAGGGGGAGCTATTGACATACAGATTAATACAGCCACCACTAGGGGGAGCTCACTTCATACAAATTTATATAGTCACCACTAGGAAAGGCTTACTACATACAGATTTATACAGTCACCACTAGAGGGAGATTATTACATACAGATTTATACAGCCACTACTAGTCGGAGCTCACTACATACAGAGTTAGACAGCCCCCACTAGAGACAGCTCACTACATATATATTTATACAGTCACCTCTTGGGGGAGCTCACTACATGCAAATTAATACAGCCACCACTAGGGGGAGCTCACTACATTCAGATTTATACATCCAAAACTAGTGAAAGCTCTTGACATACAGATTTATACAGCCACCACTAGGGGGAGCTCACTGCATACAGATTTATACAGCCGCCATTAGGAGGAGCTCACTACATACAGATTTATACAGCCACCCACTAGGGGGAGCTCACTACAGATTTATACAGCCACTGCTAGGGGAGCTCACTACATTCAGATTTATACAGCCACTACTAGGGGAATCTCTCTATATACAGATTTATACAGTCACCACTAGGGGGAGCTCACTACATAGAGAATTATACAGCCACCACTGGAGGGCGCTCACAACATACAAATTTATACAACTACCACTAGGAGGTCACTATATACAGTATTTTACAGCCGCCACTAGGCGGCACTCATTGTATACAGATTTATACAGCCACCAAAAGGGGAGCTCACTACGTACAGATTTATACAGCCTCCAGAAGGGGGAGCTCACTACATAAAGATTTATACAGCCACTAATAGGAGGAGATCACTGCATACAAATTTATACAGCCCCCACTAAGGAGATCTCACTGCATAGAGGTTTATACAGACACCACTAGAGGGAGCTCACTACATACAAGTTTATGCAGTCACCACAAGGGGGCGGTCACTGCAGAGAGATTTATACAGCCACCAATAGGTAGAGCTAACTAAATACAGATTTATACCGTCATCACTAGAGAGAGCTCACGACATACAGATATATACAGCCACCACTAGAGGGAGCTCACTACATACAGATTTATACAGGCACCACTAGAGGGAGCTCACTACATACAGGTTTATACAGACACCACTAGAGGGAGCTCACTGCATACAGATTTATACAGCCACCACTAGAGGGAGCTCACTACATACAGATTTATACAGCCACCACTAGAGGGAACGCACTGCAGACAGACTTATACAGGTACCACTAGGAATTTTGTCAACTGAAGTTTCCCTTTAAATTTATGTATATATAAAAAGGAAGATTATGAAATCACTCAAAACCCTGTAGACAAAAAAGCCATTGATCTCATGTTTTACATTGATCACACTGACAGTAAAATCAAAACTTCCATCAAAAATGCAAAAAAAAAAATCCTTCCTGAAATGTTCAAGTCTGAAATCTGTCAAGCGCCGTCCTCGGCTTCTGCTCACTCAGGTCCCCGGGAGAGATGACAAAGAAGCTTGTAAATTGAGTTTTAGAGCTGAAGTGACTGCACTGATTGCATATAGATTTTTCTTTTAACATTGACCAATGCACTTATGAAGGATATGGGATTTGTGCATACAGGGCAGCGAAGAAGGATTTACTCCATTTATATTTATTTCCCCTTTTCATATCTTCAAGAAATAGAAAATCTATATTATCCAACACTAAACGTAATTACCCCCCCTGACACTTTCCAAATGTGTATGCCAGTTTATGGAATTTTTCACTTCTACTCCTGCTTATTACATCCCTGTTCAGGATGTGCCCATTACAAAGTGAAGGCCCTGTCGTTAATCGTTAATGATATCGTTAGTACGTGACGGGTTTTCAGTCGTTCTAACGACGTTGTTCAGTGTGACATCTACAAACGATCAACGATAATTGGGCAGATCGTTGATGGAAGGTTAGTAAACCGGACCTTAAGCCAAACGATGAGCGTTCATTCAACCTGCAGCATAAGTGTGTGTGACACTTTGATAACGATGTCGTTAACGACCTCGCCTATTTAGAAGTGAAGGACGTTGGCGACCAAACGACCGCAAGTATTGTTCGCTTGTCGCGGAATCGTTGCTGCGTCGTTCTCGATATCAGTACGTGTGACTCCTCACTAGCGATCATTGAACGTTGTTCCAGCGAACTAGGTCAAGTCGGATCGTTGGTCGGTTCCCCGACACATTGAAGTGTGAAACGGGGCCTTTAATCACCTCCTTTATGATTTTTAGATGGTAAGATCTTCCCCTAAATATTATTGCCCCTTTAGACAATGGCGTAACTACAACAGGTGCAGGGGTTGCGATCGCACCCGGGCCCTGGAGCCTAGGGGGGCCCCAAAAGTCACTTTGTCCTTTAGAAAAAGGCTATTGCTATTAAAGATTTGCAATAATTGGGCCTTCAAGTTACGCCACTGCCTTTAGAGCACCATAGAAAGTAATAGTGCCCACTTTTTCCCCGTTAGGCTGGCTTCACACCACGGCGCAGTCCGGTCTGGGGCTGTCCGGTGTAAACCAGGCAGCCCCGGACCGGTTTTTGGCCCCATAGTAGCCTATGGGACCGGATGGATTTGGATGGCAGCTCTCTGCCATCCGGTTTCATCTCTGCGGTGGAATCCGGGAGAAATCGGATTTTTCTCACCGGACACAAAAATGTTGCTTGCAACGTTTTTGTGTCCAGGGAGAAAAATCTCCCCAAAAAGCCGGATTCCGGATTTTCCCGGATTGTCCCTGATTCTCCCGGATCCGGGGCAATCCGGTTCTCCCTAACATGGGAGCTTATGGGGCCGAATTGCCCCGGTCCGGGTGAATCCGGGAACTGGATACCGGCGGCTGCACGCCGCTGTTGTTTCAGGACCGCGGCTAGCTTCATGCTAGCCGCGATCTTGAAAAATCAGCAGCTGCGGCTGCAATTAAAGCCATCCGGCTGCACACAGGACTGGAGGGCACATTTGGCCCTCCGGTTCTGCGTGCTGATCCGGTCCGGGGCTGTCTGGTTTACACCAGACAGCCCCGGACCGGACCTTGCCATGGTGTGAAGCCAGCCTTAGAAAGTAACAATACCCCACAGGAGATTGTTAGGCCCCCTAAGTACCCTTGTAATGTAATAATGTCCCTGCATGTACCCTTAACAATAAAGAGCCATAAAGAGTAATGAAACCCCCTCTGAGCCCCAACATAATTAATAACCCTGAACATCTCCTTTATAATATTGCCCTGAGTGCCTCACTAATAAGTACGTTGCTCTTCATGTACTTTTAATCCTTCCGGATTCCCCTAATGTATACTAATAATGCATTTTAAGATCCCCATATATGAAAATATTGTCCCATGATTTCCCTGGTGATAGTGGAATGAGAAAGTTGGGTAATTGCCCAGGGCTTCAACTCTCTTAGGGGCTTCCAACCAGGGGAGTAATGATCACGGTCACAGTGGGTGTAAGCGGCCTGTGCGGGAGCTGTTCCCACTAATGCCAGTGCCTATTTCAGCAGGATGTGTATTCGAAGACCACACATTCAGATGGTGGATAGTGGCACTGTGCACAAGGGAAGACCCACCCATCATGGGCGTTCAAGAACTTTAAGGGCGTGAAGAATAGTCTAGCCATCCAAAGGCTATGCAATGTCTGGAAAGGTTGGACCATGGGTGAGGAGTTACTGCCCCGGGAGGGCGCCATTGAGAGATGTGGTGCCCCTGCGTTCAGGAGTCCACAAAAGGGAACTGCAGCCAGGCAGGTAGGACATTGTTGCACAACAACACCCTCACAGCCCACACAACCCACGTGTCAGAGAGGTTAACATCCAGCCCTGAGATTAGAACTCTATGAGATCGAGGGGTGGTGGATCAGAGGAGTGGGTTGGGCAAAACAAGTAGACAGGTGACTTGAGAGTATATAGGAAGGGGGAGGAGTAAAGGAAGTTAGTAGGCCCAGGGTGCCGAGCTGAAAAGACCAGAAGCTGAGCTGAAAGACAGAGAGACAATCACACGTCCTGTGAGTGCAAGGCCTAGGAGCGCAGAATCCGTACTGAGCCAGTGTGAGCCAGAGGGGAGAGAAAGCCCATCCGACGCTGATGCCACCAGGAGTGTGACAGAATAGAGAAGGGACGGTGTAACCCAGGCCCTAGACAGCAGCTGAAGCCACTGACTGCAGGCAGAGAAGTCCCTCCTAGGATACTGAAAGGAACAGAGAGAAGGAGCCTGGTAGAGCCTCGTGCTGGAGGACTATTGGAGGCTGGGCTGAGTAGAGTGTCGGCTCTAGAGGGGACCGTAGTTCACCCGGCATTCCCAAACACCGACGGGGGATCACAGCTTCACGCTAGGGTCCCTAACCCAAAGGACAGGCAGCTAAGTGACGCACTAGGACTCACAGAAGCCCGAGTCACCGCCATACTGTCCAGCGTACCACACACCACCCATATAGACGGAGACCGTAAACAGCCCGGAAAGGACGCTACAGACTGTGTGAGGGGTCACAGAGAGAGAGGCCTGGCTGCAGAGCAAAGGGAACCCGGAGAGGGAGAATGTACCCGTGTGTTGAGAACTGTGCTTGAACTATGTAAAGAACTGCAAATGACTTGTAACTTGCTTGAAGGAAACAAAGAGTAAAGACACGGAAAACCCTGAATTGCCTCTCTTGTCTGCCTCTATCAGCACACGATTCTTTCCCTACAGCCTGTCAGCACCAGCCAGGAGGAGAGATCCCTGCAGCGTCTGCGAAGTAAGTGTGTTACAACCTCACCATAGACTTTACCCTTACTGCCCCGGGGGATACAGTTCTTCCCACTGGAACTACACCATCTCCGCGGCCATTACATCACCCCCGGAGGTTCTGCAGCAGCGGCGGCCCCCATCACTGGCCGCATCAAGTGGGTGGCGTCACGAGTGACAATCCCCTGTAAATATCCCCTTTTTATTGCCGAGCCCGGGACACGGTCCGGACCAAGCCACCCGTGACTTCCCCGGCACCGTCCGGTCCGGTACCGAGTACCCCCGTCCCGAGGGGCCCGACAGAGAGATAGCTCACCCGTTGTTGGGTAATAGCAGAGAATGAGCAGAGACCTTGAGAGAATATAATGATGAGCTGGAAGAGACCCCACATTTTAAAGTGCGGAGCTGTAACACAGGAAGCCTTGATGGCATAATTTGCTTGTAGGAAGATGCCTGCATTACCCTGGTACCTGAAAGGGACCAAGACAGAACCAGTGTGCGCTACAGAAGCTGGAGTTGATGACGACTCCAGAGAAGAAGCGGAGGTAGACCTCACACCTAGTGCACAGTCTGGTGTTGGAGAAGGACGCGGTTGCTTGTGACACGCCCGCCACCAGGGCCGTAGGGTACTCGGAACCGGGCCGGTGGGTTCTTTTGGGGATGTCACGGTGGTGTGACCCGGCTCCATGGCCCTGTCCGTGTCATTGAAAATGGGGGAAAGGTTTATAGGGGATTAAGTCGTAACGCCACTCGTGGTTTTCAGCAATTTGATTGATGGCCAATGCTGCGGTATAGATTCTCTGGGTGATTGGTGATGTAGCAAATATGTAATAGCTCTCCACGTGTAGATTGAGGTCCCAGGGCAGTTGTAATATCTTTTAAATGATGGTATCAGTCTTAGCACAGGGCAGGTGGCACAGTAAATAATTCAAGGACACAGCAGGGTGCAGTCTTCACATTTTACTCACAGTTCTCACAGTTCTCCAGGTTTTAACAACCAGCCAGGTGCTGTGCCCTCCGGGTCAGGGATCCAGCGAACTTTCGGGTAACTTGGGTGCACTTTACCGGGACCCCCTTCTGGTGTACCTTCCCTGCAGCCTCGGGACCTGTCAGATGAGTTTTCCTAGTCCCCTTGACGCTATGAGGCTGCCTTTTTAGCGATTATGTGTGGATTTGACTGCTGCACATGAAGATACAGCAGTCTCCGTTTTGCTAGTTGAGGCCTACAGTCACTCCGCTAGGCTGCGTCCGGGCCCCTCTGCGACCCAGTCCCTCCACCCGACTCCGCTCGGCATGGATTCGGGTAACACGGGAGGATTCCTCACTTCCCATTCCCCTGGGACCCCTTCTCTGTCTCTGAAGCCCATCACCAGCTCTTGTGTTTGTCCTCTCCTTCCCTTGTCCTGGGACGAGCCTCTCCGCTCCAGTCCCCAGGACATCTCTCTCCGTCACTCCACTCGTGACAGACTCCTGTCACCAACTGAACTCTCTTCTAGACCCTTCTTCACATCTTCTAATGTCCCTCACGTTCTCTACGTCCCCTACGTACGTCCTTCGTTGTCCTACTTCCTTAAAATCTTCCTAGTGTTCTACTCTTATCTACTTCCTCCACCCACACCATCTTCCTAGTTCCCCCTCCAGCCTGGGATGGGGCCCTCTCTCAATAGGGTCCACCCAGATCTCCCTGGCCTGGAGTTGTGTGGTGTTGGATGTGTGTGTATGGGTACCAGGTAGTGCCCCCTCCTTACCCGAGAGTGGAGTGCCATACCTCTGGCTGAGGTTCAGTGCCTCTGTGGCAACTGGACCCTCGGGGGCGCCATACTTGTGTCAGTTTGTGGAGCGTGAGTTTCAGCATGACCCAATACGGTGTGTCATGGCTTGCAGAGTGGGTGGTATGCTGATGCCACTGGTGGAGGTACCTTGCAGGATGGTGGCACCCCGTGTCCTGGACTGTGTCGTGGGACAGGAAAGGCCTGCGGCCTGTTGTTAAAGGGCAGCAGGGAGGCTTAGAATTGGTCTGAAGAGTACCGTGAATAAAAACAATTAGATGTCTGGAGAACTCTATTCATGCTAGTTGCATCAGCTAGACAGTTGTGAAGTACTCTAAAGGCCTGGATCTAAGAACTAAATATGCAAAACTTTCTGTCATTGGCTGCGGATGGCCAAAGTTTTACCCCTTACCCTTGTTAGTTTGCCCATCTTTCACATCCCCCTGCTGGATTGATGGCATTAATAGTTGCGGGAGGGTCATATACCGTGCGCCAAGGACTGGGAAAGGAATGATTTTGGTGGGAGGGGGGAAGAAACCAAGGACTGTGTCCCTTCATGGACTTTGCCTAAATTTTCCCCCATGGACTGTATCCCTATCAGAGGACATTTGTTGGCGGGAGAGGGGAATGTGGACCCAATGCCTTGCTGAGTTGTAGGCAAAACGATTTTGCCTTTGGACCAAAAGGGACAAATGACTGTATTGCGTTGACCCTTGGTAAAGGACTTGGAACTCTTTGTTCCTAGGTCTCAGCCTAGTTCCCAGGTCCCAACCCTAAACCAGGGTCATGCCATCCCAAAAGAGGGGAGGAAATTTCTACCTCTGCATCAGAGATTGTTGTTCATTTATGTGTTTTGAGAGCTGCATTGTTGTCTTCCAAGCTCATTGGATGGTCGAGGACGACCATTGTTAAATGCTGTGTAATGTAATGCATAACACTGGTCAACAGCATTTTTGGTGCCAAAGATATTTCATTGAATTTAGGGTAACTTTGGGGTGCTGATTCTGAATATGTCATCAGTTTTGCCAGATTGGCTCAAGTTTTTGAGATTTTTCGTAAAATGTGTAACAAAAAAGACGTTTTTTGCTACTTTTTTAACGAAGTCTGTTATGTTTCTTCTATGTTTTGTCAGTGTATATTCACCACAAATGTAACAGAATGAGTCTGGATCGTTAAGACAACTTCTTCTTGATGAGTTCATGCTTTTCACTGGACAACAGAAAACAACATAAAGTTAGTGCAAAAAATCAAGCTATGAACAAACTTTTAGAACACTAATTAACACAAAACTATATTGAGAACTGCTCAGTTCAAGTACTAATCCAAAGAAATTAATGAGATGATGCGTTGCATTTACGAACAAGTGCTATAAATAAGATACCAAAAATCTCAAAAACGTGAGCCAATCTGGCAAAACTGATAGCATATTCAGAATCAGCACCCCAAAAATACCCCAAATTCATTAAAATATTTTGGGCACCAGAAAAAAAAATTTTTTTTGTTGACCTGTGTAATAGAGGTAAATGTTAGTAATATAAGATAGGAATGTATAATGTGTAAGGCCCCTTTCACATCAGCGGTTTTTGCCGATCGCGGCAGATGCGGTGAAAAAAAAGCATCTGCCACGGTTACCGCATAACCACTGCACTTGCGGCACAGTTGCGGCAAGCCCCATGCAATGTCTATGGGGCTTGCGGTAAGTGTGCGGCAGGTGCGTCCGTGAAAAAAAACGCGGTCAGACGCGTTTTTTTTTTGCGGCCGCACCTGTGGCAAGTGCCGATACCGCACTTGCCACACCTGCCGCAAGCCCGCATAGACATTCTATGGGGCTTGCCGCAACTGTGCCGCAAGTGCAGCGGTTATGCGGTAATTGCGGCAGATGCTTTTTTTTCACCGCATCTGCCGCGATCGGCAAAAACCGCTGATGTGAAAGCAGCCTAAGATGTAGGAGAGTTAACAATGTAATGGGAAATGTTCCTGTGTAATGTGAGCCATAGCAGTGTTATGTAGGATGTGATAATGCAGAGCATTATAATGAGTGTGCAGACGGAGTTAATTTGGGACTAGCCCATAAGGGAGAGGTTAGCATGCAGGCAAGGAAAAGGTTTCCTTCTAGAACTTGAATGGGAAATGTCAATATTGTTTTATTTTATATCTGTCTCGAAAAGGAGCACAATTTATGCCTAAAAATCCAAAGATTTGCCTGATTGTAAGGGAATACTTCCAGTTCTCACACTGGACACCAGAGCACAAGGTAGGCTGACCCTATTCTCTGCAGCTCACTTGTCTGCTTTGCTGTACAGTATAAGCTGGGACAGAGCAAGCAGAGTCATTTCGGCCTTATTATAGGACAGTTCTAATGTGCTAATGGCATAGATAATGCAACAGAATTACCCTATACACACAGATAAGACTGTATATGCAGTTTCCCAGTCACTCTCTGGTCCCTGGGGGCAGGGGCTGGCTGGTGCCTCTGGCCCCGGGTGGCAGTTTTGGCCTGCCAGCCCTGAGTTGAGAAGCGCTATAAAATTGTGCTATCAGAAATTTTTGATGCCCGGCGTGCCCGACGCTGTCTGCTGCTGTATCACAGCGCCGGCCGCAGAGCGCCGCCGGCCCATTTCTGTGGGGGGGCGGCCCTAGATGTGGGCTATACCACCAGCCCAGGGGGCACTTGCCCCTCTGCCACCTGGGCCAGTCCGCCCCTGCCTGGGGGAATGGTTGTACTTCATCATTTCCAGTTGGTGCCAATCAATTCTCAAGACTTGATCTTTTGGCCACATCAGTAATCGCCTCCCATATCCCAGGCATCGCACCAAAACACGCTAATAACAAAAAGATCCGTGGATGCCCGGAGGAGGTGATTCACAAGTCTTCCATCAAATGGCCAGAGATTATGGATGTGGCCGAGGACTGGATCCTACATTGTCTTTAGTCTTACCTAATGGGTCTGTTATGTTATTCCACTTCAGAGAATGATAAAATGATTTCATGAAATTCATTACTCGTTTTGTACAAATCGATGTTCGGACGAGCCGTGCGCTGAATCCCATTTGAGAGATTTGTGAAATGGTTTGATTGAGTGCAAATGAATAGGAGAAAATGAAGACTGTAAGACGGGAGTAAGATGACCTTGGCTAGAGTGCTGACTAATACGTCTAGATTATATAAGGTCAGGGGTTTATATATAGACGTGCAGAGGGGATCTCAAAACATGGTACCCACCAATGTAAATCATTGCCGTGCCGCTATAACAGTGCAGTCAGCAAAGGCACAGCACCCACAAAATGCTGTATAATGTTAGGGTTTTATCATTCCCACCCTTACATGGGGAAAAGTTCATTGTGGACTCTATAGTGGTAAATTATGGCAGTGACAGATCATGCAGCTGTTGCAAAAATAAAATAAAAAGTGCAATGGGCGATAAAGACATGAAAAATATCTCAATTTTGTTTGCAACCACCAATTGTGACAAATTCTGCAAACTTTGGCCACCAATAAAACTAAAGGGCCCATTCCATGCAACGATATCGTTTGTACGTCACGGCTTTTTGGGTGGTGCAACGATGTCGTAACGATAAGTCGTCTGATCGTTCATTGGACTTTTGTGATCAGGACCTTAAACCAAGCGATGATCGTCCGTCCAACCTGCTGCATCGTTGTGTGTGACACCTTGATAACTATGTCATTTACGACTTTGCCTATTCAGAACTGGAGGACGTAGGCAACCAAACGACCGCAAGTATTGTTCGCTTGTCGCGGAATCGTTGCTGCGTCGTTCTCGATATCAGTACATGTGACACCTCACTAGCGATCATTGAACATCGTTCCAGCGATGTAGGTCAAGTCGGATCGGTGTTCGGATCGTTGAGGCATTGAAGTGTGTAACCCAGCCTTCACAGAGACAAGATGATAGATTTCCCCATTGTTGCAGACTTTAGTCCTGAAGTGCCCCAGGTGTGCATAGGTAATCCTCGTAGACAATGGCGGTCTCCTCTTGGCAGTGACATACAGATGTCATGTGTGCAGCTTCTCTCCAATGGTCTACTTATGCGCTGTGACCTCATTAGTGGTGAGAGCTTTGAATAAGTCCTGGCATGAAGTTTTGGCATTCTTAGAGACGTCTTCCGATGTTATCCAGCTGATCCTTCTAAGACGGCCTAGTTTATTGAAGAATGAAGCCCACAATCCCCAGGAATTCCTAATTGTGGACTGAGTTTACATGAATCCCACAGCTCTTTCAGGCTAGAGCAGTGCTGAATTTACGGAGACTGTTAAAGATTAGGACAGTTTGGAAATGTTGAGCACCGTAGGCAGCTACATAACAGTTCTGTAAACTCTTTTCTCTTTCTATCCACCTTTCTCCAGACATACCGATTTCCAGAATTTCTTGAAGATGTACACCTCTTTTTAAGGCAACCCTAGGGGCTTGGCAAACCCATGCACGTACCTGGACATACGGCATCCGGTGGGTCCCAAACTGCCCAAATGTCAATTTGCAATATCTGCCTCACAGGAGCTGAGCTCTCTCTGTACGGCCCAATTGTTGGCTGTGCTATATAATAGGCACTCAAGTCTAAAGGCTAAGATTTTCAGGATTTCCTTAAGGGGGGTTTACACGTTGCGATATCGGCGTCCAATTTCAATGAAAAGTCACGTGGTTCGATCGTTGGAGCCGATATCGTTCCTGCGTTGTATGGCGTGAACGTCCAATACGATGCAGGAAACGATGTCAATGCGATATCGGGGATTGAATGAGCGTGCTATTCAATGCCCCGATATTGAAGGGAGATTGGAGTCGGATCGTGCTGTGTGACAGCCCAATTCCGATGTGAAGTTCTACGTCACCCATTCACTCCCATGTTAAATGGTCGTTCCTGGGTTGGGGGGCGTAGACATCGTACGGACGTTGCATCCAGAAATCGCAACGTCTAAACCTCCGATGTGATGCGGGAGAAACGTGCACTAAATGCGCGCTCCTGCGCCATTGAATTGCGATATCGGAACGATATTGCAACGTGTAACCCCACCTTTAGTATTGCACAGGGGTTGCAATCATCACCAGTGCAGGTGATTCAATTATCACCTATGCAATACTGAGGAAATCCTGAAAACATGCACTGTGTGTGGCTCTTGAGGCCTGGAGTTCGCTACCCCTGTCTTAGCCGTAGGCCTCCTCCCATCGTGCGGTTCCTGGTTTTAGTCTAACAAGAAAGAGTCCACTCCAGGTTGAAACTTCCTGCACTTTACTTGCAACACATCCACAGAAAGTTCCACAATAGACTGGAGAGAGAATCTTTCTTTTATCTTAAGCTGTTCCTCTCACTAAGCTGCAGGTTATGTGTCACCAGCTATCCGGGGAAGAGAGGGTTGGCGCTGTTCTATCCCCAGGGTCCCACGGCATGGGTCAATGTGTAACGTTGCAGTGAGGGCACTTTGCACAGCTAAGCTCATCCGGGATCTGTGTTCTTCAGCCAGGAAAGCTTTTTCTGGCCAACCCAGTGATTGAGCTACCTCACCACTACCTTCACTTGCTGAAGCTTGAAGGTTGCACCTGTTATTCACTTCACCTTCTTCAGCTTGCACAGCAACTTGGACCCAGTCCCCTCCAAACTCCCTCCTGCACGGCACTTGTAGCCACATTCTCTTTGTTCTCAGTTTTCCTTGTAATCCCCAAAATCAGGAAACACAACTACCTTAATATATCCCTTCCTTATGGGCCAGCTTCACAGTAACCATTTCAGCCCTGTCTTCTCAATGACCTAGGTTCAGTTTATACAACTGAGATAGCTAATACTAGTGACACCTACAGTGGGTGACAATACCACTCCCATATGTATATATACATATTCCCAATAGATAAAAACATGTTCACATCACTCCTTTTCCCAGAATCTAAAACAAATATATATATATAATAAATAAATAATTTCCAATGATACGCCTACATCAGGGCCGTGGGTACTCGGGAACCGGGCATCAGTTGTTCTTCACTCTCGGTTTTTTTAACGGGGACAGACGAGGCCGAGACCTGGTCCTGTGACCCTGGCGGTGTCATTTAATAAATGGTAGTTAACAGGGAAGACAGGAAAAAGACGGTATTCGTGATGCCACCTGCGGTACGCAGTCATGGGCTGCCGCCGCTGCTTCAGGACCTCTGGGGACGATGACCGGCAGCTTGGTTGGTTCCACTATCCACAGGCGGAGCGCAGGGCAGAAGGATGGAGAAGTCAATTCGTACCTTGGCAGATGTTCATGAAGTCATCAGCACCCCAGTATCTCATGCGGCCTCTGCGACCGGTGGTTGCCGCTAATAAAAGTCTCACACACCACAGCTGGAGTTCTTTTCCTTTTACTCAGTTGTTTCAGCATGGCCGCCGGGTACTTCCCTTGCCAACCTCTGATTCAGTGTTGTCTCCAGAACCGGGTCAGTGCAGTTGAGCCTCGGTTGGTGTTTCTTTGTCTCTCTCTCTAGGAGGTGTTTCTTTCTCTGGTGGTCTATAAGCACTATAAGCTTGTCTTGCCTCTCCTCTCAGCGCCTCCGCACACAGAGCTCAGGTACCGAGTTGAAAGTCCCCAAAATGGTGATGATAAAAACTACATCTCGTACCAGAAAAGAAAAAAATCTGCATACAACTGTGTGAACTGAAAAATAGTCTTGGCCGTTGAAAGGTGAGGAGGGAAATTTGAGAGAAAAAGGGGGCCCTGAAGTACTTTGCTGCCCAAGGGCCCATATGGGAAGGGGTATGACTACAACAGGTACAGGGGTTACAATCGCACCTTCGCCCTGGAGCCTTGGGGGTCACAGAAGTCTGTTTGGCCTATAGAATAAGACTAATACCGGTACTATTAAAGATTTGCAATAATTGGGGGCCCCGTTGGAGTTTTCGTATCAGGGCCCATGAGCTTCAAGTTATGCCACATAGGCCTTGCGTCTGATATGGGCATCAATTATTTGAACAGAGTTAAGTGGATCATGTAGCCCCGATATAGGGGGAAAGTTAGTAAATGTGTCTATTGGTAAAGCTGTTGTTGTGACCCAGAGCAGCCAATCACAGCACAGCTCACATGTCTGAAGCTGCTGAGGCAGAATGAAAACTGCGCTGTGATTGGTTGCTAGGGGCAACCTTGCCCCATTGTTTACATGAGGCCTTCTCAGTCCATGAGGCCTGCACCGTACAGCGGGCCGCTCTCCAAACACAAATTGAAGTAACATGGAAACATTTGAGCACAATTATTTTATTTCCATTGTTAAGCAGAAAAATAGAAAGAAATAAAAGCTTTCTATAAGTGGAAAAGCTTCAGATTGATGAATCCCAGGCCCAGTCTCATACCCAGACTTTCCTTCACCCGGGGGAGTCAGTGCACTGACATAGCCCTGCATCTGAGAGCCCTCAGCCAAGGCAGGCTGTGCCGTGCCGCCATATCTAGGCCTCTGCCAAGCACCCGCTCTTCAAAGAATATTTCCAACCTGAAACATAAAAATCAGCCATTTCTAATTTAACTTAATTGTCCCCTTCTTCAAGTTTTGGTTGGATGACGACCATAATCAGTTCCCGCACAGCAGGGTTTTCCTAAGCCCCTGAAGAGTAAACATATGTAGCGAAACACCCCCCCCCCACAGATTTCTAATGTCATAGTTACCACATAAATATTGTCAATTTCATGATATTTTAGTCCCACCAAGGACCACTCTGACCCCACCAGGGAGCTGGCAGAGTTTGTGTGAACCCCACCCCTGGAGATGCCTGAATTTTTGCATATAACCAGGCAAATTTATGTAACAGAGAGGCCTTTGGCCTCCCCCTCAGAAAACAAAGCCCCGCAATGTATCTGGTACCCCCAATAAATGGGGTATGTTCAGACTATTTCCCTGTACAGTCAGACACATCCATTACACAGTACACAGCAGGGACACATATATAAGATTATCTCAGCACAGGAGATGCAGTATGATCAAACCATGTCCCTGTACGGTCAGACACATCCATTAAACAGTACACAGCAGGGACACATATATAGGATTTTCTAAGCACAGGAGATGTGGTATGATCAGACCATGTCCCTGTATGGGCTGACACATCCATTACACAGTACACAGCAGGGACACATATATAAGATTATCTCAGCACAGGAGATGTGGTATGATCAGACCATGACCCTATACAGTCAGACACATCCATTAAACAGTACATAGCAGGGACACATATATAAGATTATCTCAGCACAGGAGATGTGGTATGATCAGACCATGACCCTATACAGTCAGACACATCCATTACACAGTACATAGCAGGGACACATATATAAGATTATCTCAGCACAGGAGATGCAGTATGATCAAACTATGTCCCTGTATGGGCAGACACATCCATTACACAGTACATGGCAGGGACAAGTATATAAGATTATCTCAGCACAGGAGACGTGGTATGATCAGACCATGTTCCTATATGGTCAGACACAAATTAACTCAGCACAGAAATATTATTTTGAATCAAATCCAATTGTAGAAATTATCATTATTCCAATAACTCTTAGTTCAAATTAATTAATTAAAACTTAAGTAAAACCCGCTCAAGTGCATGCAATACATGGGGCAAAAACATAAATTTTGTAATTGGGTTTTATTAAATAAGCACTATCATCAAAGTTTTTATCCTCCTAATATATTGTAATCATCATATTATAGAGCAGTGTGTATTTACAATTTCTCATTTTTCCTTTTCACCCAGTAAATTCTTCTCTTTTCTCTGCCCTATGTAGAATTAGGAACTCTCTTGTCCCTGCATGAATCATTCAACTCTTTAGCTCCTGACCCTGCTTCCCTTTCTGGTCTTTGCAGTGGTGACTCTTGTGCAGGGAGAAGAGACTTCCTGTTTCTGCATCGAGCTTAGTCAGCTAATCAGTTTTTAGTCATGTGATGCCACAGATATGATGGAAAACAGAAGAATTAACTGGGTAGAAAAGCAAAAATCAGCAATTGTAAGTGCACAGTGCCACAATATATGACTGCAATTTATTAAGTGAATAAAAACTTTCAAGGGAGTGCTTGTTTAAAGACTTTTTACCATTTGCCTCTATAGCCTTTGTGCTGCACTGTCAAATGACTTAATTTAATTTAACTAAATTCTTCTGTATCCTTCTGTCTCTGATCAATCTTGAAACATTGTTGCAAAATAGCGAAAAAAATGTGCCAAAATATCTGGCATACATAAAATCCCTCCAAGCAATAGGAATGGACTACATTTTCCCCAAATTTTGCAACTGCTTAAAAAGTCGGAAACGATGAATCATCCAAAAACATTTAGAAACACCAAATTTGCCCACAATGGAGAACATAAAAAAATATAAAATATACTTTACAAAAGGTGCAAATAAAAAGAATTAGATGCAAATGAAACAGGTTACAAACACTAAAAACTGGTAACGATAAAAGTGGTAACAATTGAAAAGAATGTTGGCTCAACCTGAAAGTTTCGAGAGGAATGACCGAAAAAAGGAAAACATTAGTCATTATTATTATTATTGTTATTATTAAAGATATTTAGGGCAATAAAGTGAAGCCGGAGCCTTACAGGCACTCGGATGCAGAGTCCTATCATAGTTCCTTGAAAGACTCCAGGTTTGATTGCAGAGAAAAGTGTCATAAAACTCCTGCAAAACAGGGCAGCAGATGATTGACGTGTGCAGCACTGCGTCACTATTTATTTTTTTATTCCTCCTCTGTGGGCATGCCTTTCTGCAGTAGTCAGAACCTTCTCCCTTTACTTTATCTAACCTCCAGCAACATCGCAAAATGAAAGTCTGAATGAGAGGGAGGGGGGAGGGATTGGCTTAACAGCCGAAAGAGCAGCCGAAAGGCATGGCAACAGGGGAGGAAAAACAAAACAAATAGTGATGCAGTGCTGCACACATCAATCATCTGCTGCCCTGTTTTGCAGGAGTTTTATGATACTTTTCTCTGCAATCAAACCTGGAGTATTTCATGTAACTATGATTGCAATCAATTATTATCATTAACTAACACAGATAATTGGTAATAAACTTTGCCAAAAATATAACAAACAAAAAAAGTCTCTTCTCACATTCTCACAAACTGAACATCCTGGACTGATACATTGTAGCAAACCAGCAGAGAGACTAGTGCAGCTGCTACTGATGTGTTTTAGGTTTCAGATACAGATAAAACGAAAGCATCAGGAATGGATAGAATTTCTCTCTTGATAGGAGTCCCGGCTCGTGTAGCTCAGCGCAGGCCCTGTCCTCTAGGAATGTGACTGGTGTATGGGTTCAGCATCTGCATAGAGTTAGCATTAAACACTTGGCAGGACTCCTCCTGAGACAAAGTGCTCTATAAAAGCACAGTGAAGAAGTTAATTCGCGGCAGTGAGGCTTCAGAAAAGAAGGGGAAAGGTTAAAGCATCTCTGCAGCATGATAACGAGATTCACGTTCTCCTCCAGATTATGTTTTCTGCTTTTATGAAAGATGAAGTTAAAGAAACACTCCGGACACTCGGAGGCAGGAATTGTATCGCTGGTGTTAATTTAAATTCCTGTGTTATACCCCGCCCCTGCGGAGCCCACTAGACATGACAGAGCGTGTTCTTTTAAAGGAGATCTGTCATCAGAAAATAAATGATCCTTTGTTTAATTCGGGTTTTTCTGATCATCATAATGGGAGACCCAGACAATGGGGTTTAGGGCACTGCCCTCCGGAGGTCACACTAGGTACTACAAGAACTGTAGACACCGCCCCCTCCGCTTATAAACCCCTACCGCAGGGAACATCCTCAGTTTTAAACTTAGTGTGCTCGGAGGTATCACACGCTTTGCTTGCACTTCATTGCATTCTCACAGCTTACGTGATGGCGTATGAAGACAAGGTAAAAGAAGGTCCCAGTCGGGGACCTCCGGCAGTCTCCCTGTTAACCTTCGGGGAACACGCAGGTCGAGGTACCGGAGGGCCTAGTGCCTGGGCACACTGTGTCCCCGGTACGCTGCCGTGCTCCTTCCCATCCCCCCTGGGGGCTCTGGGAAGTGGGAGATAGGAGCCTTGCACAGCTCCGCTCCGTCCGAGGCCTCCCTAAATGGTGCTTACAGACCGGACTGGAGTCAGCTCTGTCCGAGGCCTCCCTAAATGGTGCTTACAGACCGGACTAGAGCCAGCCCAGTCCGAGGCCTCCCTAAATGGTGCTTACAGACCGGACTGGTGCTGAACCCCCGTCCGAGGCCTCCCATAATATGGTGCTTACAGACCGGACCGGCACTGAGATACCCCGGTGTCTCCGGTGTGCCTGGGGGTAGTGTCTGGCACTAGTGTGTTTCATGACACTCAGACCGCGCGTTGCCTTCGGGCCCGCGGTTCTGGCGGTGACCCTGTGCTGGGGTCACCCTGGCTGACCGCCCTGTGTGTCACAGGGGCTGCGGCTGTGGGCTTCAGACTTTGTCTGTGAGCCCGGGTATTTATGTTTATACCTCCCGCGCTGCGGGCTCCGGCGCTTACATTATTGTAATGGCGGCCGGGAGAGATGTGGAGCGGCCCATGTGACCTGGATGGGCGTGTGTGTGTGCTTCCCGCGTGTTTCGGTCCCGCCCTCTGCTTCTACAGCGGCGGCCATCTTTTCCCCTCACTTTCCTACTGGGATCGTTGGAGACTGCTCTGCTGCACTCCAGGGGAGACCAGGTCTTCTTCCTCGCGGAGGTCACACACACACCGCTCCCTTCACCACCGCTGTGCAGCGGTCGGTAAGCCACCGGTTTCCGGTGAATTTTCTCCTGTTTGATATTCCCCTGCCGTGGGTATGTCCTCAGGGAAGAAAGGCGCTGCTAAGGCGGCCAGTACCACACCTGTCTGTGCTACATGCAAAGGGACACTGGTGGAGGGGTCCTGCAATAATTGCGGACGTCCAGACGCCCGGACTGTCACTGCTGAGTCAGCAGCTCCGGTGCTTTACCCTGAGGTTCAGGTGATCCCAGGGCCATGGGAAAAACAAAGCGAGATTAATGCTTCTATGTTGTCCCCATTGTCCTCCATGTCGCAATCCCTGGAGGCACTAACAAGGAGACTGGATGCTCCAGTTACTCCTTCAAGCTACCCCCGGGTGTCTCCATCTTCCACCGTGAGACCCCTTAAGCGGGCTCGCCGTGATGATTCACCCGAGCTCCAGATCCTCTCTGAGGAGGAGCGTCACTCTGACGGTGACGAGGATGATGGGGGTTCAACCCTCGGGTCGGTGTCTGAACCAGCTGAAGGGGTGGAGGATCTGGTGTCCTCCATCAACGAGACTTTACGCCTCGGGTTACCCCCTCAGGAGACAGCCGTTCACCCGAAGGAGGTCTATCAGTGGTTACAACCTGAGGCTAGACCATGTGGTTCCTTTTTGGACCACACTAACTTTGAAAGGGTGGTTAGAGCTCCCAGGGTACACCCTGGACGGCGTTATGTCCGCAAATCTAAGGACAACCGTTTTCCCTTTCCTCAGGAGGTGCTTCAGGAGTGGTCGCAGTCCCCGAAAGTGGACGCTTCCATGACCAGGATTGCTGCACGCTCCCTTTTCTCTGCCTCTGATAGCTCCTCACTGAAGGATGCGACAGACAGACAGGTCGAACAACTCGCCAAGTCGTCTTATGAGGCTGTGGGGTCGTCATTTGCCCCGAGTTTTGCTGCGGTCTGGACTCTGCAGGCGATCACATCCTGTCTGGATGGTATTGCTGACCTGGCAGGTTTCAACTCTGAAGTCATGGCACTTACAGAGAGGGCAAAGGCCTATGCAGATTATGCCAGGACGGCGTCCCTGGAGACTGCCACTCGCTCAGCTGTGGCTTCGGCCAATGCGATAGCGATCCGCAGATTGTTGTGGCTACGTCTATGGGACTCAGATGCCACGTCAAAGAAGATTCTGCAGAATCTTCCTTTCTCTGGTGATAGGCTGTTTGGTGCCGAGCTGGACAAGTTGATCAAAGACTCTACGGAGTCCAAGATTCCACAGAACAGACCTAAGCCTAGGTATACTGTGAAGAGGAACCCTAAACAGTGGTCCTTTCGTCCCAGCTCACAGCCGTCAGCGTCTTCCGCTCGCGCGGACCGTGGGGCCAAGTCTTCTCAGCAGTGGCGTCCCAAGAGTCGCCAGAAGAAGTCGGCAGGTACAACAGCTGCCGCTCCCAAGCCCACTTCCGCATGACTCGCTCCCTCTTCCTGCCTCCCCACAGGTTGGGGGTCGCCTGTCTCAATTTCAAGACAAATGGCGACTCCACATCCAAGATCAGTGGGTTCGAGACGTAGTCTCAAGAGGGTACAGGATAGAGCTGTCATCACAACCCACACACCGATTCCATCGGTCTGTTCCATCTCCAGAAAAGGCTCAGGCTTTTTATCTGGTGTTGGAGGGACTCCGCAGAGACGGAGTGGTGGTCCCAGTTCCCACTGGGGAGAGGTTCAAGGGTTTTTACTCCAACCTCTTTATCGTCCCGAAGAAGGACGGCTCCTTCCGCCCGGTTCTGGACCTCAAGCTGTTCAACCGGCATGTGTTGGTTCGGAAGTTCCGCATGGAATCCCTGCGCTCCGTGATCGCGGCTGTGTCGCAGGGCGACTTCCTAGCGTCCATAGACATCCGCGACGCTTACCTTCACGTGCCCATTGCACCGTCTCATCAACGATGGTTGAGATTCGCAGTGGGGGAGGAGCACTTCCAATTCGTGGCGCTGCCTTTCGGGTTGGCCTCGGCTCCCCGGGTGTTCACGAAAGTGATGGCATCAATGATGGCCTTACTGCATGCGCAGGGACACGCCGTCATTCCTTATTTAGACGACCTGCTGGTCAGAGCGCCATCGGAACACCTGTGTCAGCGGAGCCTGCAGGCGACCATGCAGTCTCTGGAGCAGTTCGGGTGGCTTCTCAACATCCAGAAGTCCACCCTGGTTCCAACCCAGTCACTGACGTATCTGGGCATGGATTTCCACACGGACTCTGCTCTAGTGTCCCTACCACGAGCCAAACAACTGGCCATTCAGTCAGGAGTACACGATCTCCTCAGATCACCTCGTTCATCCCTACGGGTATTGATGAAGCTGGTGGGACGCATGGTGGCAGCAATAGAGGCGGTGCCCTTCGCACAGTTTCGCCTCCGTCCTCTGCAACTGGAAATCCTCCAGAGGTGGGACAAGAGGACGTCCTCTCTGAATCAGCTGGTGGTCCTCTCCCAGCCGACCAGGGATGCTCTGCAGTGGTGGCTTCAGCCGAGTCACTTGTCGAAGGGACGATCCTTCCTGAAGCCATCGTGGTTAGTGGTGACCACCGACGCCAGCCTGAAGGGCTGGGGCGCGGTGTTCTTACACCACAGAGCTCAAGGTCTCTGGACACGTGCAGAGACAACGTTGCAGATCAACGTGCTGGAGCTCAGGGCGGTCTATCTGGCACTCCTGGCCTTTCGGGTGTTCCTATCCGGACAACCGATTCGGGTTCAGTCCGACAATGCGACGACTGTCGCCTATATAAATCACCAAGGAGGAACCAGGAGTGCACAGGCTCTAGCGGAAGTCCACCGCATTCTATCATGGGTGGAAGCCAACAGCTGCTTGATTTCCGCAGTCTACATCCCAGGTGTCGAGAATTGGGAGGCAGATTACCTGAGCCGACAGGGGATGGACGCCGGAGAATGGTCTCTTCATCCGGACGTCTTCCGGGACATCTGCATCAGATGGGGGACCCCGGATGTGGATCTGATGGCCTCCCGGCTGAATCATCAGGTGCCACAATACATGGCGAGATCGTGGGACCCTCAGTCTCTGGGGGCAGATGCTCTAGGCCTGAGTTGGTCAGATTTTCACCTGCCATATGTTTTCCCGCCCCTGGCACTGATGCCCAAGGTCCTGTGGAAAATCAAAACAGAATGTCACGCAGCCATTCTAGTGGCTCCGGATTGGCCGAGGAGGTCCTGGTATCCGGATCTGTGGCAACTGTCCGGCGGACACCGGTGGGCTCTTCCAGACCGCGCAGATCTTCTCGCGCAGGGCCCCTTCTTCCGCCCCAATTCCAGGGCCCTCAGATTGACTGCATGGCTCTTGAGGCCTGGCTCTTAACATCCAGGGGTTTCTCTCCTGCGGTTGTTTCCACCATGAACAGAGCTAGACGGCCCACGTCACGGAAGATTTACCACAGAACGTGGAAAGTCTTTTTCGCCTGGTGCTCCTCTGGGGGACATGTACCTTGGCCCTTGTCGATCCCGACCCTATTGGCTTTTTTGCAGTCAGGTTTGGAATTGGGCCTTTCCCTCAGTTCTCTGAAGGGTCAGGTATCAGCGCTGTCTGTATTGTTCGACAGGCGCTTGGCGCTCCTCCCAAAGGTTCGTCAATTTCTCCAAGGGGTGTCTCGAGTGGATCCGCCGTATAGGCGACCTCTGGACCCTTGGGATCTCAACATGGTCTTGGCGGCTTTGCAGAAACCACCTTTTGAGCCATTGAGAGAGGTCTCTCTTTCTTATTTGTCACAGAAAGTGGCCTTTCTGGTGGCTATTACGTCCCTGAGACGGGTCTCTGAACTGGCGGCACTATCGTGCAAGTCACCCTTTCTGGTGGTTCACCAAGACAAGGTGGTGTTGCGCCCGCGGGCGGAATTCCTGCCAAAAGTGGTTTCCACTTTTCATTTGAACCAGGAGATTGTGCTCCCATCATTTTGTCCCGCTCCTGTTCATCAGATTGAGCGCGACCTCCATACTCTGGACCTCGTACGGGCTGTACGCATTTATGTGTCCAGAACTGCCTCCTTCCGGAGTTCGGACTCTTTGTTCGTACTGACGGCAGGTCGCTGTAAGGGGTCAGCGGCGTCAAAATCTACCTTGGCCAGATGGATCAAGGCACCCATTCAAGAGGCTTACCGGTCTTCTGGTTTGCCTCTTCCGGTAGGCTTGAAGGCACACTCGACAAGAGCTGTCGGTGCCTCCTGGACCTTGCGACATCGCGCCTCTGCTCTGCAGGTGTGTCAGGCGGCCACTTGGTCTAGCCTGCACACCTTCTCTAAGCACTATATGGTGCATGCCCATGCCTCTGCGGATGCAAGTTTGGGCAGGCGGGTCCTCCAGGCGGCGGTTGCCCACCTTTGACGGGGACCGCGTATGCAAACGTCTTTTGAGGAACTCTTTCCCGCCCTGGGGTATTGCTTTAGGACATCCCCATTGTCTGGGTCTCCCATTATGATGATCAGAAAAAAGAGAATTTTGTTTACGTACCGTAAATTCTTTTTTCTTGAATCATCAATGGGAGACCCAGCACCCACCCAGTGTTCCGTTGTATGTTACGGTTGATCTGTCCCCTGTTGGGGCAGTTTATCCGGGTTGTTGAACCGTCTGTTCACGGTGTCTTCCCGAGGTTTCGGGTGTGGTTTTTCTGTTGTCTCCTCGCAGCTTATGGACCAAACTGAGGATGTTCCCTGCGGTAGGGGTTTATAAGCGGAGGGGGCGGTGTCTACAGTTCTTGTAGTACCTAGTGTGACCTCCGGAGGGCAGTGCCCTAAACCCCATTGTCTGGGTCTCCCATTGATGATTCAAGAAAAAAGAATTTACGGTACGTAAACAAAATTCTCTTTTTTATGTTATATGCATATATTAAATATGTTCTTGCTATTTTTGTTTTCATATCGCAGTTTTTATTACGATTAAAATAAATTAGTAAGCAGCTACTGAGGCTAATCTAAGCTCACTTTTTTTCAGGAAATGCACATGTATATTAGCAACAATGAACAGAATCAAACCCTCATATAGTCTATTGAAGTATCTAATGAGCAGGTGCATAGGTCATCATGAAGGGAGCGGGAGCTGTGACTATGAATGTTATTAAAAGTGTAAAAAAAAAATTCTTCTGAAAAGAAGGAGAGTGAGTCTAAAATTACTTCTAGTGCTGGGGTGCACAACACTTTTTGATCCAGTGGACACATTGTCATACTGGACCAATCCCAAGGGTCAGGATTATTTTTAAAGGAGGTGCTTACATAAACACATCACCAAAACCACCATCAGTACATGAATATATCACCAGAACCACTGTCAGTACATGAATACATCACCAGAATGTCAGTCAGTACAAGAATACATCACCAGAACCACTGTCAGTACATGAATACATGACCAGATTTTTAAGTTTGAGGACGATTTGGAAAGTTTATGCTACTAATTATCAGTATCAAAACACCCTAAATAAGTTTTTAAAGCGGGGTGGTCCAGTTCTGGGGTGGCTGGAATTTTTAGGATGGAAGTGTGCCACCCCAGAGTCTGCCTCCCTCAGGGGTTAATGTCATACTTAGAAGCAAAAAGGGGTATCCACACCAGGTAAGCCCACAGCATGCAACACTTTTCCTCACTCCAGACCAGAAGGGGGAGCTCTGAAACCTGAGTTCGGGGGAGCTCCCCTATAAATTCTGGCCTGGGGGCGGAGTTAGTGAGTTCAGTTCCTAGGAGGACTGTGAAGACGACCTGTGGACTGGAGCAGTGCTAAGCTCGTCCCGGGTTAAGTAAAGAGTGAGAAACAGCAAGCTTGAGGGACCTGTAGGAGAGGGTCTGAGAAAGGAAGGGAGTAGGACAGGGGAATGGGGCCAATTACCAGGCTCACTCCAGTGCAGAGCACCAGAAGCGGACACGGGAGTCCGAGGTTGTGAGGGCATTCCAGACCCAGCAGCCAAAACCAGAGGATCGAAGATTCCAAGTCTCCCGGCCACAGCAAAGCACCAGGAGGCAAAGCAGCATCAGAGAGCTCAGGAACAGTGGCCAGAGGAGTGGTGCCCAGGAAGGGCTTCAGCTGCCTGCTATACTGGTGAGAGACTTTCCAGCAGGAAGAGAGGGTCGCAGCTTAGCTACAGGCAGCCAGGACCAGTCAAGCATAGCGCAACAGGGAGGCCTCAGAATTCACCAGGGGAGGAGATCCTCGACTTGCCTCCAGGTCACCTGGACTCACAACATCACCTGTGGACAGTATCCTGGTTTATACCTGCAACTACCAGTAAAAGTAATGGAGACTACGTACTGTGTGTCTGTCAGTTATTCCGCACCCTCAGTCCTGCACCCCAATAGCCAACCACTGTCATAGATTTTATAAGTTTCCCTGGGAAGCAGTTCCACCTATGGGAAACGATATCATCAAAGCTGCAAGTCCCTCATCCCCAGAGATCCTGCACCGCAGCGTCATCCATCCTTATCTGAACACCACGAGTGGTGTCACGACAACCATCCCTAAAACACTATCCCCTGAACTTTCAAGTTGAGCCCCAGCTGTGTATCGACCCCTGTGACTCCCCCCAAAGCATCAAAACCCGGTTCCGAGTACACCACGGCCCTGGGGCACATCAATTTCCTGGCGTCACAAACAGGATGTCGTGCCCGTTGGCAATGGGTACTGTGTGTCATTTACTTTATTGAACTGTGTAGCAGTCGCCATTGTTATCCCACGATCCGTGCGGAAGCCGAAGGGGTGTGCCATTGTGTGTAGAACAACAGAAAGGGCAGGAAGAGAAACCCTGCCCTGTGCTCTGACATCAGCCGGCGGATCGCAGAAAGCCCTGAACCAGAAGTCTCCTGTGCTCTCATTCCCCGCCTGCGGAGCAGTAAACTGATCAGCTGGCAAACACTGAGAACCTGGCTGTGGTTCACTAGGGGGAAGAAAGATGTCCGATCCGGAGGGAAGAGAGCCCGCGGTGGACCCGACCACTGCCCAAGCCGAGGCTGCAGTCCGAGTCACCAACATAGCCCCATCCGAGCCTCTGGTTGCATCTGTGGCAGCACCAGTCATGCCGTTCTCAATGCCGTATATTCTGGGAGTCACCTGGCTACCGCAGTATTCAGAAGTATCAGATTCCCTGAACGATTTCAAAGAGAGTCTGAAAAGTTTGTTTAGAGTGTATTCCATGACTAAGGAACAGAGAGTGACCATGTTAATAGGACAGATGACTGGTGTGGCCCAAAGACAGGTAAAGTCATGGCTGGACACTGAAAAAAGAACTGTTAAACAAATCTTAGCCAGGTCGAAAGAAGCCACATACTGCAGCGGAAATTAAAATGAGGTTTTATGTGTGCAAATAAGAGGTGCAGGACAGTATATGGAACTATGCATTAAATCTCCAAGAGGCACAGAGGGCCATGAAGCAGGTAGACATTGACATTGCACGAGATGCAAGCTAGCTATTTACTGAGCAGATTATTAAGGAGCTCCGGTCTCATGCCCACCGGACACAGCTACATTTATTGGCTCTGCAAATCCCTGACCTGGACTTTGTGCAATTTAAAGAACGGGCCATTCAAGTATTCTGAGAACCAACAGCCAGTAGCACAGCACCTTCCCAGTGACTGGCTCTAACGTACCACCCAGAGGTGGCGCCCTTTCCCTAGCCACAGTGGGGGCCAGTGCACAGACTCTAGAAACTGTTACCCCTGAAGCCTTACAGTTGCAGGTGCAGCAGCTGACCAAGGGTATGACTGAGCTAGCCAAAGCTGTACAGTCCATGCAGGGACCCAAATCAATGGAGAAGATACAGTTGGCCTCCAACCCTTGTGACGTCCTGTGGCTACGCCAGAGGAGGTATCCATCAACCAGAGGATGAGCCAGTGATCGCTATGATGCTACAGGACAACCCATCTGCTGCGTCTGCAACGAGGCGGGCCATATTGCAAGGTTTTGTACTTTAAACAAGCAACCCCTGGGGCAGTGGGCCGCCCCCCAGAAATGAGACAGCCTGGCCCACAGAACTGGCGTGACAGGTATGTGGGAGGATGGCCAATCTTGCCTGTCGTGCTGCATGGCATCCCCATGAATGCTTTACTGGACATTGGTTCACAAGTGTCAACAATGCCTTATATCCTATACAAGCGGTACCGGGTCGATTCTGACATCACCCGCCGCTCAGATGATAGCTTTACGATATATTCTGCCGATGGCCAACCTCTGCCGCAAGTGGAGTTCAAAGAAGTAACCATTAAGGTGGGGCGTGTAGAGCTAAGATCCCAGGCTACAGTAATTGTTCATGTAGACTGACGAGAATGCAACCCAATGCTTACTCTAGTCACTAATGTTATTGAGAATTGTCTAGGGAAAATTATTGTTTTGTTACAACAGGTTGCCGAGACTGCCAACCTCAAACAGCAGAGAGTCCTGCAGAGAGAGATAAAGGCCCTGATGCAGAGGCAGCAGGTAGAGCTGTCCGGCGGAGAAGTCGGCAGTGTAAGAGTAAGTGACTCAGTCCCTATTGTAATGACCCTGAAAAGTGAAATGTTAATCTGGTGTAGGGCAGCAATAGGCCTTCGAGGTAAAGGCCCTGGTAGAGCCCGTATACTCAGTAGGCCCACTGTCCTAACTTCTAAAGGGTAGTTTATGTCCGCAGGGCATACGTATCTTGAACTTTGGGGAGGAAGAGGTCAAACTGCCTCCGTATGCTACCATTGCTTAGCTGTTCACTGTCAAAAAAACGGCATCATGGCAGTGGAGCCTTTGAATCCATCCGACCAGGTGGAGAACAACAGCTCAAAGGGGCAGCTGGAGGACTGGTGTCAGAAGCTACACATAGGCACTGACTCCACCCCTTCACACCAAAAGCATGGAGTTTACCGGGTAGTTCAAGAATATGAATGGGTCTTTAGTAAACATTCTTTAGACTTTGGGAAGGTAAAAGGGGTACAACATCACATCCCCACTGGTGACCATCCGCTCATTAAAGAGAGGTACCAGCCTATACCGCCAGCTCACTATCAGTGTGCCAAAGAGATGTTACAGGAAATGAAGGAGGCTGCGGTGATCAAAGATTGTTGTAGCCCCTGGGCAGCTCCACTAGTCCTGGTAAAGAAGAAAGATGGTATAGTGAGAATGTGTGTTGATTGCAGGCAGATAAACCCCATTACACATACGGATGCTTACCCATTATCCAGAATTGAAGAGTCGTTAGCTGCACTGAGAACTGCTATTTTTCCACCTTAGACCTCACCAGTGGGTATTGTCAGGTTCCCGTGGCAGAGGCGGACAGAGAAAAGACTGCATTCACAACACCGATGGGCCTCCGTGAGTTTAACTGCATGCTGTTTGGACTCTGTAATACACCTGGAAAGTTCCAGAGGTTGATGGATTGCTGCCTGGGGCATAGAAGCTTCAAAATCGTGAAACTTTACCTGGATGACGTCATAGTCTACTCAAAGACGTATGAAGACCATTTGAAGCACCTGGCTGAGGTATTTGAGGCATTGTCCAAGTTTGGCATGAAAGTGAAGCCACCCAAGTGCCATTTACTAAAGCGCAAGGTTACAGTACCTAGGACACGTGGTCAGCGCTGAAGGTGTGGCACCAAACCCTGACAAAGTCACCATAATCAGGGACTGGCCGAGACCCATGATGATCAAGAAGTACAACAGTTTCTGAGGCTGGTAAGTTACTACCGGAGGTTTATCAAGGGTTTCACGAAGATAGCAGAACCTTTGCAAGACCTCCTGGTGGACTAGTCCAAGAAGGTCAAGAACCCAAGTCCTCCGTTTGAATGGGACAGCAGTAGAAGACTCCTTCACTCAGTTGAAGTAGGCCGTGATGGGGGATGAGATCCTGGCCTACACTGACTATGGCCAGCCGTTTGTGCTCTACTCAGACGCAAGCAATGTGGGATTGGTGGCCGTGTTATCCCAGGTGCAGAGAGGCAAAGAGAGAGTGATTGCCTATGCCAGCAGGAAGCTCCGTCCTACAGAAAGGAACCCCGACAAATTTAGCTTCTTCAAGCTAGAGTTCCTCGCTGGGCTGTGACTGAACGCTTTAAACACTACCTGGTTTGAGCGACGTTTACCATCTATACGGACAATAATCGTCTGACCCATTTAGAAACCGCAAAGTTAGGTGCACTGGAACAGCAATGGATAGCCCGGTTGTCCAATTACAACTTTACCATCAAGTACCGGGCAGGGCATAAGAACGCCAACGTTGATGCGCTGTCAAGGATGCCCCACCTGCCAGATATGGGAGAACACCCATAAGAGCTGGAAGAGATAGAGCTACCAGCCTTTCACCGCAGCAGTGTATCCCAGTATTCCCTTGAAGTGAGAAACAAGCAGCCTTGTAATGGGACAAGATGCCGGAATGCCCGCGCTGCCACCAAGAATCACCAGGAAACAAAGAGTTAACTGGGCAGATTTTTCTTTTATTCTATCCTACGCGTTTCAGAGCCTCTATCCGAGCTCCTTCCTGAGGGAACATCCTGATTACAACATTCAACCCATTATCCCTCCACCGTTGGGCAGAGATGCAAGATAGCGACCCAGCCATTTGCCTATTCAAGAAGTTATTGAAGAAAGCTGACTCACTCCCTGATCCAAATGCTCCGCCAGAGGTGCAACAGCTTTGGAAAGACAAGAGCAAGTTATCTATGGAAGTAAGCTGTGTAGGTGGCATATCAATGCACAAACCCATGAATTGGTGTGGCAAATAGTGATACTGTCCAGATGGTCCTGGAAGCGTACCACGATGGAGCAGGGCACTTCGGGTGGAAGAAGCTTGAGGTGCTGTTACAAGAAAGATTCTACTGGGTTGGCATGAGGAAGGCCATCGAGAACTGGTGCAGAGACTGTGCAACCTGTGAAGGAGCGATCGTGACAGTCAGAGAGCTCCTCTACAGCCTATTGTTACCAGGTAGCCACATGGACTCGTAGCCTTGGACCATGTGAAGCTGACCCCGAGCCTGTCAGGCTACATCTATGCCCTCACCATTGTAGATCACTATTCATGTTTCTTGGTAGTAGTGCTGGTAAAAGACTGAACAGCGAGGACAGCGGCTAGAGCCGTTCATGCCCATTTCTGCAGACCCCATGGCTATCCTGAACAAGTCCTTACAGATCAAGGCCCAGCGTTCGAGGCAGAGGTGTTCCAGGAGTTTTGCAACTTGTATGGGTGCAAGAAAATAAGAATGACCCCGTACCATCCATAGACCAATGGCATGTGTGAAAAGATGAACCAGGTAGTGATAGACCTGTTGAAGATTCTGCCACTGTAAAAAATAAGTATGTGGCCAGAGAAGTTGCCAGATTTAGTGGACTTATACCAGGCAAGTTGCCCATAGACTTAGACATGGGAGTCCTGACACCTGAAACAAACCCACCAGATGCAGATTGGGATACAGAACATCAACAGAGGTACCATCAAGTGCAAGAGTGCATAGAAAGAAACATATCTCAAACAAAAGAAAGGCAAGAGAAAGCCTACAACAAACATGCACCTGCAGTTCCCTTAACACATGGAGAACAAGTCTTGAAGAGAAAACGACGAACAAACAAACTGAATGACCAGTGGGAGTCAGAGCCATACACCATTTTGCCTTCTAATTTTGACAACACCAAAGTCTGTATAATTAGTAAAGATGGAGGAGAGACCTCAGCGGCAGTTTCAGGAGACCATCTAAAGAAATACCCTGAAAGTCCAAAATCCACCAAAACCCCAAGAAGAAAAATAAGACATGATACATACCGTTCTTGGAGATTTTCCCAAAACGTGGACTCAAATAAATGGAGCCATTTTAGTAGATGTATTGACTTTTCCCCAAGTTGTTGTACCTGAACCAGTTGAGACTCAAGAACCACCTGAAGAACCACCAGCTGCAGTAGAACAAGAGAGTCAACCCCCTGCTAGCAGTGAATCTGTCAGTCCCATGGTGAGTCAAAGACGACATTCTGGTATACCCATGCTACGTAGGTCTACAAGTAGAATAGTGGATAGTACACCCACAACTTCAGCAGTAGACACTAGAAACCAGAACAGACCATCAGAAATACCTGTATGCATAGATCCACTTCAGAGAGGGTTGCAGTTTAGCTACAGGCAGCCAGGACCAGCCAAACATAGCGCAACAGTGAGGCCTCAGAACTCACCAGAGGAGGAGATCCTCGACTTGCCTCCAGGTCACCGGGACTCACAACATCACCTGTGGACAGTATCCTGGTTTCTACCTGCAACTACCAGTAAAGGTAGCGGAGACTACATACTGTGTGTCTGTCGGTTATTCCGCGCCCTCAGTCCTGCACCTTAATGGCCGACCACTGTCATAGACTTTACCAGTTGCCCTGGGGAACGGTTCCACCCATGGGAAGTGATATCACCAAAGCTGCAAGTCCCTCATCCCCAGGGATCCTGCACCGCAGCGTTATCCATCCTTATCTGAACACCACGGGTGGCGTCACGACAAACATCTCTAAAACACTATCCCCAGAACTTTAAAGTTGATCCCCAGGGTCTCAACCCCTGTGACTCCCCCAGAAGCATCAAAACCCAGGTCCGAGTACCTCATGGGCCTCGGGCACATCAGAAGGACCTAATAACCATGGACCTTCCCAGTTTCATAATATCAGTCTGCAGCTGTCTGCTTTACCTTTTCTGGTTATCAAAAATATTCGGAACCTCACTTTGCTGTTTTCAATTGTTTATACATTTACTGGATTTATTTGGCTAATAGCTGTAAAATCTACCTTTATCTATACATTCTCGCTTTGTCTGGTATTGCAGAGGAACCCCATTCAATGTTAGACACTGTTCATGGACAGGAGCGGACAAACCTGTTTTCCATAGATTGACCCAATGCCACCTGTTCTGTTTGACCTGCAGTTGAGTTGTGGATCTTACATATAATACATGGAGTCTAATCCTCTGGAGCCGAGAGAAACCTCATATCCAGCAGGAAAGAAGGGATTAGATACATTAAAGAGGGAGAAATGTTCTCTGGCTCCAATTCATACATTATACCTATATATGCGTTAAGAATATGGAATCCAATTCTATAGCCTGAAATCAGAGGGAAATTGGGATTAAGTTACTAAATGTATAGAAATTACATGGAGAAATACTAATGGCGCTGAGTGATGAACCATGGGACAGGTCATAGATAAATGCTACAGGGACAAGTTGCAGTTTGGCTGATGTTTTGTAGCAGCTGAGGTGTACATTATGAGGTTCTGCAGCAGCTGAGGTGTGTATATATGAGGTTCTACAGCAGCTGAGATGTATTATGAGGTTCGGCAGCAGCTGAGATGTATTATGAGGTTCTGCAGTAGCTAAGGTGTGTATTATGATGTTATGTAGCAGCTGAGATGTATTATGAGGTTCTGCAGCAGTTGATGTTGAGGTTCTATACCAGTTGAGGTGTATACTTTTAGGTTCTGCAGCACCTGAAGTGTGTATTATGAGATTTTACAGAAACTAAGATGTATTATAAGGTTCTGCATCAGCTAAGGTGACTATTATGAGATTCTGTTGAAGCTGAGGTGTATTATGAGTTTCTGAAGCAGCTGATGTGTGTATTAAGAGACGGTTCTGCAGCAAATTTGTTATCACATTATGCAGCAGTTCAATTGTATAGTGTAAGGTTCCTGAGCTGCTGAGTGGTATTATGATGTTCTGCAGCAGCTGAGATATATTGACCCACCACAGGGCTGTGGGGTACCCGGTTCCAGGCGTTGATTTACTGGGGGATGTCACTGGCGGCCTGTGCCCGGACCCGTGGCCCTGGCAGTCGCTGAAAAAGGGGTTAAAAATAAAATTAGCTGCTGCAGACCTCCGGGGATGATGTTGAGGCAGCTAGTTGGTAACGCTCCCTGCAGGTGGAGCTGGATCCCCGGGGCAGTGATGAATGCATAGAGAACTCACACAGGGAGGCGGCTCGTCAGGTGGAGATGCAGGCTGACAGCTTCTGGGAACAAGAGTATGGCTCCTCCGGCACAGGTTAATAAACACACCGCACAGTCTTTGTCTCTGATCCGGGCGTTACTGGTGACTCAGGCAGCAAACAGTCAATGGGTATCACTGGCCTGGGTAGTCACCAGAGGATTAGGATGTCTCACTGGGGACTCTCTGCGAAGTGCCTGCCTGGTCCTTTCATCTGTCCTTACTGCGCTCTCCTACTACTCCTTCCCTAGCGCTCCCATGCACAGAGCCCTCCTCCGGTCCCCACGGATCCTTATGGACGGCTACTGTCTTTCGGGTCTCCGGATCCTATACGGGGTCTTAGGGGAATTATGCCGGGTGTGGCCGCAACCTCTGAAGATGCCCTTGCCCTCTGGTTCTGCGGCTCGGGGATAAACGCCCGCACCGCCTCAGAGTCCTCCGGTTTTGGACTGAATCCTTCCGGCCGGGAGATGTACTGGCACGGATTTGGGTGCACCTCAACACCCTAGGATCCCCTTCTTTCTCCGGGCCACCTGTACTGAGGTGCCCTCTGCTGCGCTTCTCGCAGGGTTCTCCTCCAACTAACTTTTCTCTCTCTTTCTGACTAGCTCTCCACTATACCACCTAAGCTCCTCCCACCAGGACCAGGACCGGTTCCCTAGCAGCGGATTAACCTATTGGTCCCCTGACATAAGGTGTGTGGATGCATGTGGTGAGGGTCCCTTATTTACATCCCAGTCCCCTGGTCACAGGGATATTACACACTCTGGTCTGGGTGCAGTACCCCTCCGTGGCATCCCAACCAGTGGGGCGCCACAGTATTATGAGTTTCTGTACTAGCTGAGGTGTATTATGATGTTATGCAGAAATTTGTGTGCGTGGCACCCCAGAGTTCAGATGCCACTATGTCATTATCTCCCTCAGGGGGTAGTGTCATACCTGAGAGAAACAGAGGGACCTCACACCAGGCAAAACTAAAGCACACAACACCTTTCTTCCTCCAGGCCTGAAAGGGGAAGATCTAAAACCCGGGTTCAGGGTAGCTCCTCTATAAATTCTGGTCTGGGGCGGAGTTTTTCAGTTCAGTACAGAGCAGTACTGAGAAAGTCATCCTCTGGACTTGAGCAGTGTTAAGCTCGTCCCAGGAGAGCTAAGCCTAGCTGAGGGACCTAAGGCAAGGGTATGACGCAGTCAAGGAGAGCCTGGGGAGCAGAGCGGTGTCGAGCTCACCCCCAAAGGAAAAGCGCCAAGAAACAGACACCGGAGTCCGAAGCTGTGCAGGGCCTAATGTCCCGGCAGCTAATACCGGAGGGTGGGGAATTCCAAGTTCCCCATCCACACTAAGTGCCCAGAGGCAAAGTAGCTTCAAGAGCCCAGGAGCAGCCGCCCATGAAGTGGGGCTAATGAAGGACTCAAGCTGCCTGCCATTCCGGCACGTGCAGGAGAGATAGAGAGAGAGGCGCAGCTCAGCTTAAGCAGCCACAGGGACCCACAGGAGAAAGTGCAGCAGGGAGGCCTCAGATCTTGCCGGATGTGGAGAACCCCGAGTTGCTCCCAGGTTACACGGACTCATAACAACAGCATCTGTGGTTGAACCGGTATTGCCAGTAAAGGACTTGAGGAACCAACAAACCGTGAGTCTGTCTGTTAATGCGCACCCTCCATCCTGCACCCTACACCATTCAACATCCACTGCCCTGGGGATCCGCTCCACCTGTAGGGAGCCAATCCATCCCAGCTGCCCGTCCATCATCCCCAGAGGTTCTGCTGCAGTGGTGGCTACTCATAGCCACAAATCACAGGTGGCGTCACGAATAATCTTTATAATTTTTCCCAAGAACTCTTTAACACTGAACCCAGGGTCACGGAGCCGGGTCTCGAGCCCTGTGACTCCTCAGAAACACCGCAGTCCAGTTCTGAGTACCCCACGGCCCTGGGGCGCATCATGTGCATTATGAGGTTCTGCAGCAGTTTGTGTATTATGAGGGTCTTCAGCAACTGAGGAGTGTAAATTGAAGTTTTGCAGCAGCTGTGGTGTGTGTTATTAGGTTCTGCAGCAGCTGAGCTGTATTATGAAGCTCTGCAGCTGCTGAGGTGTGTATTATAATTCTGTAGCAGCAGAGGTGTATTATGAGGTTCTGCAGCAGTGTGTGTGCATTATGAGGTTCAGCAGCAGCTGATGTGTGTATTATGATATTCTGCAGCTGCTGAGGTGTGTATTATAATATTCTGTAGCAGCTGAGGTGTATTATGAGGTTCTGCAGCAGTTTGTGTATTATGAGGGTCTTCAGCAACTGAGGAGTTTAAATTGAAGTTTTGCAGCAGCTGTGGTGTGTGTTATTAGGTTCTGCAGCAGCTGAGCTGTATTATGAAGCTCTGCAGCTGCTGAGGTGTGTATTATAATTCTGTAGCAGCAGAGGTGTATTATGAGGTTCTGCAGCAGTGTGTGTGCATTATGAGGTTCAGCAGCAGCTGATGTGTGTATTATGATATTCTGCAGCTGCTGAGGTGTGTATTATAATATTCTGTAGCAGCTGAGGTGTATTATGAGGTTCTGCAGCAGTTTGTGTGCATTATGAGGTTCTGCAGCAGCTGATGTGTGCAGTATGAGATTCTACAGCAGCTGTGGTGTGTTATCTGGATCTGTAGACTTTGGAGCAAGTCTTTGGTCTGGAGATGTCACATAGTCATATAGTAACATAGTAACATAGTAACATAGTTTTTAAGGTTGAAGGAAGACTTTAGGTCCATCTAGTTCAACCCATAGCCTAACATGTTGATCCAGAGGAAGGCAAAAAAAAAACCCCATGTGGCAACACTAAGCTCCACATTGGGGGAAAAATTCCTTCCTGACTCCAGATATGGCAATCAGACTAGTTCCCTGGATCAACGCCCTATCAAAGAATCTAGTATGTATAACTGGTAATATTATAGTTTTCAAGAAAGGCATCCAGGCCCTTCTTAAATGTTAGTAGTGACTCACTCATTACAACATCATGTGGAGAGAGCACCATAGTCTCACTGCTCTTACAGTAAAGAATCCGCGTCTGTGATTATGATTAAACCTTCTTTCCTCCAGACGTAGAGGACGCCCCTTGTCCCAGTCTCAGGCCTAAGAGTAAAGAGATCATTAGAAAGGTCTCTGTACTGCCCCCTCATATATTTATACATTATTATAAGATCACCCTAAGCCTTCGTTTTTCCAAGCTAAATAACCCCAAGTTTAATAACCTGTCTTGGTATTGCAGACCCCTCAGTCCTCTAATAACCTGTCTTGGTATTGCAGACCCCTCAGTCCTCTAATAACCTGTCTTGGTATTGCAGACCCCTTAGTCCTCTAATGACTTTTGTCGCTCTTCTCTGGACCCGCTCTAGTTCAGCTATGTCTTTCTTATACACCGGAGACCAGAATTGTACACAGTATTCTAAGTGTGGTCGCACTAGTGACTTGTATAGAGGTAAAATTATGTTCTCCTCATGAGCATCTATGCCTCTTTTAATGCATCCCATTATTTTATTTGCCTTTGCAGCAGCTGCCTGACACTGGCCACTAAATGTGAGTTTGTCATCTACCCATACACCCAGGTCTTTTTCAGTGACAGTTTTGCCCAGTGTTTTACAATTAAGCACATAATTATACCTTTTGTTTCCTCTGCCCAAGTGCATGACTTTACATTTATCCCCATTAAAGCGCATTTGCCATTTAGCATAGTCCACCAGGATCCATAGTCTCCCTCCTGTCTCCTCCTCCCAGTAGATTTAATACTTAATGCTGGAGATATTTTAATTTTCTTTATTTCTGAGTCTTGCTGCTCAGCTATGACATCTTTGGAAAAGAAAATGATTTGTTATTGTGTTTGGCACAGAGTCGCTGTTTTTACTGGTTCTTACTGGTGTATGGAATGGGATTCATGGATTTTGCGGCGAGGATTTCCCCAGCCGGTCAGTGACACAAGTGACATCCTTTTAATTAGAACATCATCAGGATCACTGGTGTAAAGTGGTGACATCACTTTAATCCGCTGTGGAACATCACATCACCCGTCAATGACAATGTTCTGCATTTGTAATTCGGTGATGACGGGAACATTCCGCTACTGAAACATTCTCTTATGTGGCCGCAGTGTGATCATAGGGAGTATACACTGGACGTGGGACTTAAAGGGGTTGTCCGGTCTAAACTAATCATCAATCCTCCCAGCACATGCACTGTAATTCACGGTTTCTAAACCGTGAACGGATCCGAATTATAGGGTATGCATGTTCCTGGGTATTGCAGCCACCGCCCCCGACCAGTGTGTGAAACAAGACCATGCCCACTAGACGGCTGCTCCCACTAGTCGGACACGCCTGCTTTATATACTTGTATTGAGCGAGTCCGCACCCACTAGTCGTGTAGTTGCCGGAAACATGCATACCGCATAACTGTGGTCCATTCCTCGCCGCGCACAGTGCAGACCCTGGGAGGATTGATAAGTCTGCAGTCAAATCAAGTGACCGGAGAATTATAAGTCTTAGACCAGATGACCCCTTTAAGGAAATCTATCATCAGACATTTTATATCATCTAAATACATTGTAGCATAGGATTTTTGGAATATTGCAATTCTTACACTGAAGCATGCAATAGACTGGCACGTCCTGCTCTCTGCAGCTTACTTGCCAGCTTTGCAGTATAGACTGGAACATAATGAGCAGAGTCATCTTTCCTTTTTCCAGACAATGAAGTTAATGACAGCTTGGTTTTTTTTGCTGAAGACAGTGCTGACCCATCGTGACTTCCTCTAATGGCTTCTGATTAGTTTTCTTTCAGTTGACTTTTGTATAAATGTAATAGAACCTGTAAAAACCTAGGCTGGAGGTGTCGACATGGTCCGCTGCAACGCCTGCTAGGGCAGGGGCTAATTGATAACTGGGTTGCTCGGTTCGGCGGGAGGTTATTAAGGTGGTGATGCCCTGGCTCTGTGGCCTTGTGCGTGCAGAAAAAGGTGATATTTACAGGGGATAGTTCATGACGCCACCTGTGGTACTCGGCCAGGGGTGGCCGACGCTGTAGGATATGACCACTGGGGCAGATGGTAGTGCAGCCGGGATGGTAAAGCTCCCCACAGGTGGAGCTGTGCCCCAGGGATGGTGTGAATAGTCTATAGTGATAGTGTTGATTGTTGGGGTGCAGGACTGAGGGCGCAAGTAATAATTGGAAGACACAAAGGGGTGCAGTTTCCATTACCTGTACTTGGTAGATGGTATTGCAGTCCAGGTCACTAGTTACAGATGTTAGAAGGGATCTGGCCAGTCTGGAAGCATTCGGGAAACCACCTTACCCCACCCCAGGGCTGTGGGGCACTTGGAACCAGGCTTTGCTGCTTCCGGCCAGCCTGGAAGCATTCGGGAAACCACCTTGCCCCACCCCAGGGCTGTGGGCCACTTGGAACCAGCCTTTGCTGCTTCCGGGGAAGTCACAGGGGTGAAGACCCAGCTCCGTGACCCTGGGGATCAGTTTCGAAAAGTTATGGGGGATAGGATTTAGGGGATAGGTGTCGTGACACTCCCCCGTGGTAGCCGGCTATTGGGGCCGGTGCTGCAGTGCGGTATCTCTGAGGATGATGGACGGGCAACTGTGGTGGTATCGCTCCCCACGGGTGGAGTGGTTCCTCGGGGCAACCGTAAAAGTCTAAGGTGATGGTAGGCCGTTGGGGTGCAGGACTCAAGGCGCTGAATAACCAACAGACACGCAGGGGTTGTTTCCTTTACCTTTAATGAGGTAGCAGACATCAGGGTACAGTCAACAGTTGATGTTGGGAATCCGGGTAGCTTGGAAGCAAGTTAAGCTTCTCCTCACCCGGCTGGTTCTGAGGCCTCCCTGCTGCGCCTCTGCCTGCTGGTCCTGGCTGCCTGTAGCTAAGCTGCAACCCTTTGTTCCTGTTGGACAGTCTTTCACTGGTTTGGCAGTCAGCTCGAGCCCTTCCCGGCTACCTCTTCTCTGACCACTGTCCCTGGTCTCTCCTACGCTGCTGTGCCTCCAGGTGCTTTGGTGGCCAGGAGACTTGATATCTCCCGTCCTCCAGTTTTGGCTGCTGGGCTTAGAGCACCCTCGCAACCTCGGACTCCGGTGTCCAGTTCTGGCGCTCTGCTCTGGTGTGAACCGTTAACAGGCTCCACTCCCCAGGCCTACTCCTTTCCTCTCCTCAGACCCTTGCTCATGAGTCCTTCATGCTGGCTAGTGAGTATCCTCGGACAAGCCTGACACTGCTCCAGTCTGCAGGATGTCTTCTGCAGTCCTCCTAGGAACTGAACTGACTAACTCCGCCTCCAGCCAGAATTTGTAGGGGAGATTCCCCAAACCCAGGTTAGAGCTCCCCCTTTTGGTCTGGAGTCAAGAAGGTGTTGTGTGCTGTGGGCTGCCTGGTGTGGATACCCTACCTTGCTTTGAAGCATGACCTTACCTCCCTCAAGGGAGGCAAGGCCATCGTGGCAACTGAACTCTGAGGTGCCACAACCTCACCTGGCGGGATTGGAGGCCTTTCTGCTTTGCTCTCTCCTTTGGTCCCTGCGTCTTGTAGCTACGCTGCGGCCCTTCTCCTGTTTGCCGGTTCTATGGCAGGCAGCATGAGCCTCCAGGCTCTCAGCAAGCTGCTGTGCCACTGGGTGTTCACTGAGACCAGGAGATCTGCAGTCTCCTCCCCTCCAGATTCGGCTGTCGGGGTGTACAGCCAAGGACTCTGGACCTTTTCCTGGTGCTCCGCTCTGGGGTGAGCTCTTCTCCTCACGTCCTTGCTCTTCACTCTCCTCAGACGTTCTGACTAACCCCTCCTCCTGGCTAGAGCCAGGGCAGCTCTCCTGAAGTCGGGTTCTAGAGCTCCCCCTTCTGGCTTGCACTCAGACAATTGTGTTGCATGTGAAGTGTTACCTAGTGTGGGGACCTCCTCCTGCTTCTAGGCATGACATCACCCCTGTGAGGGAGGCAATGCCACTGTGGCAACGGACCACTGGGGTGCCACACAGCCCCACCCTGCACTTCTGACCAGTCCTAAAACCTGGACCAAAACCAAACATTTGGGCCTATTAATAATCATCTCAGCACTATTCATATGGATATTGTTTCTTGAAAATGTGCAATCGCTTTATTTCATTTCATTCCATTCATTTAGAATACAAATTTTTGACATGTGCACAAGTGTCGTTAATATTGAACTTGTCCGCATATTGCTGCCTACTAGGCTTATTCAATATTCCAGATGAATTGGTGTTGAGCTGAATAAACTATTTTGCTTTCCTAATTTCTCCTCCAAATATGTCAGGTTTCAGTAATCCCTCCACCCAACCACAGGTGTTACCTGTGGTATGGGTGATGGGATTTGTAAATCTGGTGCCTTCTGCAGCCCACCCCATGGGGGGGAGGTTAATGAGGAACTAGGCAACAAGATTCTGCAAACAGTAATATCCTGTAAGCGATTCTGTCCTGGCACTGGAAGAGACAGGCCCCTAGGGAAAGCAAAGAAGTATCACTGCGGACCCCGGAACCACCTTGGCAGTGCAGTACAACGCTACCATGTGCCTGGAGTACGCAGTTTGGCTATGTGATAATGATTGATCCATAGTGAAATATACCTGCTCTGGAGCATGTTATCTTTTTCACCACTCCAATGGCAGAGGGTGCTTCAGCATCAGAACCGGAGCAGCCTGCACAAGACACATATGTTCCACCACTCTATCCACATTGGGCCTCATATGCAGCTTTGGATCCAGCAATGGGCTCTTATGCCAGAGAAGGACCTGAGGAGTTCATAGTCAGTAGGTAAGCCATTCCCCATGTCAGCAGAGAGCAGTAGATGGCACACTTAGGAAGATCTTGCAGCAGCCAATGGATCGTCAAATCCAGGAGCATGATGAGGAGGACAAGAACGAGGAAGAGCAGGAGGTAGTAGAGGCAGAAGGCACTGTTTTCCAGCCTTGTGTAGCACCCCTGCCAGAGGCCTTTGTCTGGGAGAATTCCATGTGGGGACCACTCCCCCTTTCCAGCAACTACCCTATACAGCATGAACCACCCCGGCCTGTCTCCTTTCTTGGGGAAATTAGGCTCACAGATAACATTGCCTTACAGTGGTTGCATGGGCCTAAGGCCAATGACGTTCATGTTCAAAGTACCCGAGGCATGGTGGTGGCATTCATCCAGGATAGGGGTTTGACTTCATAGCAGATCAACCTTGCTGCTTTACCATCTTCCCAAAAGGCTCTTCAATTCTATGTTGGGGAGTAGGTCACCTTCATGAAGGTAAAGTGCATCAAGGGATGGTTTGCAGTTGGCAGAAGTTGGGTTACCACCGCCAACGATTTTCAAAACTGGCAGCAGGAGGCCGATCTGGAGAGAATGTGGTGTCGGGTGGAGGTCAGGCCTCTCTAGCTAGCCAGCTGAACCCAAATCCACAAGGGCCATTAATCTTGAAGGGTCGGTTAATGTTGCCCAAGTTTCTCCCATATCGCCTAGAGTGGGTGGTCATCCCTTAATTCCTCCATCCTCGTCTCCAGTAGTGGCCATGATGGAATGTGCTGGGGGGCAGGTGGTGATGGAGAATGCCCCTGGAGGAGTACTCCCTGCAACCCCCCAAGACTGTCCTGCAGTGGGGTACCATGAGGAAAAAAAATAAAACCGCATAAACACAGTTCACACAACTGCGGGTTTCCTCTGATAAGCTTAATGGGCCCGCTCTGCTCAATCAGAGCACCACATTCAGAGTCTTTACTCTTACCTGCTGAACCACACCTTAAGGTGGAGATATGGTGAAAAGCCGTCCCACCCATCTCTCTGTTCACAAAAACCCTGCCTTGTTAAAGCTGGTCAACCCTCTCAGTAACTAGTATACTGGAGCATACATCCGAGTTTACATCACTGAGGCTAAGAATCTCAGTGAAATATCCCCTCTTGCTTTTTTTAAATTGGTGACTGTCTTATTATTATATATATATAGATGGATGATAGAGAAGAGATGAGATATAGATATATAATAGATAGATCAATAGGTACAGTGTATGATATGATATGTAGGAAGGTAGATAGATAGATAGATAGATAGATAGATAGATAGATAGATAGATAGATAGATAGATAGAGTAGATAATAGACATACATTTTAGAGATTTCTTGTTGTGCTGATTCTCAGACGTGACCAATTTATTTTAGATTCCTTGATACTCACTGTGAAATAGATTTCATATGTGGCACAAAAATTCACTATGACCTGTAGGTGATCTATAACTATGTATATGTCTGAAAATATACCAACCAGAACAAGCCAACGGAGCTGGCAGGGGAAGGGAAACAGAGTCCAAAGTTATTTCACAAAGAAGTATTAGACGCCTCACCTCTCTACGGTGTCACATGAAATTCTCTTGAAGAATCTTTGTACAATCAGGGATTCTTTTCTTTTCGCTTGGATACAAAGCTCATAGACAGCTCTTGCACAGTTTTCTGGTTGTTGTCCTCCTCTGGTTACACTAACTTGTTTGATGGAATCAGCTTATGCACCACACCCCTGAGGAATGAAGATCAGTTGTTTCACAGGAATAGTGTGGAAGCGATGAAACATACACTTTAGCAAGGTTTATTCAATATAATCAAAAGGTTCAAATTCAGCACCAATTTTAAAAACAAAAAATTGATCCAGAGTTTCGCCTTATGGCTTCATCTGGGGAAGGGGTGGGGAACTCCAGGCCTCAAGGGCCGCCAATTGGTCATGTTTTCAGGATTTTCTTAGCATGGCACAGGAATTGGATTCATGACCAGTGCAGGTGATTAGTTTATAACCTGTGCAATACTAAGGAAATCCTGAAAACATGACTTGTTGGCGGCCTTTGAGGCCTGGAGTTCCCCACCCCTGCTATAACTCCTGGCTAGCCAGATGCCCCAGATGAAGCCGAGAGGTGAAACCAAGGGATCAGTTTGTGCAAGGTGTGCAACAGGATCATCATCCCAAACATACCTCAAATTTCACAAAGGCTTGGCTTCAAAAGATGTCCTATAAGATTTTGAAGTGGCTGTCACAGTCATCTGACTTGAATCCCATAGTATATCTTTGTTGGGATGTAAAGAAGGTGGCTGAAGCTTTCAAGAATATTAGTGACCTGGGGTCATTACTCATGAGGAATTGGCTATGATTTTTAAGGAACACCTCCAGAAACGTGTCAGACTTTACAGCAGGTCATAGCAGCCGGACTAGCAGCAGGTCATAACAGCAAGAGGAGCAGCAGGTCACATCAGCCAGAGGGGCACTACTGAGTACTAAAGACATCTATCATGAATAGGTGGATAATTCTGAGACAGCAGATATCAATAAAAGTGGCATTTTAATAGTAGATTTTGAGAAAACTCTTGTTAAATTAGTCTTATTCTTGTTTTATTTGTTTATTGCAAATGGTCAAAAGTTTATACATAAACTTAATTTGTAGGCTGGGGGGGTAATAATTCTGATTGCAATTATACATCTGAAATGATCCCTATTGCACTTGTGTATATGTGTATCCCATTAGGGACAAGGACTAATGTATGGCAGATCTTTGTACAGCGCTGTGATTCTGTTGGCACTGTGTAAGCAATAGGATATCATAATCAGAATACAAAAAGCCAAGATCCCCTGCGGATGTGACCCTCACTACAAGTCTGATTGACATCTCATAAGTCAACAGTTGGAAAATCCCTTTAAGGAATTTTCAAAGATCCCAATATAAATATATATAATATCTTGAGATCTTGGAGTTTATTTTTCTTCCTACTGTATTCCATGTTCCTGGTAGGGTTTAGACACAACAGACAGAGTTTCTAAGACTTCAGCTCTGCATCAGGTTACTATCAGCCGGAAACAGGAGCGTAGACCAATATTTCTCTAAGTCAAAAACTCCAACTTCAGAGGTCGAATGGTTCCATTCATATAACAGACATAAAAAGAGAGATGGATAGCAAACCAGAAGGGGTAATGTGAAAGGAACACGAAAAACGACATAAATGACATGTCAACTTTGACTTTGAGATCACCTTTAAATAAGGCTCTAAAAAAAGGCTCTGCATTGTGATAGATTCTTTTTTTTTAGATGTATTATTATTTAACAACCTTCAGCTTCATCTCGAGCCATGACGTTTTGATGGAGGAAGATTGATCTTGTGCAGTCTGGATAGGTCCACCAGGGTCTTCTCCAGGCCTAGATAAGTCCACCAGGGTCTTCTCCAAGCCTAGATAGGTCCACCAGGGTCTTCTCCAGGCCTAGATAAGTCCACCAGGGTCTTCTCCAAGCCTATACAGGTCCACCAGGTCTTATGCAAGCCTAGAGAGGTCTACCAGAGTCTTCTCCAAACTTAGACAGGTCCACCAGGGTCTTCTCCAAGCCTAGATAGGTCCACCTGGGTGTTCTCCAAGCCTTGATAGGTCCATTAGCATTTTCTCCAAGCCTAGATAGGTCCACCAGGGTCTTCTCCAAGCCTAGATAGGTCCAACAGTGTCTTCTCCAAGCCTAGATAGGTCTACCTGGGTGTTCTCCAAGCCTTGATAGTTCCATTAGCATTTTCTCCAAGCCTACATATGTGCACCAGGGTCTTCTCCAAGCCTAGATAGACCCACCAGGGTCTTCTCAAAGCCTAGATAGGACCACCAGGGACTTCTCCAAGCCTAGATAGGTCCATCGCGGTCTATATACAATAGATAGTATGAAGCCATCAGGTTGCTGGCCTTCCTCTTCCTCTTGTTCCTTCTATTCTTCTGACCATGATGTCCTTCTCCAGTGATTGCTCTCTTTGTATGATGTGTAGACAGTCGTATCTTGGTGATCCTTCCTTCCAGTGACATGTCTGGTTGATTTGTTCCAGTATTGATGTTTGTTCTTCTTGTCATCCATGGTATTGATATCATCCTTCTCCAGCTCCACATTATGAAGGTGCTGATTCTTCTTCTGTCTTGTTCCTTTATCATCCAGGTGTCACCTCTATATGTTACTACAGAACACACCAGACTATGTAGGAGTCGTGTCTTCATCACCAGTGAGATGTTCCTTGATGTGAAGACCTCGTCCAGTGACTTCATTGTTGATGTTTAGATGTACAATGCAAAATTCTATTTTGGTACCATGTTAGCCAAAATCTATGTAAATCCTTTTACTAAGCTGTATGTCCTGATTAAAGTTTCATTGGCTTTGTAGAATGTTGGAGGATCCTGCAGGAGTCCATCCCACCCCAGAACAGAGCCCCGACCTTCAGCAGAAGACAACCTATCTGGAGGTGTCCTTTGAAGGATCATTTACCACTAGGATCTATATTTTATTAGATAAATCACAAATAAAATCTTTTAAATCTTAAATACAGAAAAAAAAAATGAATTCTCTGTGACACGGAAAGACATCATACTATTATTATCATCTGTTTTCTTTCACATAATTATGGGGGAAGACATATTTGCCATATTTTCCCTGAGCTTCATTACAAGAGCTGTGCTATACAATGGTCACAATGTCATTAGAAAAGTCTGAAAAATGTTCTCGGGAAAGTGTCATCAGGAGACAGGACATTGCCTTGTGGGACTTGGGTTTTATTAAATGTTATTGCTTTCTTTTGGTGCAGTAAAAGTTAAGGACTCTTTCCATGCTGGTAATTTCTGGTGAGTTCTCTCTCAGTTGTAGCCAGTTTGTGATCACTCCCTTGAAATAGTCACATCATATACCATCACCTAATGCTGGTTATAGTTCTCATCCTGAACTGACCACCATTGAAGGAGAAAGTCTGTAGAAGTTGCTGGAGTCCTGTTGCTTGCAGTAGTCTTTTTACAGTAGTGGTAATGTGTAGTGCACTCACTGGACTTGGCACTATTCAGGGTGCGTGGAGGAACAGCGATGGAGTGAAGGACCAGTATAGGGACATTAGGGGAGCTCAGGGTTCAGACACAGGTTATGTTAGGAAATATCCTGACCCCTGCTCCCTATCATCAGGAACTTCATCCGCCATTCCATCCTCATTGTAACCAACATTCTTTTGCCTGAGCATCACTGCAAATGTAGGAAGCATCCTCTGTGGCATGAGCAGAGGTTACTGCGCAACGAGGGAATGAACTGTTTTATAATCAATGTTTCTCATTTTAGTGTGACCCAACCCTCCTTTAATAATGAGTTTTAAAATGAGAAATCTGTCATGCCTCAGGACTCGATCTGGTGACCTTGTGCTGTGTAGTTGGCTTCCTTCTCCACTGGGCCACAGCGGGTTCAGTCTGATTGCTGATCATCTTATACCTTTTTGTATTCTTTTCGTTCAGCAGGTGTTTTCATTTATCATTTAGTCTCTCCCAACAAATTGCGGGTGTGGCTATTATACCTACCCCTTGCTGGTCTTCTTTGCTGGCTATATTTCAATGTGGATCCTGCTTGCAGTTTCAGCCATACTGCCAAGATTTATGCCGGTCAAATGGACACAGGTTAAGTTTATTATCTTTGCTGTCAAGTCTGTCTTTCCTATTTCTTTCTCCTGGCAAGAATTAGCTAATAGCAGGCTTTCCTTTCTTGCAGTTGTACTTTACTTTTTCCACTCTGCATTCATGTTTTATGTTTTCTCATTTATCTTCTATCTCTGCACGCATTCCTTATTCAGGGTTAGAGGTCTCTGCATCTCTAACATAAGGAGATACAAGGAACGCACGATGGCCTATCAGGCAGCCAGCTCCGAGTTGTGATCTCCTATATTAGGGTTATTCCAGTCTGTGCAGGTGCCACCAGTGTTCAGCTAGGAGCTTTAGTCTGTACAGAAACCCGTTGGGTCAGTGCAGTGATTTTGAGATAGGCTTTATTTTCCGTGTGAGTTACCACGTTTGCATAACGGAATCAATCTTGTTTCTGCCAGACAGGCTGACCTGAGGGTTCGCTCACACTAGTGTATAACTCGGATGAGTGCAATGCAAAAAAAAAAGTATTGCACTTGCACCAATGTTATCCAATGAGGTAGTGTAAGTGCAAAACCGCAAGTGCCAGACATGTCCACAAGTCCCATAGTGAATGCATTAGGCTGAACGCAGTCTTGCCGCAAGTGTTCCAGCTAGCGGCAGATGCGGCAAAAATGCCTGATCTGCCGCGAATGCCGAGAAACGCAAATGTGAAAGCTGCCTATCGTGGCCTCTCTGAAAGGGGTGGGTTATCAAACAACGTGAAGCCCGTAATAGACTAGTGATTGTAGGACGGCACTGGCTAAAAATGAGACAAAAGTGGTCAATCTGGCTCATTGCGTTACATCGACATGTATCAGTCGGGTGTCTGGTGGAGTCTGGGGGGCCCGGGGACCCCCGCTGGTCTGCTCTGTGCCCCGGTAAAGTCAGTTATGACTGAGATGTGATTTTGGCCGTTGCGTCTGTCGCCTCGGGGGGGTGTCCGGACTCCGCTACACTTTGGCAGGTTCTCCTGAATCACAATAAACAAGCTGACGATGATGGCTGCTTCCAATTAATACCAGTGGCAGGGGGGGACCCAAATAAAATACACAAAACCTCCGGAGGATTCCAACATCCACTGACATTTTGTTATTGTTTTGTCCTTTTGAATTAAAAGGGAAAAGAAAATCTTAAAATAATAATTTACTTTGGTGGAAAATGGACAGAAAACATCACAGGTAATGACACAAAAGCCAAGAGACCGGCGGTCACAGGGCACACGTCACTCTGACCAGACAAGTGGAGTACACATGGGAGGGGGCCGTGTGGTCACCAGCAGGGGGCGCCATTTTGACTATGTACATTGATTGATGGCATAACTGACTGCAGAGAAATGATTTTGCTTTCGACTCCAATAATCAAAAATGTTTAGTGATTTTTTTTTATTTCAAATAAAATGTGAATAATTTACTAAATTCCCATCCCAGCATTTACTATGCCATACTTGCTTCATTGTGAATTCATTAGAATGGGGCGGAAAACTATGCAACTGTTTAGGGACTCCGCAGGCATACATTGCAGCAATGGTATTGTTAGGAGGTGGCTGATGCCAGAGAGCGATTCATACCCATGGGAGACTGTTGGTGTTTTTTATGTGTTGCTATATGCACATGTATATATTGTGAGGTAGCACCCGGCTATATTGTAAACGGCCCATATGTATCGCACAGGCGGAGGTCTGCTGCAATGTAAATCCTGATTGTTTCACTGGGACCTGTAGTTCAACAGTCTTATTGAATTTATTAAGGGCTGGATTTACAGGTTACCCAGAGAGCTGGGTGGGTCTGGCTAACCACACACCTCCCATGGGTGTGTCTCATGCGAGATAGCGAGACTGCTATTTGATCACATGATCTCTGATGCTAGCCAGGTCCTGCAGGTGGACAGATTTGCTGGAAGCACATGATGGAGAGACCATGTGTGTGTGTGGAGCATGCCAGAGCTCCTGAGAGATAAACAGAACAGAAATCTGTCTGTTTGCCGATGGAGAGGGAGTGGAGACTGGGATACATCCACTATGATACATCTAGAAAGGTAAAGGGGGTTGTGCACTGACTGAGGTCAGCCAGTGGAGGTTACCATACCTTCCTTGGGATACAGTTACAATGTGTATCCGCCATTGAAGTGACTGTGTATGTCATTTCTGTTCATGTGAAGCTGGAGGATGGTGTGTGTTTGGTTTGCATCTAGCAGTTTTGTGTCTGGGAATAAACTGACTGGACTGGATTTAAATAGAAACAGTTGCTGTGTGCTCAAAATCCGCTTTCAAGGGAGTGTTCCCAAATACATTCAGCGAGCGCTGCCTCACAATATGTATTGACAATGTGTATTTTATGCAAACGGTTGCAGTAATGCTGGTTTCCTCTAGAGGTCACTCTGCAGTGTAGAGGAACCTAGGGCCTAGCAAGTGGAGCTAGAGGAGTTTAGGTTTTAGCCAGCCCACTAGAGGGGGGTATATACTGAAGGTGTTTTCCTGGTTAGTGACTCCTGTCTTGGTGTACGGCACAAGCAAAATAACATCGGAAGTTTCCGGAGGTGGCAGAAAGACAAGAAGGCAAAATGTGGGATAGAAGGGGGCCAGGTCCTGAGCATAGCGCAGGCTGAAGAGGAACAGTGAGGACATTAGTGGCTACCTGGTACCTTGCAAGTACAGTAAAGAGAACGGGGAAAGCTGCCCTCATAATAGGGTGAGCCAGAATAATAGGGTTGGAACCACGTGCATCGTCAGACTTGCTGCGTCATTCGGCTAACTCCGTAGAGAAACATATTGACCCATCAGAGGAACCACCCGTAGAGCCGCCCCCATTCTTACTTTGGGGAGTGTGTAAGTGACCGCATCAGCATTTGGTCTATAAGGTGTTTGTGGACTTTGTTCGGGATAAGGTTCCCAGTAAAGTACTAAAGGTTTTATACTGTAGTGACCTAATTCTTTGTGACTGTACGCCAACAACCATGCGGCTAAAGCTTTCAGGAAATGCTGGAACAATGTGACAAAGAAGGTGACCCTCCACAAAGCGTGTATGTGATGTGTTAGTGCAAGGGCAGCCAAACCCCCAATCAGGATAACTACAGATATCCCCACCACGTCCGCCTGCCCAATAGCTGCATCCTGCGTCGCTCTAGCCACTGGATGGTGAGTGGTCCCAGTTGACCAGTCCCAGCAGAGTTGGGAGTGGCGTCCCCTGTCTTCTCGTGGGCCCCCTGCAACCCCGCCATGCTACAGACTCACTAGCTGAGAGGGATCTTCTAAGACAGGGTAGCGCAAAGTGCAGCCCCCTGGAGATCTCCGACCCTCAGGATGTTCAGGACCAGCCCAAGACAGCCAGACAGTTGAAAACAGTGGACCACAGCTCACCCTTTGCTGCCCGGCTGCCACTGCTGCCCACAGCACAATGTCATTATTATCTGCATCCTTAGGATGCAGATAGCATGAATATATGGGTAGAGGAGGGACCAATCCACCAATCAGCATGTGAGACAACAGACGTGTTGACATCACGAGTATGTGGTGATTTTTTATCTTTTATCATGTGCATGGGCTCATACTGTATGTAGGGGGCTATGTGGGTCCTCATACTTTATATATAGAGACTATGTGGGGGCTCAAGCAAGGAATGGGGGAATTATACTGTATACTAGATGGAGGCCCGATGCTATTGCATGGGGAGGGCAGTGACTTCATGATGGGGGCGGGCCCTGTGGCGCTGGCCATCTCTCCCCTGCGCACTCTCTGTCTCTCCCCCCGAGCACTCTCTGCCTGCCTACTCTCTCTCTCTCCTCGTGATCTCTCCTTTGAGCTGTCTTTCCCCATGCAGTCTCCCCTTGTGTACTTTGTCCTTTGAGAGTTGTCTCCATATGTGCACTCTCTCCCCTTGTGTGCTGTCTCTCCCCGCTGTATGTGCTCTCTCCCTCCATCATGTGCTCTGTCAATTGAGCTGTGTTCCTCCTGTGTGTAATGTATGTTAATAAATGTATTTTTACTTAAAAACCTGTTTGTGTTTCCTGGTAAAAAAATGTGTATGGCTTCTCTGTATTTTCTGTTGCCAGCGCAGGTAAACCAAGCAGCTACTTGCTGCCAACCCGCTCTGCATGGTGTTAGCTTCACTGGCAATTAAAAATACAGGGGAGCCCTTTTTTAAAAAATATTTAAATAAATCATTTTAAAAAAATTTGTCGTGGGCTCCACAATATTTTCTGTTGCCAGCCAAGGTAAGGCTAGGGTCACACATAAGCCCTTGGTCCATTTTTGGCATCAGTTTTTGCATCTTTTTGTTTCTAAGTCTAAATACTGATGCAAAAACAGATTATATGTAATTAAAACCCTATCTGCTTGTTTCTGCACCCAAAAACGTTCCTAAGAGGTTTTTTAAACGCAAAAAACGTTGGTAGGAATGTTTTTGGGTGCAGTAAAAAAAACGGATCTGTTTTTTAGAGCATGGTTTATGCAAAAATGGCAAAGTCCCAAAAACGTTCAGGGGCACAGGAGGCACAACAACAGATTTGGCATGGAAAACACTTCCAAAAATGGATTGCTATGTGTGACCCTAGCCTAACCCAGACAGCTGGGGGCTGGAAATCTCAGCATGCTAAGGTTCAAGCGTTCTGGGACCTCCACGCTGAAAATTGTAGCCAGCAGCCGCCCCAGAATTGGCGCCTCCATGAGAGACGCCAAAACTGGTGGTTATGGTTACCCCACTCTTCCAGCTGCCATGTAGCGGTGGCAAACTGGGTAATAAAGAGGTTGATGTCAGCTGACATCAAGTCCTATTTCTAATGTCAGCCGTTCAGTATGATATGAGGCGATTAGCAATACTTTCAGTAAATAGAAAAACAAAATACACACACAGAGAAGTCCTTTATTGCATACAAAATAGACAGAGATATCTCATTATCCACTTTATTAGCTCCCACCAAGGTCCCCCTCCGATGCAATCCTGGAATTACTGTAATCTTGCCGTGGGACAGTGTGGTGCATCGCTCGGCTACCATTTTTGTATACCATGTGAGTTAATGTGCATGTGTGTATATGCATGTATCTAACATGTCATGTTACTTGCCGCGTGTGTGTATCTGTGTGTATATATGTATTGTCCCAGTGCATCACGTGACTCGCCATGTGTGTATGTGTGTATATGTATGTATCTGTGTGTATATGTGGATCCGCTGCATCACGTGACCCACTGTGTGTGTATGCATATGTATATATGTTTGTGTATGTGGACCCACTGCGTCACGTGACTCGCCGTGCGTATATATGTATATGTATAATGTGTATATGTGTATGTCCCCGCCACGTGACCCACTGCGTGTGTATGTGTGCATACATATGTACTTGATATTATATGTGTATGTATGTGTGTATATGTCCCCGCCGTGTCACGTGACTCGCCGCGTGTGTTTTTATATATGTGTGTGTATATATATGTAAATATGTGTGTCTGTGTGTATATGTGTATGTCCCTTTCATGTCACGTGACCCGCCATGTGTATGTGTGTGTATATATATATGTGTGTATGTGTATGTCCCTGCCGTGTAACGTGACCCGCCGGAGTGTGTGTAGATATATATGCATGTGTATGACGTGACCCGCCCCATGTGTATGTGTATATATGTGCATATGCATATGATGTCACATCACACAGAACACATACATACACACACACATATATACACATATACGCCGCGGGTCATGTCATACACATACACACATGTACGTACATACATATATCACATGCAGCGGGTCACATCGCATACACATATACACACATACAAACACACACACATACATGCACACCACACACATACACACATATACACAACGTCTCCAACCTGCCTGGTGTTAGCACTGGCCACTGAATCATCTGTATTAAACTGGCGGCTGGCGGGTGTGTGACGCGTCATATGCGGGATCACGTGACTCCCCTATGTCACACATCCTGCAGCCTCCATCTTTAATATAGATAATACAGTGGCCAGCGCTAACACTGGGCGGGGGGACCAACTGAGCGGGGAGACAGCAAGCAGGGAGAGACCGGGTGGACTGCTGGGAGCAGGCGGGGAAAAGATGGCACGGACTGTGGTTGGCAGCAGCGTGGGGTGCGGCGATGGCCATATTGGAAGACCCATCACTTGGGTTTTCCAATATGCCAATATGGCGATCTGCTACTTCCGGCGCGGCACGGTGGCTTATAGGATTCGTCGACATTCAGATAGAAGTGGATGACAGAAAAATAAGGCAATTTATATATATATAGATAGGGCAGTGAGAAGGCTCATCCTGTATATAAGGGCTGTAATACACGAAGAATCTGATAGTGTAAGGCAATGACCAGAGACAGGTTTTAGTTCAAAACTATATTCTACACAAATAAACTAGCAAAACACAATACAGAAAATAGTACAAAAATAAGGTGTGCCCGGCACCGGTATGAGTCCAGAGAGTACACAGATCTGTTAAGTGCAAGGCCAATATAGGATAAGTCCTCAGATCCTTGTTCACACAGAGGATGGGTAACAAAGAAACAGTCCTCACTACATAGTTCACTTTGAGCGTGGCCCAATTATACTTTATTCTTCCTTATGACACAGTTCACTTTGAGCACGGCCAATTTATGGTCTTAGTCCTAGTAAACAGTTCACATTGAAAGAGGCCAGATCAAAGAATAGTCCTTGAAACAAGTTAACAAGGTAATCGAAGTCTCAGACTTAACATATGCAGAGCAGTTAGAAAAACACAGTCCTGGACAGTCCTGGAATATGTACTGCAACAAGCGCAACAACAGAACACAGTTTATAAGGCTTACATGAGACACTGTAGATCGTAGGATGAAGGCATCCTATAACTGCGGCAAAAGGACTGCGATATCTCAGACTATGTAATTATCAAGCACAAATGCAGAAATGTCAGAGAAGCAGAAGAAGGTGATTAAACAGCTAAGCAAGAGCAGGAACAAAATACTCAAGCACTAGTCGGGAAGATGGACTGAAATTATAAAGCAGGAAGGGTAGGAAACACATAGACATAGTGAAACAGTAAACTCCATCTTGACAAATACCGAGGCAACACTGAAGGTAGCCTGCAAAGACGGAAATCTGACAGGGGCTATGTAGGGGCTCACACTGTATATCCGAGGCTGTGTGGAGGCTCACACTGCATGTAGATGGGCTATGTGAGAGGTCACACTGTACATAGAGGGGCTATGTGGATGGCTCACACTATATATAGGGAGCTTTGTGGAAGCTCATCTTATAAAGATGAGTGTATGTATGTGTGTATGTATGTATGTATCATAACCGTCTCCCTCCAGACAGCCCCACCCACTTCATAGCCCTGCCCTTCCATTTAGCTCATCCCCCTTTACATATACACAGCCCCTCCAGGTAGCCCCTCCGGATAGTGCCGCCCACTTCATAACACCACACACTCCGGTTGGCCCCTTTCTTAGCCCCGCCCTGTTAGCCCCACCTACTTTGTCGTTCCGCCCCTCCAGTTAGCCCATTCAATTTATAGCCCGATAGTTAGCTACTATGCCTAGGCAATGCCTAGCTCTATAGTACTCTATATAAGGGCTATTTTAGGGCTCAAGCTGTATATAAAGAGGATATGTGTGGGCTCACAGTGTATGAAGATGGGCTATGTGGGGGCTCATTCTGTATATGGAGGGGCTATGTCTGGGGGTTTGAACTGAATGTAGGGGTCTGTGTGTAGGCTTGTATGCTGTATAGGGGACTATGAAAGGGGCTCATACTATATAGGGGATAATGTAGAGGCTCATACTGTTATAAGGGGCTCAAACTGTGTATAGTAGCCTGTGTTCATACAGTATATAGGGGATGTCAGCTTACTTAATTCTGCTCAATATTAAGTGATACAATTAATATTACTATAAAGTAATAATTGTAATATGTAAATATTAATATTGACCAGAATTAATTTCAGCCTATTGGTTTGGCCACCGCAACAGTCACAGTCTCTTGTGAAGAAATATTTATTGCCCCTGCTCTAAGTCCAGGTCTATGTGGGCACACAGACAACGGGTGTTGGTGCAGGAAGCAGTGGAGGTGTTCGGGCAATAGGTAGCAGGGGTACGAGAAGCTATAGACAGGTAGCAGAGGTTCTGGAAGCCACAGGAAGGTACAAAATGTCCTATAGGCCGCAGACAGGTAGTAGAGGTCTTGAAAGTCTCAGGGAGACTAGAGACATCTCGGAGACTGCAGACAGGTAATAGAGGTACTGGAAGCTGCAGGCAGGCAGGAGACATCCTGGAGATCGCAGAGAGATAGCAGAGGTCTAAGAAGACTGGGATCAGGAAGCAAGAGGTAGAGAAAGCTTAAAGCAGACAGGAGTGCATCTGGAGACCGCAGTCAGTTAGCAGAGGTCCTGGAAGACTGGGAAAAAGTAGCAGAGGTACAAGAAGCCGCAGAGACTCAGGAGATGTTCTGGAGACAGTAGACAGGTAGCAGAGAAGCCACAGACAGATACAAAATGCCCTACAGGACGCAGACAGGTAGCAGAGGTCTTGAAAGTCGCAGGGAGATGAGACGTCTTGGAGACTGCAAACAGGTACAGGAAGCTGCAGGCCGACAGGAGACATCCTGCAGACCACAGAGAGGAAGCAGATGTCTTAGGAGACTGGGATCAGGAAGCAGAGGTAGAGGAAGCTTCAAGCAGGTTGGAGACATCCTGGAGACTGCAATGAGGTAGAAGAGGTCCTGGAAGACTGGGATCAGGGAGCAGAGGTATTGGAAGCTGCAGGTAGACAGGAGACATCCTGGAACTGCACAGGTAGCAGAGGTACTGAAAGACTGGGATCAGGGAGCAGAGGTATGGAGCTGCGGGTAGACAGGAGACATCCTGGAGACTTCAGAAGGTAGCAGAGGTACTGGAAGACTGGATCATGGAGCAGAGGTGAGCTGCAGGTAGACAGGAGACATCCTGGAGACTGCAGACAGGTAGCAGAGGTATGGAAGCTGCAGGCAGACAGGTCCTGGAAGACTGGGAATAGGTCTTCATTGCATAGACAAACAAGGAGTCCTAATACCAATACACAGGTGTGTTAAATACTTGCAAAGTCCAATGTACAGCACAAGAACTCTAGCAGATCGGGGAAGTGGGCCGAGCCCAGACCAGGCACAGATGTGTAACGAGTATATCCATGTGCGTGCTACGTTGAGTGTCACAGAACAATTAACTACACAAGATTTTCAGATTAAACCCTTCAGTTTCCTAGATCTAAATCATTACATCATGTGGACCGGGTGGACCCCATATGGAAGTATTATTTCACATTGTGCTCAGTGGAACAACATAAAACTAATAAGTGCATTCATGTCTGTTCTATTTATATTTAATTATATTGAGAATTCCATTTGAGTTCACATTTCTGACAACAATCTGCACAACAATGTGCAACGCAACACTAATTGTGAAAATACAAAGATTATACAAGCAACATAGAGACGCAGTAACACAAGACACAACATAAACACAATGACACATGAATACAATCACACCTCGCTCCCTCCCTCCCCCGAGGTTCGTCCTTGAGCCGCAGGAAAACTTTCAAGCTCCATTAGTTTTTTCCCTCCTTTGTGACATCTTCACCTATAGACTGACATCACTGACAGCCAAAGTATCTGCAGCATTTATCCACCTAAACACCACATTTATGTAAATGCTCCTCTCCCGGCTGTCACGACTCGCGGGTAATAGAGCGATGTCACATTGTGCTGTCAGCGACGAGGACGGGCGCGGATTGTGTTACTGTTCTTGTATTGATCAGAATCAGCCTCCGTTATAACCTGGAAGATAAAGCAGACTGAGGGGGCTCCACACATTCACACATCAACATATATGGTGTCGCTTATATTTTTACCTGGATCTATTAGACCTGATGAGGCCGCTGTACTTACTGTGAAAATCCATGTCAGATTGGCCAAGTGTATTCATCCTCAGCCTGGTTACAGCGATTCAGTGTTATCCCACCCTGCTGAACTATTTATCTCAGCTGCAGCTGGTACTGAGCAGTGTGAGATCTCATCAGCAGGGAGGAGGGTCACTGAGGAGCTGTCAGTTAGGCTGGAAGGGCTGAGATTCAGAAGAAGCAGCGAAGAGGGACACTGAGGAGCTGTCAGCCATACTGGAAGGGACTGAAATTCAGCAGACGCAGGGAGGAGGGACACTGAGGAGCTGTCAGTCATGCTGGAAGGGCTGAAAGTCAGCAGAAGCAGGGAGAGACAGAACTCAAGCGCTGTCAGTCATACTGGAAGGGTTGAAATTCAGCAGAAGCAGGGAGGAGGGACACTGAGGAGGTGTCACGTCCATACTGGATAGGGCTGAAAATTCAGGCAGAAGCAGGGAGGAGGGAACTGAGGACTGTCATCATACTAGAAGGGCTGAAATTCAGCAGAAGCAGGGAGGAGGGACACTGAGGAGCTGTCAGTCAACTGAAGGGATGAGATTCAGCTAGAAGCAGGGAGGAGGGACACTCAAGAGCTGCAGTCAGGCTGGTGGACCCAGATTCAGCTGCAACAGGGAAGAGGGGCATTGAGGAGCTGTCAATAAGGCTGGTGGCTGAGATTGTCAGAAGCAGGGAGGATGATACTGAGAGCTGTCAATCAGACAGAAGGGGCTGAGGATTCAGCTGCAGCAAGGGAGGAGGGACACTGAGGAGCTGTTGCTCAGGGTGAATAATAAGCACACCAGCCTCATCAGGTCTTGAGCTCTATATAATAATTTAGCCTCATGAATGAACATCTAATATCTTTCTACTGCAACCAAATTAGCCATTATGTTTTTTTAGGGTGAGGTGACCAAAAGTGGAATTCTTGCACTGAGTCCTAGCTGTTCACTTCAATATAAATGTAAAATGTATCCTGCAGTCAGCCAAGATTACAGCACTACAAAATTAATATGTAAAGTATTATAAATATACACAAGAGAGGTAAATAAAGTAGTATCACTGCTATTACCGGAGTCTGTGACAATCCACACCGACCTTCAGATCCATCTACACGGAGAAAGCAAGGATTGGAGAAGTTCCTATGACAAATGTGAATAAGGTCCAGGAAGGAATCCAGGTGGGGCTTCTTTTCGCTTAAAATGTAACTTTTATTGTAAGTGGTAAAAATGGTCACATCTCCACACTGGTAGCAGTTAATTCATTTATTCATTTGTCTCCATCATGTCCACAGAGGTAGAAAAAAAATAACCCAAATAGTGAGGCAGTGCTGCACTCATCAATCATCTGCTGCCCTGTTTTACAGGAGTTTTATGACTCTTTTCTCTGCAATCAAACATGGAATCATTCAAGTTCAGGTATGATTGCATTTAGCACCTCAGTGCCTGTAAGGCAGCGGCTTCACTTTATAGCCCTAAAACCTTCTGATTGGTTCCTTTTAAGTGTTTTACAGAGGGAGAGGGCTTCCTCTGTCACTCTAATGGTCTTCCATTTTTCTAAGTTGGGTTAGACGTAAAGAAAACCGCCACAGCCCCAGATATTATTAATATAATGTCATATAGTTGTGCCTACCGATAAGGATCTCTTGTATGTTCCACAAAAGTGTAATGGAGGTGACAGGAAAAAATGCATTTTCCACTTAACTGTTGTGACGCCCCCGCGGTCCAGTCACCACAGTGGTATCGCCTCTGTAACCAGTGGTGGTGCCATGTCTGGAGGTAACTTGAGCTCCCTACACTAAGTACCCAATGCATCCACACACAGCCCTGACCAGAAGGGAGAGCACAGGAGACTCCTGGCCCAGCTAGTTGAGTATCCCGGCCCTTGCGACCGTCACAAGTGGCATCATGAACAGGATAATCTTTCATGCCCCTGTAAATACCACTTTTCAATATGTAGTTAGGGTTACAGCTGTTGGGCAGGCATCACCATCGTGAACATTACACTCCTGACCCAAGCTAGCTGAGTATCCTAGCCCTTGCGACCGTAACAAGTGGCATCACGAGCAACATAAACTTTCATCTCCTGTAAATACCCCTTTTCAATGTGCGGTTTGAGTTACAGCTGCTGGGCAGCCATCACCACAGTGAACATTACACTCCTGACCCAGCTAGCCGAGTATCCTGGCCCTTGTAACCATCACAAGTGGCATCACGAACAGGATACATTTTCATTCCCTGTAAATACCCCTTTTCCATGTGCGGTTGGGGTCAAAGCTGCAGGGCATCACCACCCTGGAACATTAGACTCCTGGCCCAGCTAGCGGAGCATCCTGACCCCTCCGATCATCACACTGTTACAATTAGTGGAGGATGTGGGCACTAGTGGGTTTTCTATCAATATCTTCCTTTAGGTAAATTTCACATGTTTTTGTAAACCCTACCTACTCGTTCAATGTTTTATGTGGTTGGGAGCTACAATCCCCATCATCTCTGGTTGTACAACAGCTGGAGAGCCGACATAAGATGTCCTCCTGCCCATTGCACAAAGCCCTGACTGTCTGAGATCTGTCATCAGGTATTCAGCCCCTGTCACTATGAGATGAATGGAATTGTCACAGGTGAGAAATTACATCTAGAAAGGCGCATTTAACATCAAAAGTGAGCAAGGAAGCTTTATGTATTGCCGTGTCAATCATGTTTACTGGGGCATCCTATGAAATGGATCTCAGGACCTGAAACAGATAAATATGGGACTAAAGGGCAAAATCACTGGGCCATTAACGATCTGAGACCTCATTAGTGTTAAGTTCCTTCCATAGTTTTGCATATTTGTATCACTTATTGCTCCGATGCATAGGGGGTCACAGATGAGTGGAGATGTGCCAGGTATATCGTAATATGTATACATAGTGGATGGAGGTTTAAAAACAAGAATTTTTGACCTGGTTTAAGATTTATATCGCTTTTTAATAGAAAGATGCGCAGATGTATCATTGGTTGCCCTGCAGTTCAAGACAAAATACATCATTTTTTTCTAAGAATTTTACCAAAATGGAATGTTACAAAGCAATATTTTTTTGCAAAAATTCGACTTGAGTTTATCATTTGGGTATGGCAGACTGTAAAACAGAGTAGTGAGGAGAAGAGAGTAAATGTGTGTAATATAGAGTAGTAGAGAGCAAGAGAGCATAGCATGGTGTAGTATAGAGTAGGAGAGCAAAGCAGACTGCAGTAGAGAGCAGTAGAGAGTAGGAGAGTATAGCACAGTGTACAAGAGTAAGGCTGGGGTTACACATAAGCCCTCAGTCAGTTTTTGGCTTCAGTTTTGTCATTTTTTTGTTCTAAGTCCAAAAACTGACAGAAAAACGCATTGGGTGTAATAAACACCCTGTGCGTTTTTCTCTGGAGCTCAAAACATTGCCCTGTCCGTTTTTGAGCCAAAAACGCAGTAAACAGCGTTTTTGGCATCAGTTAAAAAACGCATGCGTTTGTATGCGTTTTTTTTAACATGGGGCCCTATGGGAAACGCATGCGCAAACGCATGGCATATATAGCCACTTGCGTTTGCGCATGCGTTTGCGCACATGCGTTTTTTCTGAAAAAAATGACTAAGGCTAGGGTCACATTTGCGATGTGCCCCTAGCCTGCCGGATTCCGGTATTATCTTAGAACTTTTTCCAGCGCCGCATAGCGTTTCCGCTATGCGGTGCTGGAAACCGCTGCCCTTAGTTACCCGCTGTTTACCTGCACGACCTGTCACACAGGCAGCGGCTCGGAGGGCGTTTTACAGCGCCGCACAGGAAACCGTTGCAGACACGATTTCCTGTGCGGCGCTGTAAAACGCCCTCCGAGCCGCTGCCTGTGTGACAGGTCGTGCAGGTAAACACCGGGTAACTAAGGGCAGCGGTTTCCAGCACCGCATAGCGGAAACGCTATGCGGCGCTGGAAAAAGTTCTAAGATAATACCGGAATCCGGCAGGCTAGGGGCACATCGCAAATGTGACCCTGGCCTAAGTCCAAAAACGTACAGGAGTGCAGGAGACACAAAAAGCACCCTATAAAAAACGGATTGGTGATGAAAAGGACTTCCAAAAACGGATTTCTATGTGTAACCCCAGCCTAATAGAGTATAGTAGAATGTAAGAGAGCATAGCACTGTATAGTAGAGTAGGAGAGTATAGTAGAGAGTAGGAGAGCATACCACTGTAGTATAGAGCAATAGAGAGTAAGAGAGCATAGCACGGTGTAATATAGAGTAGTAGAGTATAGTAGAGAGTAGGAGAGCATAGCACTGTGTAGTATAGAGCAGTAGAGAGTAAGAGAGCATATCACGGTGTAGTAGAGTAGTTGAGTATAGTAGAGAGTAGGAGAGCATAGCACTGTAGTATAGAGTAGTAGAGAGTAAGAGAGCATAGCACTGTAGTATAGAGTAGTAGAGAGTAAGAGAGCATAGCACGGTGTAATATAGAGTAGTAAAGTATAGCAGAGAGTAGAAGAGCATAGCACTGTGTAGTATAGAGCAGTAGAGAGTAAGAGAGCATAGCATGGTGTAAAAACAGTGTAGTAGAGTATAGTAGAGAGTAGAAGAGCATAGCACTGTGTAGTATAGACCAGTAAGAGAGCATAGCACGGTGTAATACAGTGTAGTAGAGTATAGTAGAGAGTAGGAGAACATAGCACTGTGTAGTATAGAGCAGCTGAGACTAGAAGAGCATAGCACAGAGTAGTATATACTAGTAGAAAGTAGAAGAGCATAGCACTGTGTAGTATAAAGTAGTAAAGTATAGTAGAGAGTAGGAGAGCATAGTAAGGTGTAGTATAGAGAAGTATGGTAGAGAGTAGGAGAGCATAGCATGGTGTAGTATAGAGCAGTAGAGACTAGGAGAGCATAGCATCGTGTAATATAGAGTAGTAGAGAGTAGGAGAGCAAAGCATGGTGTAGTATAGAGCAGTAAAGAGTAGGAGAGCATAGCATCGTGAAGTGCAGAGTAGTAGAGTATAGTAGAGAGTAGGCGAGTATAGCATAGTGTTGTACAGAGAAGTAGAGAGTAGGAGAGCATAGCATGGTGTAGTATAGAGCAGTAAAGAGTAGGAGAGCATAGCATGGTGAAGTGCAGAGTAGTAGAGTATAGTAGAGAGTAGGCGAGTATAGCATAGTGTTGTACAGAGAAGTAGAGAGTAGGAGAGCATATCATGGTGTAGTACAGAGAAGTAGAGAATAGGATAGCAGAGCATGGTGTAGTATAGAGCAGTAAAGAGTAGGAGAGCATAGCATGGTGTAGTATAGAGCAGTAGAGAGTAGGAGAGCATAGCATGGTGTAGTATAGAGCAGTAGAGAGTAGGAGAGCATAGCTGTAGTGTGGCACCCTGGTGGGGCACCACAGAAACTCTTAGGGTACCTTTACACATAGCTACATTTGTAGCTTGTCACCAGGTAACTTACTGGTTGCAGTGAAATCATGGATACATGGTTCTATCTTGTTGCTGTGTACAAATGGAATCATGTATCCATGATTTCACTGCAACCAGTAAGTTACCTGGTGACAAGCTACAAATGTAGCCGTGTGTAAAGGTACCCTTAGGACACGGATGGAAAGTACACAGCAAGCAGACCCCACTTACTTACAACACTGTTCACCCCAGACCTGTAGGGGGAGCTCTACTGGCTGCCTTAAGCTAGTTCCCCCTATAAATACGGGCCCTGGAGGGAGAAACAATGGAGTGTGCAGTCACTTGAGAACTGTAAACAGCTAGGAGAGCTGACCTGGTACTGGAGCCACACTAGGCCCATACCAGCACACCCGGAAAGTGGTAGACCCTCGCAATAGGGGTCATAGGATCAGGAGATAAATACTGAAGAGGGGCAGAGGAGTCACCTTGACTCACCCTAACAAGTCCGGTCACTGGGTCCGAGCTGCAGTAGCCATAGCGCAGGCTGTAGAGAAACCAGCACCACAACAAGGGAGTTTAGCTCCCTGGACGTCCGAAGCACCGCCAGATGAGAGCCCGGAGTCGAGAAGTCGACAGCATTCGTTTATAGTGCCCTCAGTGCAGCAAACTCGGGTGTAACCTGTTACACTAAAGAGTGCAACTCCGGTTTGGTAGGATTTCACATCCACTGGACCCACTAGAAGCTACGTACACCAGGAAGCCTATACCACTGCTTGCTGTGGAACATCCAGAATTGTCTACTTCATCCCCCGGTCGAGTGTACCTGTCAACACCAGTAAAAGGTACCGAAAAGACTTTATGTGTCCGTACATTTTTCCGGATTAATACTAAATTACCCGAGCTGCCGCATTCCACCCAGTGCAGCTCCTGGCCCCGGGGACTACTGCTCATCCTGTGGAGAGCATCCCATCTAGCTGCCGCACATCCCCCGGAGGCCCAAGTAGCGCCGGTGCAATCCTCGGATACCCACAGGTGGCGTCACGAAATAAGATATATAATAATAATAAATAATAATTCCACATCTCCCAACCCGTCCATTTGACCACCGGGCCCCCACAGCCTCAGGCACGGAACCGTGACAGTGAAGCAGCACCTGAGACCTGAGAACCCGGCTACGGTGAATCAGTAGCATAGAGCAGTAGAGAGTAAGAGAGCATAGCATGGTGTAGTATAGAGTAGTAAAGTATAGTAGAGAGTAGGAGAGCATACTACAGTGTATTATAGAGAAGTATAGTAGAGAGTAGGATAGCATACCATGGTGTAGTATATAGCAAAAGAGAGTAGGAGAGCAAAGCATACTGTAGTATAGAGTAGTAGAGAGTAGGAGCGCATAGCCTGGTGAAGTATAGAGTAGTAGAGTATAGTAGAGAACAATATAACACAGTGTAGTACAGAAAAGCAGAGAATAGGAGAGCATAGCACAGTATAGTACAGAGTAGTAGAGAGTAGAAGAGCATAGCATGGTGTAGTATAGAGCAGTAAAGTATAGTAGAGAGTAGGAGAGCATACTACAGTGTATTATAGAGAAGTATAGTAGAGAGTAGGATAGCATACCATGGTGTAGTATATAGCAAAAGAGAGTAGGAGAGCAAAGCATACTGTAGTATAGAGTAGTAGAGAGTAGGAGCGCATAGCCTGGTGAAGTATAGAGTAGTAGAGTATAGTAGAGAACAATATAACACAGTGTAGTACAGAAAAGCAGAGAATAGGAGAGCATAGCACAGTATAGTACAGAGTAGTAGAGAGTAGAAGAGCATAGCATGGTGTAGTATAGAGCAGTAAAGAGTAGGAGCGCATAATATGGTGTAATATAGAGCAGTAAAGAGTAGGAGAGAGTAGCATGGTGTAGTATAAAGCAGTAGAGAGTAGGAGAGCATAGCATGGTGTAGTATACAGCAGTAGAGTGTAGGACAGCATAGCATGGTGTGGTGTAGAGCAGTAGGGAGTAGGAGAGCATAGCACATGGTAGTGTAGTGTACAATAGAGAGTAGGACAGCATAGCATGGTGTGGTGTAAAGCAGTAGGGAGTAGGAGAGCATAGCACATGGTAGTGTAGTGTACAATAGAGAGTAGAAGAGCATTGCATGGCGCAGTATAGCTCAGTAAAGAATAGTACAGAGAGTAATCAAGTGTAGCAAAGCCAATTATAATGCAGTAGACTTAGTAGAGTACTAGTTTGTAGTATAGTGCTGTAGAGAGCAGTAGTGTGAGGAAGACTATAGTAGAGTATAGTAGAGAACAGTATAGTGCAGTAGATAGCTGTAGCATGTGGAAAAGAATAGTAAAGTGTAATAGTAGCGGAATGTAGTGGAGAACAGTAGAGTGTAGTATATAGTAATAGAGTGTGGAAATGTGTAGTACACTATAGTATATTGTAGAGTGTAGTGGAAAACAGCAGATGGTGGACGAGGATAGTAGGATGTAGTAGATGATAATAGAGAGGAAAAGACTGTGTGAGAGTATAGGACAGTTTAGGAGAATGAAGTGGAGAACATTAGAGAGTAGAAGAATAAGTAGAGTGTAATAGCAAACATTAGAGTGTGGGAAAAGTATAGTAGAGTGTAGTAGTAATGTGTGGAAGAATATAGAAAAGTGTAGTAGATAGTAGAACAGAGCAGTAGAGTGTGGAAAAAGTATAGTCGATAGTCGTAGAGACCAGTGGTGTGTTGAAGAGTATAGTAGAGTCTAATAGAAGTAGAGTGTGGTAGATAGCAATAGAGTGTAGTAGATAGCAGTACAGTGTAGTAGATAGCAGTAGACTGTAGTAGATACCGTAGCAGTAGAGTTTAGTAGATAGCAGTAGAGTGTAGTAGATAGCAGTAGAGTGTGGTCGATAGCAGTAGAGTGTAGTAGATAGCAGTAGAGTGTAGTAGATAGCAGTAGAGTGTGGTCGATAGCAGTAGAGTGTAGTAGATAGCAGTAGAGTGTAGTAGATAGCAGTAGAGTGCGGTAGATAGCAGAAGACTGTAGTAGATACCGTAGCAGTAGAGTTTAGTAGATAGCAGTACAGTGTAGTAGATAGCAGTAGAGTGCGGTAGATAGCAGAAGACTGTAGTAGATACCGTAGCAGTAGAGTTTAGTAGATAGCAGTACAGTGTAGTAGATAGCAGTAGACTGTAGTAGATACCGTAGCAGTAGAGTTTAGTAGATAGCAAAAGAACATAGTAGATAGCAGTAGAGTGCAGTAGAGAGCAGCAGAGCATAGTAGAGAGCAATAGAGTGTAGTAGATACAGTAGCAGTAGAGTGTAATAGATAACAGCAGAGTATAATGTAGCACAGCAGGAATAGTTGACAATCGTAGATCGTTGGTCTTGATTTCGATCTTCATCCTCAGTCACCTCTTATCCAGTGAAGCATAATGAAGGGTTTCAGCTAAAATGGAAATCAATGGCTTCATCACTGAGACAATTGCAATTACTGCTCCCGGGAAAGGAATAAAGATCCGTCTCCCAAGAAGTGAGGGGAATACTAAACATTAGGAATACGTTTTAATCGATGGGTCTTACTGGAAGGTGGGCTCCATAGAAAACTTTAGGAAGAAGCCAGACGGGCTTTATAACTGGAATCATCACATATCTACAGTGACGTAACTTGAAGCTCATGGACCCTGATGCAGGAAGCTACAACGGGGCCCCAATTATAGCAAATCTTTAATGGAAATAGTCTTTTTCTATAGTTTGGAGGGACTTTTAGGGCCCCCTAGGCTCCAGGGCCCGGGTGCGATTGCAACCCTGCACCTATTGTAGTTACGCCCCTGCATATCTACACAGATGTGCTACTGCAAGGTGCAACCTGTGCCCATTGCAACCACAGTGAGCACCTGAGAGGTCACCACTGCACCTGAGGGCACCACTGTATCCGAGGACACCACTGCATCCAAGGACCACTTTATCCAAGGGCACCACTGCATCCGAGGGCCCACTTCACCTGAAGACACGAAGACATCCAAGAGCACACTGCACCCGAGGGTACCACTGCACTTGAGACCCTGGGCACCGGGAGCTTGAACTTCTCATTCCACACGTGGTGGCCCACTGGCCTTACCTAAGAAATGGCAATGGTACTGGATGCATGAATGGAAGGTGCTGCACAGGACAACATCCCTTCTAGACATGAATACCATGAGATACCTGTCCTGAGAGCATAGCTACAAATCTATATATTTTCCGTGTGCATCCTCAGTGGCAGAGGACTGGATGGCGCTTGTTGACCTGAGGAATTTTGTTTGGGGGAGTGAAAGGTGCAGAGGTGTATAAACAAGATGACAGATTTGTAGGAGTATAGGGGAGCTGCAAATAAACAGATCTTGGTGAAATATGTCTTCAGCATTCCAGTAGCTATTACTTTATGTCATCAGCCAGTGCTTTATAGCGTCCATCTAATCTGCTGAACTAGTTAACACTGAATTAGTGTTGTCCCTGCTCCACTGCACAAGATGGTGAGCAAATCTGTACTCAATACAAATCATAGCGGCTGTGGATGATGCAGAGCTGAGATTGTGAGGACTCGACTTGTGTGTTACCCAAGGTCCATTGTGGTAATGATTGTGGCCATTATTTAAGATGTCACATTTTCACCAAGGGAAATAGCCACTGAGTCCCAAGGTGCAGCCACTGAGGTTACCCAAGGTGGTGGCCATTGAGGTTACCCAAGGTGGCTGGCCATTGAGGTTACCCAAGGTGATGGCCATTGAGGTTCCCAAGGTGAGGCCATTGAGGTTACCCAAGGTGGTGGCCATTGAGGTTACCCAGGTGATGGCCATTGAGGTTACCAAGGTGATGGCCATTGAGGTTACCCAAGGTGATGGCCATTGAGGTTACCCAAGGTGTGGCCATTGAGGTTACCAAGGTGATGGCCATTGAGTTACCCAAGGTGGTGGCCATTAAGGTTACCCAAGGTGGTGGCGATTAGTTACCCAAGGATGATGGCCATTGAGGTTACCCAAGGTGATGGCCATTGAGGTTACCCAAGGTGATGGCCATTGAGGTTACCCAAGGTGGATGGCCATTGAGGTTACCCAAGGTGATGGCCATTGAGGTTACCCAAGGGTGATGGCCTATTGAAGGTTACCCAAGGTGATGGCATTAGTTTACCCAAGTGATGGCCATTGAGGTTACCCAGGTGATGGCCATTGAGGTTACCCATGGTGATAGCCATTGAGGTTACCCAGGGTGATGGCCATTGAGGTTACCCAGGTGATCGCCGTGTTATCACATAAGACCATCATCTACGGGTCTGTAAAGTTGTGATCAAATGTTTGGAGATGGACACAAAATTTGGTTTTCACATTTTGCCTCAGTGTTTTTCGCTGTTTTGGTCGGCTGTTTCCATGGTTACTGACATAGAATTCTAAACATTCCGTCAGTTGTTACTTTTATTGACAAATATAGGAAGTTTCTGTAAAGACTGAATATTCCCAGCACTGACTGATTTTTCCAGACTTCTGCCCTTCGACCCGGCGGATGGATATCGGCTTTATAAAATCAATAGATAAATGGCAGCAACACATGTTCTTAGCTGACATATTTTGCGAGCAGGGAGATGGTGGGGTGCTACTATAGCCAATAGCTGCAGTGAGGCTTATTTTGACAACTTCTGCTGTCCAGCCCAGTCACATGCAGCCATAGCTGTCCAGTCATCCCGGCATCTTATATTTGGAGGACCGGAGTGATAATGGATGACCCCGTTTGCTCCTTTTCACTAATTCTGTCCAGTGGCTCCGTTGACTTTCTGCAGCGCTCCTCGGCTCACAGAGATTCGCATAACTGTGACACGGTGAATTTATAAGATAAGCAATTAGAGAACAAATTACCATGTCTGATGCAATATGTAAATGAGCGGAGAACACCTGTCAGCCGGGCCCAGGGATCTCCGGAGAACGAGCGAGATCCTGCCGCGAAGAAAAAAAACTAATATTCCAAATTGAGCACGAACGGCATCAAATGTAACTGAGTTTATGGGTGTCCTCCTGATCAACGGTTCAAGGAAGGACAAAATATCTAGTAAGTAATGAGGGACATTCAGTGGATGCCCAAGATTGCAGGGCGTAGACCCAAATCAGGATATCTGGTGTATCCAGGAGGTTGGGACTAGAGATGTATGGATCTATTCACAAGACTCTGGTCCAGGTCAGTGGTGGCGCCGGACAGGAGGCTAGAATCTCTTATCTTCCAGTGGTTGGACAGGAGGCCGTGAACACCTTCTGGTGTCCCTGGCGGGTGGGCTTGAGGCCGTGAATCTCTTACCTTTTGATGTCCTCAGCGGCTGAACAGAAGGCCGGTTATCTCTTAGCTTTTGGTGTCCCCAGTGACTGGGCAGGAGGCTGCGAATCTCTTATGGCCACTTTACACGTCCCGATATCGGCGTCCAACTCCGACCAAAAGTCACGTGGTTCGTGCGTTGGCCTTGATATCGTTCGTGCGTTGTATGGTGTAAACGTCCAATACGATGCACGAAGGATGCCAAAACGATATCGGGATAGAATGAGCCTGCTCTCCAACAGCCCGATATTGGATGGACGATGTGGCCGGATCGTGCTGTGTAAAAGCCCAACAACGATGTGGAGTACAACTTCCCCTATCCTGTCCCATGTTAAATGGTCGTTCCGGGGTTGGCCGTACAAGGGGCGTAGACATCGTAGTGGCATTGCCTGCCGATATCGCGCTGTGTAACATCTCCTATGCGATGTTGGAATTCTGCCCAGAAAAAGCGCGCTCCCGCGGCGTTGGATCCAATATCGAACCGACGTTGGGATGTGTAAAGTGGCCATTACCCTCTGTTGTCCCCGGTGGCTGGGCAGGAGGCTGTGAATCTCTTACCTCCTGGTGTCCCGGCGGCTGGGCAGGAGGCTGTGAATCTCTTACCTTCTGTTGTCCCCGGCGGCTGGGCAGGAGGCTGCGAATCTCTTACCTTCTGGTGTCCCCGGTGACTGGGCAGGAGGCTGCGAATCCCTTACCTCCTGGTGTCCCCGGTGACTGGGCAGGAGGCTGTGAATCTCTTACCTCCTGGTCTCCCTGGTGACTGGGCAGGAGGCTGTGAATCTCTTACCTTCTGTTGTCCCCGGCGGTTGGGCCGGAGGCTGCAAATCTCTTACCTTCTGTTGTCCCTGGCAGCTGGGCAGGAGGCAGCAAATCTCTTACCTTCTGTTGTCCCCGGCAGCTGGGCAGGAGGCTGCAAATCTCTTACCTCCTGGTGTCCCTGGCGGCTGGGCAGGAGGCTGCGAATCTCTTACCTCCTGGTGTCCTCGGCCGCCGGGCAGGAGGCCGCGAATCTCTTACCTCCTGGTGTCCCTGGTGATTGGGCAGGAGACCGTGAATCTCTTTACCTTTTAGTCTCCCCAGTGGCTGGGCAGGGGGTTGTGAATCTATTACCTCTTGGTGTCCCTGGTGACTGGGCAGGAAGCTGCAAATCTCTTACCTTCTGGTGTCCCCGGCAGCTGGGCAGGAGGCTGCGAATCTCTTACCTCCTGGTGTCCTCGGCGGCTGGGCAGGAGACCGCGAATCTCTTACCTCCGGGTGTCCCTGGCGGCTGGGCAGGAGGCTGTGAATCTCTTACCTCCGGGTGTCCCTGGCGGCTGGGCAGGAGGCTACGAATCTCTTACCTCCTGGTGTCCCTGGTGGCTGGGATAGAGGCTGTAAATCTCTTATCTTCCAGCAGGTGGACAGGAGGCCACAAATGTCTGGCTGACAGGAGGCTGCGCATCTCTTACCTTTCGGCGTCCTGTCCCTGGTGGCTGGACAGGAATCCATGAATCTCTCACCTTCTGGTGTCCACAGCGGAGGGCTGGAGGTCACCAATCTCTCACCGTCCGGCGTCCCCGGTGACTTTTGATCATCCAGGACCAGTGTGACGTCCTCCTCATCTCTAGTTGAGAACTGTGGACTTATTTTTCGTTCATCATTCATAGTTGGAGCAGCCAGAACTTTCTCATCTTTACATATCTTCACTATATGACTTGCTGCTTTTTGTGTCTGTTCGGCCGTGTTCACACATTGCACAAATCCTGTGTATTTTTGTTTTCTGCACCAAACTACACAATAACGACCTCGTTTAATTATCGCATATTTATGTCTTTTCTGCCTTATTTGATGAGTTTTTGGTACAGATGTGAAGCCGCGTTTTTTTTAAGTTTTTTTATAATACAGAAAAACTTTGATTCTGCACTTAAAAAAAGTAACTCCAGTTTTTACATGTTTTTATAATTTTAAGGATCAACAATTAGAGAAAAAATACCTGTCACAAATGATAGGGGTTCAGCGGCATCTTAACAGCTCCGGGGCAAAAAACTATTATCAGAATCACGACGCACAATTTGAGTTGGGTGTTACAGATCACGTTCAAAAACAAAATATTAGAAAGTAATGACGGCATTCAGTTACTTGCAGGGTAACCAATCCAGAATGGTGTATCCAGATGGTTGGACTAGGGTGCATGGCTTCACAAATTTCGGTCAGTGGGCGGCAAGACACGACTTATCTCCATGGTGACAGGACCTGAATCTTTTACCTTGGGATAGTCCCTGAAGTGGGCTATGAGGCTTAGTGAATCTCTTCTTGGTATCTATCTAGGCTTGAACAGAAGGCCGCTAAGTTTTACTTTTGGCTGTAGTGACTGGCCATGGGTGCGACTCTTATAGCTTGTGCCCGGGGTGGGAACCATCTCTTCTTTAGGGCGCTGGAGGAGCTACCCTACTTAGGTGTCCCTGGCGGCGGATATCTGGCCACTGGGACAGGTACTCGGTGGACCGGTTTATGCTGGAAGCACGGGTGGTCTGGTGGAGTCTGTACATAAGGGGAATATTTAAGGATAGTCATGGGTGAGCACATATCTGGCTAGTGATGGGGCCGCCGCTGTGAGAACCTTCTATGGAATCTAGATGGAAGTTCCATGGTAGAACTATTCCCAGGGCATTAAGGTAAAGTACTTTTGTGAGTGGACAGCTTATGTGGCGAAACGCTGCCGTCTTCTCATGTTGGGCCACTTGGCTCTCCTAGCAACGTGTAATTGTATAAATGTCACGCGTGGAATACAGACGGACCAGTATGGGTTCACGTGTTTACTCTCAGCTCTTCAGAAGCTTATTTGGTACTCTAATCTCAGTTAAGACATGGCACCTCTGGGCCTTATTTGCAGCCAGGCCACTCCTGTGACCCTATACTTTCCCTGGTGGATCTATATAGGCTTGAAAAAGACATGGTGGACCTATTTAGGCTTGATGAAGACCTGGCGGAACTATTAGGCTTAGAGAAGACACTGGTGGACCTATTTAGGCTTAGAGAAGACCTGGGGACCTATCTAGGCTTAGAGAAGACCCTGGTGGACCTATCTAGCCTTAGAGAAGACCTGGTGGACCTATCTAGGCTTAGAGAAGACACTGGTGGACTTATCTAGGCTTGGAGAAGACCTGGTGAACTTTAGGCTTGGAAAAACCTGGTGGACCTATCTAGGCTTGGAGAAGACCTGGCGACCTCTCTAGGCTTGCACGTGTTTGATCTTCCTACAGAGTGTTTATCCATCAAGTCACCAAGGTTTGAGATTGAGCTGATGGCCGGTAAAATAATAAATTAATAAAAATAATAATTTCAGATAATCTCTCTTAGTAAAGCAGTGTTTATAAAATATCTATTCGCTACAATCAGAACTTTTCTATTCAGATTTTAGCCACAAACACGTGTGAATGACGTCTACAGGGATATTCACAGCAGCAGATTTTTGCAGATTTCTGTAGAAGAATAAAATTGGTTTGTTCTTTGGCATTGAGCAGATGGAGGCTCAATCAGATGAATGGAAAGTTGCACAGACTTCGTCAACAGATCTGTTACATGTGATTTTACCATAAACAGGTTTTCCACTAGAAATACAGAGCCTTGTGAAAGTATTCAGCCCCCTATATACAGTGCCTTGTGAAAGTATTCAGCCCCCTATATACAGTGCCTTGTGAAAGTATTCAGCCCCCTATATACAGTGCCTTGTGAAAGTATTCAGCCCCCTATATACAGAGCCTTGTGAAAGTATTCAGCCCCCTATATACAGAGCCTTGTGAAAGTATTCAGCCCCCTATATACAGTAGCCTTGTGAAAGTATTCGCCCCCTATATACAGAGCCTTGTGAAAGTATTCAGCCCCCTATATACAGAACCTTGTGAAAGTATTCAGCCCCATATATACAGTGCCTTGTGAAAGTATTCAGCCCCCTTATACAGTGCCTTGTGAAAGTATTCAGCCCCTATATACAGTGCCTTGTGAAAGTATTCAGCCCCCTATATATTACAGTGCCTTGTGAAAGTATTCAGCCCCCTATATACAGTGCCTTGTGAAAGTATTCGCCCCCTATATACAGTGCTTGTGAAAGTATTCAGTCCCTATATACAGTGCCTTGTGAAAGTATTCAGCCCCCTATATACAGAGCCTTGTGAAAGTATTCAGCCCCTATATACATTGCCTTGTGAAAGTATTCGCCCCCTATATACAGTGCCTTGTGAAAGTATTCAGCCCCCTATATACAGCTGCCTTGTGAAAGTATTCAGCCCCCTATATACAGAGCCTTGTGAAAGTATTCAGCCCCCTATATACAGTAGCCTTGTGAAAGTATTCGCCCCCTTATATATCACGAGCCTTGTGAAAGTATTCAGCCCCCTATATATACAGGCTTTGTGAAAGTATTCGCCCCCTATATACAGTGCTTGTGAAAGTATTCAGCCCCCTATATAAGAGCTTGTGAAAGTATTCGCCCCCTATATACAGAGCCTTGTGAAAGTATTCAGCCCCTATATACAGTGCCTTGTGAAAGTATTTGACCCCCTATATACAGAGCCTTGTGAAAGTATTTGACCCCCTATATACAGAGCCTTGTGAAAGTATTCGGCCCCTTGAACTTTTCAGCCTTTTGCCACATTTCAGGCTTCAAACATAAAGATATAAATTCTAATTTTTCTGTGAAGAATCAACAAGTGGGACACAATCGTGAAGTGGAACCAAATTTATTGGATATTTTAAACTTTTTTAACAAATAAAAAACTGAAAAGTGTATATAATAAATCAATATTATATTCATCCTTCGATGTCTCGTGGAATACGGCAGCGCGGTGTTTAACCCTTCATCCTCCCTACTTTAATTTTCTGAGATAATGACCTTTGGAAGCATTTGGGTTTGATTAATGAACTATTGTTTCCTAATCCAACACATTGTCATCAGGGCTGAGTATCACTTACTACGACAAACACGGCCTCTCCATAGAGCATTGGCCGTGGTCACCGAGTCAATGAGCCGAGCTCCTCGTCCTCATTGTCCATGCAGGAAACACAAGCCACACAATATATATTACAAGCCGGAGCCATTGTTCTCCCCGTGAATGCAGAATTGCAACGTCAGCCATTGTGACCTGACAATACTTTAAATTAAACATCGTCCACGGCTCCGATAGTGAAGGGAGCTCCACAAGAATGACCGGTGTCTTCTTTCTTTGGTCTTTTGCGTGGAGTCAAAAATAAAGGTAAAAAAAATCAGGGTAACATTAACCTTTGCACACTGTTAAAAAAGAGAAATAAAGGAAAGTGTCCCATTAATTGTGACATAGTGTCACACTCAGATGAGGGAACTTTCAGCGTGTGGCACAGCAAAGGGTTTACAACAGCAATGGATAGGGGAGAAAGGCCCTAACTGTAGAGAGCGGAGAGAAAGGTGACTACCCTGAGCTCCCTAATGTCCCTATACGGGTCCTTCCCCCCCCCCCCCCCATCGATCTCCCTTACCTAATCCCTAGCTCTCCCTCCACTCACCCTAAATAGTGCATAGGGCAGGGAGTACAATAGACAGAGGCGTCACTACAACAGGTGCAGGGGTTGCGATCGCACCCAGGCCCCGGAGCCTAGGGGGCCCCAAAAGTCCCTTTGGTCTATAGAAAAAGACTATTGCTGTTAAAGATTTGTAATAATTGGGGCCCCGTTGGAGCTTTCGCATCGGGGCCCATGAGCTTCAAGTTACGCCACTGACAATAGACTTCACCACTGCAATAATCAGATACAGGGGAAGGAGGACAAACAGAAGGACAAGACAAAAAGGATACACTTCAAACAACTTTGCAGCAAAGCGCCTAGGCTGCAAGTGGTACTTCAAGAGACTTTTTCCTTCCAAGGTGGTCTGCATAGAAATGATTGTAAAACTGGCAACAGGTAATGGTACATTTAACTATTTTAAGAGAAAGGGAGTGGTCGCAAACTGGCTGCACCTGACATTGGAGCAACAAGGAACAACCAGCAAGGAAAGAGTTCTTAACCCTTGCAAAAAAAATTATGAATATATACTAGAAGCAATCAGTTATAGTTGACTGTATGTTATTCTCTGCAGAGATGAGTCCTGTCTGGAAGAAGTAATAACGGTCTGCACTGGATGAACAGGAAAAGAAAAGATGAATGACTTCAATTAGATACATCACTAGTAAGTCAGTGTATGATCTGCACATGCACACACACTGTACACTATATACATAGCTCCTTTGTACAATGTCACCAGTGATCAACTGTACTATCTGTACGCTATACACTATATACAGAAATCTTGTGTATAATGTAATCATTGATGACTGTATTATCTGTACACTATATACTATATACAGCGCTCATGTGTATAATGTCACAGTGATCACTGTTTTCCTGCACACTATACACTATATACAGATCTCCTGTGTATAATGTCACCAGTAATCATTGTATTAAACTTACACTAACCCTATATAAAAGAGCTCTTGTGTATAATGTCACCAGTGATCACTGTATTACCTTTACATTTACACTACATACAGACCTCTTGTGTATAATATCACAAGTGATCACTGTATTTACCTTTACATTTACCCTATACACAGAGCTCCTGTGTATAATATCACAATTGTTCACTGTATTACCACTACACTGACCCTATATACAGAGCTCCTGTGTATAATGTCACTGATGATCACTGTATTACCTTTACATTTACCCTATATACAGAGCTCTTGTGTATAATGTCACCAGTGATCACTGTATTACCTGTACACTGACCCTATATACAGAGCTCTTGTGTATAATGTCACAATTGATCACTGTATTACCTTTACATTTACCCTATATACAGAGCTCCTGTATATAATATCACCAGAGACCAGTGTATTACCTGTACATTTAACCTATATACAGAGCTCTTGTGTATAATGTCACAAGTGATCACTGTATTACCTTAACATTTACCCTATGTACAGAGCTTCTGTGTATAATGTCACTGGTGATCACTGTATTACCTTTACATTTAGCCTATATACAGAGCTCTTGTGTATAATGTCACAAGTGATACTGTATTACCTTAACACTGACCTTATATACAGAGCTCTTGTGTATAATGTCACAATGATCACAGTATTACCTTTACATTTACCCTATATACAGAGCTCTTGTGTATAATGTCACCAGTGATCACTGTATTACCTTTATATTGACCCTATATACAGAGCTCTTGTGTATAATGTCACAAGTGATCACTGTATTACCTTTACACTGACCCTATATACAGAGCTCTTGTGTATAATGTCGCAAGTGATCACTGTATTACCTTTACATTTACCCTATATACAGAGCTCCTGTGTGTAATGTCACAAGTGATCACTGTCAGTGGCGTACCATCCGCGGTCGCAGGGGTCGCAAGTGAGACCGGGCCCGGGGGTACAGGGGGGCCCGGAACCCACCGACCGCTGTGACAGCTTTACATGGATGTGCATCCATGTCACTGCGCAGCGCTCTCCCCGGCCGGTCCCCAGGCGGCTGATCACGGCCGCCGGAGGACTGGTAGGCACTGCCGCTTTAAATCTCCCGCGGCCGCCGCCGCTGCTGCACTGTGATGAGGTCATGTGACCTCATCACACACAGAACGGAGCTGCCGGCGCGAACACAAATGCAGAAGAGCTGCAGGCTGCAGCTCTTGGAGAGGGGGGAGATCGTTTCAGGAGGTGAGCGGGGCCCTGGGGGCCAGAGACTGATCACAGCTCGGGGTCAGTACAGGATATCCAACTCCAACACATACCCCAGTGTCAGGAGGTGAGCGGGGCCCTGGGGGCCACAGTGACTGATCACAGCTGGTGGTCGGTACAGGAGGTGTCACTGTGTGTGTGACCGTGTGTGCGTGTGTGTTTGACCGTGTGTGTGTGTGACCGTTGTGTGGTGTGTGACCGTGTGTGTGACACGTGTGTGTGTGACCGTGTGTGTGACACCGTGTGTGTGACCGTGTGTGTGTGTGTGACCGTGTGTGTGTGACCGTGTGTGTGACCGTGTGTGTGTGACCGTGTGTGTGTGTGACCGTGTGTGTGTGGACCGTGTGTGACCGTGTGTGTGTGTGTGACCGTGTGTGTGTGTGTGTGACCGTGTGTGTGTGTTGTGACCGTGTTGTGTGTGTGTGGACCGTGTGTGTGACCGTGTGTGTGTGTGACCGTGTGTGTGTGACCGTGTGTGTGTGTGACACCGTGTGTGTGTGACACCGTGTGTGTGTGACCGTGTGTGTGTGTGTGACCGTGTGTGTGACCATGTGTGTGTGACCGTGTGTGTGTGTGACCGTGTGTGTGTGACCGTGTGTGTGTGACTGTGTGTGTGTGTGACCGTGTGTGTGTGTGTGACCGTGTGTGACCTTTGTGTGTGTGTGACCGTGTGTGTGTGACCGTGTGTGTGACCGTGTGTGTGACCGTGTGTGTGTGTGACCATGTGTGTGTGACCGACACCGTGTGTGTGACCGACACCGTGTGTGTGTGTGTGACACCGTGTGTGTGTGTGACCGTGTGTGTGTGTGTGTGTGACCGTGTGTGTGTGTGTGACCGTGTGTGTGTGTGACCGTGTGTGTGACCGTGTGTGTGTGTGACACCGTGTGTGTGTGTGACACCGTGTGTGTGTGTGACCGTGTGTGTGCGTGACTGTGTGTTTGACCGTGTGTGTGGGGGGCTGTACAGGGGACAGTGTGTGTGTGTGCGGGGGCTGTACAGTGGGCTGTGTCTGTGGGGGGGAGGGCTGTACAGAGGGCAGTGTAACTGGGTGAGTGGGGCAGGTTGTACAGTGGGAAGTGTGTGTGTGTGTTGGGGAAGATGTATGCTATATGGAGGGCTATGAGGCTAAATTATTGTGTTATACTATATGAAGGGCTGTAACGCTGCATGACATTATCTGGAGGGCTGTGACGCTGCATGACATTATCTGGAGGGCTGTGACGCTGCGTGACATTATCTGGAGGGCTGTGACGCTGCATGACATTATCTGGAGGGCTGTGACGCTGCATGACATTATCTGGAGGGCTGTGACACTGCATTACATTATCTGGAGGGCTGTGACGCTGCATTAGATTATATGAAGGGCTTTGACGCTGCATTACATTATATGAAGGGCTGTGACGCTGCTTTACATTATATAAAGGGCTGTGATGCTGCATTACATTATATGAATCGCTGTGACGCTGTATTACATTATCTGGAGGGCTGTGACGCTGCATTACATTATCTGGGGGGCTGTGACGCTGCATTACATTATATGAAGGGCTGTGACGCTGCATTACATTATATGAAGGGCTGTGACGCTGCATTACATTATATGAAGGGCTGTGACGCTGCATTACATTATATGAATCGCTGTGACGCTGTATTACATTATCTGGAGGGCTGTGATGCTGCATGACATTATCTGGAGGGCTGTGACGATGCATGACATTATCTGGAGGGCTGTGACACTGCATTACATTATCTGGAGGGCTGTGACGCTGCATTAGATTATATGAAGGGCTGTGACGCTGCATTACATTATATGAAGGGCTGTGACGCTGCTTTACATTATATGAAGGGCTGTGACGCTGCATTACATTATATGAATCGCTGTGACGCTGTATTACATTATCTGGAGGGCTGTGACGCTGCATTACATTATCTGGGGGGCTGTGACGCTGCATTACATTATATGAAGGGCTGTGACGCTGCATTACATTATATGAAGGGCTGTGACGCTGCATTACATTATATGAATCGCTGTGACGCTGTATTACATTATCTGGAGGGCTGTGACGCTGCATTACATTATCTGGGGGGATGTGACGCTGCATTATATTTTCTGTAGGGCTGTGACGCTGCATAATATTATATGAAGGGCTGTGATGCTACAGTATATCTGGAGGGCTGTGAGGCTGCTTTATATTGTCTGGGGGTCTAGGAGTCTGTATTATATTATATGACGGGTTATGAGGCTGCATTATATTATATGAAGGGCTATGAGGCTGCGTTATACTATAATGGAGGACCATTTATACCAGGATAAGGGCATATTCCAGGAGGAGGACCATATAGTGTAGGATGAGGGACAGTAACACATAATGAAGGGGAGAGAGGTCAATTCGTGAGTCTTTATAGGATTTAGAACATTACATGGGGCCAGTGGCGTAGCATGGCGGGAGGCGGTCTGCCCCAGGCGGCACGTGTGTGGGGGCGGCAGCAGAGACAGAGATTTGAAGTTCCCGCCCGGGCAGCACATCCGTCGGCGGCGGTGGCTCAGGCAGTGCTGCGCCGGGTAAGTGTGTGAGGAGCAGGCGGCAGGGCGGGTACAGCTTCAATGCCAGTGTCAGTACACTGTGCATCGATTCGCGCTGTGATCTAGTAGCTGGGAACAACCGAAGATGGGGCACAGGGGTGCAGGGATGGGGCACAGGGGTGCAGGGATGGGGCATAGGGGTGCAGGGATGGGGCACAGCACAGGAATATGGATGGGGCACAGGGGTGCAGGGATGGGGCACAGGGGTGCTGGGATATGGATGGGGCGCAGGGATGGGGCACAGGGATGCAGGGATGGGGCACAGGGGTTCTGGGATATGGATGGGACACAGGAGTGCTGGGATATGGATGGGGCATAGGGTTGGGGCACAGGGCTGCTGGGAAATGGATGGGGCACAGGGGTGCTGGGATATGGATGGGGCACAGGAGAGCTGGGATATGGATGGGGCACATGGGTGCTGGCATATGGATGGGGCACATGGGTGCTGGCATATGGATGGGGCACAGGGGGGGCAGGGATATGGATGGGACAGGGGTGCAGGAATATGAATGGGACAGGGGTGCAGGGACATGGATGTATACAGGGGTGGTCCGGGTGCCTGGTGCTGGTGCCGAGTGCAGGCGAGCTGGAGACCAGGAGCCGCAGAGGAAGAAGCTGCTGGGATGAGGGATCTGGAATCAGGAGCGTGGAGTCAGGTAAGGCGCTGTTACAGCCAAAGATAGCAGCCTGTGGGGGACAGAATGGGATAGATGGATAGATGGGGCGGCCTGGAAGAGGGGGCAGAATGGATGGATGGGGCAGCCTGGAAAAGGGGGCCGAATGGGATGGATTAATGAATGGACGAGGCGGCTTGGAAAGGGGGCAGAAGATGGATGGAGGAGGGGGGCATGGAAAAGGGGGCAGAAGATGGATGGATGGGTGGATGGGGGAGAAGGTACATGGAACGTAGGGGAGAAGCTACATGGATGAAGGAGAGGCTGCGTGGAACATGGGAGGGTTATGGGGGGGGAGTATGAACTGCATGGAACATATGGATGGAGAAAGCTGCATGGGACATATGGGGGGTGACCAGTATGGGATAATGTATTGACTGGTTTTGGTGATTATTACTGTATTGACAATGGTTCTGGCAATATACTGACAGGGGTTCTAGTAATGTGTTATTGTATTGCCGGTGGTTCTGGTGATGTAGTCATGTGGATGTTGTAATCTTTAACTTAACAGACTTGATCCTAAAACATTATAGACATTGCTTCCGGATTATCAACGACCAAAGGGGCGGCAGTTGAGGCAAATTTTTCGACCGCCCCGGGCGGCACAAACAGTTGCTACGCCACTGCATGGGGCCTATACATCTGACCAATGTAGGCGCGCGGGGAAAGGTGGGGGGGGGGGCCCAGGTCCAAATTTCGCATCGGGGCCCTTCGGACTCTAGTTACGCCACTGATCACTGTATTACCTTTATACTGACCCTATATACAGAGCTCTTGTGTATAATGTCACCAGTAATCATTGTATTAAACTTACACTGACCCTATATAAAAGAGCTCTTGTGTATAATGTCACCAGTGATCACTGTATTACCTTTACACTGACCCTATATATAGAGCTCTTGTGTATAATGTCACCAGTAATCATTGTATTAAACTTACACTGACCCTATATAAAAGAGCTCTTGTGTATAATGTCACCAGTGATCACTGTATTACTTATTATTATTAACTAGTAAAAAGGCCCGATGCAATTGCATCGGGAGCAGGGTGAAATGAATTGTGTGTATACAGGCGGGTCAGTGGGTAGCAGAGTATACAGGCGGCTCTGTGGGTAGCAGAGTATACAGGCGGGTTTGTGGGTAGCAGATTATACAGGCCGCTGTGTGGGTAGCAGAGTATAGAGAAGGCTTTGTGGGTAGCAGATTGTACAGGTGGCTCTGTGGGTAGCAGATTGTACAGGTGGCTCTGTGGGTAGCAGAGTATACAGGCGGCTCTGTGGGTAGCAGAGTATACAGGTGGCTTTGTGGGTAGCAGAGTATAGAGGCGGTTCTGTGGGTAGCAGAGTATACAGGCGGCTCTGTGGGTAGCAGAGTATGATGTGGCGGGAGGCTGGAGGGGTGAGGAGAGCAGAGGATAGAGGGGTGAGGAGAGCAGAGGATGGAGGGGTGAGGAGAGGTCCGGCTGGAGGGGTGAAGAGAGGTCCGGCTGGAGGGGTGAGGAGAGGTCCGGCTGGAGGGGTGAGGAGAGATGCGGCTCTGTGGGTAGCAGAGTATACAGGCGGCTGTATGAGTAGCAGAGTATAGAGGCGGCTGTGTGGGTAGCAGATTATAGAGGCGGCTCTGTGCGTAGCAGAGTATACAGGCGGCTGTGTGAGTAGCAGAGTATAGAGGCGGGTCTGTGGGTAGCAGAGTATACAGGCGGCTGTGTGGGTAGCAGAGTATAGAGGCGGCTCTGTGGATAGCAGAGTATAGAGGCGGCTCTGTGGGTAGCAGAGTATAGAGGACGGCTCTGTGGGTAGCAGAGTATACAGGCGGCTCTGTGTGGTAGCAGAGTATAAGGCGGCTCTGTGGGTAGCAGAGTATACAGGCGGCTCTGTGGGTAGCAGAGTATACAGGCGGCTCTGTGGGTAGCAGAGTATACAGGCGGCTCTGTGGGTAGCAGAGTATACAGGCGGCTCTGTGGGTAGCAGAGTATAGAAGGGCTCTGTGGGTATCAGAGTATACAGGCGGTCTGTGGGTAGGCAGAGTGTACAGGCGGCTTGTGGGTATGCAGAGTGTACAGGCGTTGTGGTGGTGGCAGAGTGTACAGGCGTGTGTGGTGGTGGCAGAGTGTACAGCGTGTCGTGTGTGGTGGTGGAAGAGTATACAGGTGTGTGTGGTGGTGGCAGAGTATACAGCGTGTATGGTGGTGGCAAGAGTATACAGGCGTGTGTGGTGGTGGCAGAGTATACAGGGTGTGGTGGTGGCAGAGTATACAGCGTGTGTGTGGTGAGTTAGGCGTTGGTGCAGAGTATACAGGCGTTCAGGTATAGGGTGGTGGCAGAGTATACAGGCGTCGAGGGTGGCGGCAGAGTATACAGGCGTCGGTGGTTGTGGCAGAGTATACAGGCGTCGGTGGTGGTGGCGGCAGAGTATGCAGGCATCTGTGGTGGTGGCGGCAGAGTATACAGGCGTGGTGTGGTGGTGGTGGCAGAGTATACAGGCGTGTGTGGTGTGGTGGTGGCAGAGTATACAGGTGTGTGTGGTGGTGGTGGCAGAGTATACAGGCGTCTGTGGTGTTGGCAGAGTATACAGGCGTCTGTGGTGTTGGCAGAGTATACAGGTGTCTGTGGTGGTGGCAGAGTATACAGGCGTCTGTGGTGGTGGCGGCAGAGTATACAGGCATCTGTGGTGGTGGCGGCAGAGTATACAGGCGTGTGTGGTGGTGGCGGCCGAGTATACAGGCGTGTGTGGTGGCAGAGTATACAGGCGTGTGTGGTGGTGGCAGAGTATACAGGCGTCTGTGGTGGTGGCAGAGTATACAGGCGTCTGTGGTGGTGGCAGAGTATACAGGCGTCTGTGGTGGTGGCGGCAGAGTATACAGACATCTGTGGTGGTGGCGGCAGAGTATACAGGCGTGTGTGGTGGTGGCGGCCGAGTATACAGGCGTGTGTGGTGGCAGAGTATACAGGCGTGTGTGGTGGTGGCAGAGTATACAGGTGTCTGTGGTGGTGGCAGAGTATACAGGCGTCTGTGGTGGTGGCGGCAGAGTATACAGACATCTGTGGTGGTGGCGGCAGAGTATACAGGCGTGTGTGGTGGTGGCGGCCGAGTATACAGGCGTGTGTGGTGGCAGAGTATACAGGCGTGTGTGGTGGTGGCAGAGTATACAGGTGTCTGTGGTGGTGGCAGAATATACAGGCGTCTGTGGTAGTGGCAGAGTATACAGGCGTCTGTGGTGGTGGCAGAGTATACAGGCATCTGTCGTAGTGGCGGCAGAGTATACAGGCGTGTGTGGTGGTGGCGGCAGAGCATACAGGCGTGTGTGGTGGTGGCGCCAGAGTATACAGGTGTCTGTGGTGGTGGCGGCAGAGTATACAGGCGTCTGTGGTGGTGGCGGCAGAGTATACAGGCGTCTGTGGTGGTGGCGGCAGAGTATACAGGGATCTGTGGTGGTGGCGGCAGAGTATACAGGCATCTGTGGTGGTGGCGGCAGAGTATACAGGTATCTGTGGTGGTGGCGGCAGAGTATACAGGCATCTGTGGTGGTGGCGGCAGAGTATACAGGCATCTGTGGTGGTGGCAGAGTATACAGGCGTGTGTGGTGGTGGCAGAGTATACAGGCGTGTGTGGTGGTGGCAGAGTATACAGGTGTCTGTGGTGGTGGCAGAGTATACAGGTGTCTGAGGTGGTGGCAGAGTATACAGGTGTCTGTGATGGTGGCAGAGTATACAGGCGTGTGTGGTGGTGGCAGAGTATACAGGCGTCTGTGATGGTGGCAGAGTATACAGGTATCTGTGGTGGTGGAAGAGTATACAGGTGTCTGTGGTGGTGGCAGAGTATACAGGTGTCTGTGGCGGTGGCAGAGTATACAGGTGTCTGTGTTGGTGGCAGAGTATAGAGGCATCTTTGGTGGTGGTGGCAGAGTATACAGGTGTCTGTGGTGGTGGCAGAGTATACAGGCAGGTGTGGTGGTGGGGGCGGAGGGGGGTGGTGTCAGAGGCCAGCACCGCCGACACTTTAGTCGCTGCTGAGGACCGGCGGGTGGGAGGGGGGATGCTGCACGGCCACCCCTATAGTAGGCTGCGGGTGAGGAGGTATACAGAGTATACAAGCGTCTTTGGTGGTTGCAGAGTATACAGGCGTCTGTAGTGGTGGCAGAGTATACAGGTGTCTGTGGTGGTGGCAGAGTATACAGGCGTGTGTGGTGGTGGCGGCAGAGTATACAGGCATTGTGTGGTGGTGGCGGCAGAGCATACAGGCGTGTGTGGTGGTGGCGGCAGAGCATAGAGGTGTCTGTGGTGGTGGCGGCAGAGTATACAGGCATCTTTGGTGGTGGCGGCAGAGTATAGAGGCATCTGTGGTGGTGGCGGCAGAGTATACAGGCATCTTTGGTGGTGGTGGCAGAGTATAGAGGTGTCTGTGGTGGTGGCAGAGTATAGAGGTGTCTGAGGTGGTGGCAGAGTATACAGGTGTCTGTGGTGGTGGCGGCAGAGTATACAGGCATCTGTGGTGGTGTGGCGGCAGAGTATACAGGCGTGTGTGGTGGCAGAGTATACAGGCGTGTGTGGTGGTGGCAAATGAGGGTGCAATACAGGGTGCTGGTGGTGGTGGCAGAGTATACAGGCAGTTGTGGTGGTGGCAGAGTATACAGGCGTCGGTGGTGGTGGCAGAGTATACAGGCGTCGAGGGTGGCGGCAGAGTATACAGGCATCTGTGGTGGTGGCAGAGTATACAGGCGTGTGTGGTGGTGGCAGAGTATACAGGTTGTTGTGGTGGTGCAGAGTATAAGGTGTCTGTGGTGGTGGCAGAGTATACAGGTGTCTGTGGTGGTGGCAGAGTATACAGGGTCTGTGGTGATGGCAGAGTAAGAGGTGTCTGTGGTGTGGCAGAGTATACAGTGTCAGTGGTGGTGGCAGAGTATACAGGTGTCTGTGGTGGTGGGGCGGAGGGGGGTGCTGTCAGAGCCAGCACCGGCGCCCATGTTAGTGCGGTGCAGAGGACCGGAGAGTGGGGGGGATGCTGCACGGCCACCCTATAGTAGGCTGCGGGTGAGGAGGTATACAGAGTAATACAGGCGCTTTGGTGGTTGCAGAGTATACAGGCGTCTTTGGTGGTTGCAGAGATACAGGCGTCTGTGGTGGTGGCAGAGTATACAGGCGTCTGGTGGTGGGGCAGAGTATAGAGGCGTGTGTGGTGGTGGCGGGTGAGTATACAGACATCTGTGGTGGTGGCAGAGTATACAGGCGTGGTGTGGTGGTGGCAGAGTATACAGGATCTGTGGTGTGCGGCAGAGTACAGAGGCATTGTGGTGGTGCCGGCAGAGTATACAGGCGTGTGTGGTGGTGGCGGCAAAGTATACAGGCGTGTGTGTTGGTGGCAGCAGAGCATACAGGGTGTGTGGTGGGTGGGGCAGAGCATAAGGTGTCTGTGGTGGTGGTGGCAGAGTATAGAGGCATCCGGGTGGTGGGCGGCAGAGTATACAGGCGTGTGTGGTGGTGGCAGAGCATACAGTGTGTTGTGGTGGTGGCGGCAGAGCATAGAGGTGTCTGTGGTGGTGGCGGCAGAGTATAGAGGCATCGAGGATGGTGGCGGCAGAGTATACAGGCGGTGTGGTGGTGGCGGCAGAGTATACAGGCGTGTGTGGTGGTGGCGGCAGAGCATAAAGGGTGTGTGGTGGTGGCGGCAGAGCATACAGGTGTCTGTGGTGGTGGCGGCAGAGTATAAGGCATCTTTGGTGGTGGCGGCAGAGTATACAGGCATTTGTGGTGGTGGCAGAGTATACAGGCGTGTGTGGTGGTGGCAGAGTATACAGGTGTCTGTGGTGGTGGCAGAGTATACAGGTGTCTGTGGTGGTGGCAGAGTATACAGGTCTGAGTGGTGGCAGAGTATACAGGTGTCTGAGGTGGTGGCAGAGTATACAGGTTCGTGTGGTGGTGTGGCAGAGTATACAGGTATCTGTGGTGGTGGCAGAGTATACAGGCGTGTGTCGTGGTGGCGGAGAGTATACAGGCATCTGTGGTGGTGGCAGAGTATACAGGCGTGTGGTGGTGGTGGCAGAGTATACAGGCGTCTGTGGTGTGGCGGCAGAGTATACAGGCGTCTGTGGTGGTGGCGGCAGAGTGACAGGGTCGTGTGTGGTGGCGGCAGAGTATACAGGCTGTGTGGTGGTGGCAGAGTATACATGCGTGTGTGGTGGGGCAGAGTATACAGGCGTGTGTGGTGGTGGCAGAGTATACAGGCGTCGTGTGGTGGCGGGCAGAGTATACAGGCGTCTGTGGTGGTGGCGGCAGAGTATAAGGCGCTGTGTGTGGTGGCGGCAGAGTATACAGGCTGTTATGTGGTGGTGGCAGAGTATACATGCGTGTGTGGTGGTGGGCAGAGTATACAGGTTCTGTGGGTGGTGGCAGAGTATACAGGGTGTGTGTGGTGGTGGCGGCAGAGTATACAGGCATTGTGGTGGTGGCGCAGAGTATACAGGCGTGTGTGGTGGTGGCAGAGTATACAGGCGTGTGTGGTGGTGGTGGCAGAGTATACAGGGTGTGTGGTGTGGTGGCAGAGTATACAGGCGTGTGTGTGGTGTGGCAGAGTATACAGGCTGTGTGGTGGTGGCAGAGTATACAGGCGTCTGGGTGTGGCGGCAGAGTATAACAGGCGTGTGAGGTGGTGGCGGCAGAGTATACAGGCGTGTGTGGTGGTGGCAGAGTATACAGGTGTGTGGTTGGTGGCAGAGTATACATGCGTGTGTGGTGGTGGCAGAGTATACAGGCTGTTTGGTGGTGGCAGAGTATACAGGTGTCTGTGGTGGTGGCAGAGTATAGACAGGTGTGTGTGGTGGTGGCAGAGTATACAGGATGTGTGGTGGTGGCAGAGTATACATGCGTATCGTGTGGTGGGGCAGAGTATACAGGTGTCTGTGGTGGGTGGCAGAGTATAGCAGGCATCTGTGGTGGGGCAGAGTATAAAGGCGTGTGTGTGGTGGCAGAGTATACAGGGTGTGTGGGTGGCAGAGTATACAGGCTGTGTGGTGGTGGCGGCAGAGTATAGAGCGTGTGTGGTGGTGACAGAGTATACAGGCGTGTGTGGTGGTGGTGGCAGAGTATACAGGCGTGATGTGTGGTGGTGGCAGAGTATACAGGCGTGTGTGGTGGTGGCGGCAGAGTATACAGGCGTGTGTGGTGGTGGCAGAGTATACAGGCGTGTGTGGTGGTGGTGGCGGAAGAGTATAAGGCGTGTGTGGTGGTGGCAGAGAATACATGCGTGTGTGTGTGGGGGCTGAGTATACAGGCGTGTGTGGTGGTGGCAGAGTATACAGGCGTCTGTGGTGGTGGCGGCAGAGTATACAGGCGTTGTGTGGTGGCGGCAGAGTATACAGGCGTGTGTTGGTGGTGGCGGCAGAGTATAAGTGCTGTGTGTGTGGTGGCAGAGTATACATGCGTGTGTGGTGGGGCAGAGTATACAGGTGTCTGTGGTGGTGGGCAGAGTATACAGGCGTGTGTGGTGGTGGCAGAGTATACAGGCGTGTGTGGTGGGGCAGAGTATACAGGCGTGTGTGGTGGTGGTGGCAGAGTATACAGGCGTGTGTGGTGGTGGGGCAGAGTTACAGGCGTGTGTGGTGGTGGCAGAGTATACAGGCGTGTGTGGTGGTTGGTGGCAGAGTATACAGGCATCTTGGTGGTGGCGGCAGAGTATACAGGCATCTGTGGTGGTGGCGAGTATAGAGGTGTCTGTGGTGGTGCAGAGAGTAGAGGTGTCTGAGGTGGTGGCAGAGTATACAGGTGTCTGTGGTGGTGGCAGAGTATACAGGTATCTGTGGTGGTGGCAGAGTATACAGGCGTGTGTGGTGGTGGCGGGAGAGTATACAGGCATCTGTGGTGGTGGCAGAGTATACAGGCGTCTGTGGTTGTGGCAGAGTATACAGGCACGTGTGGTGGTGGCAGAGTATACAGGCGTGTGTGGTGGTGGCGGCAAGTATACAGCGTTGTGGTGTTGGGGCAGAGCATACAGGCGTCTGTGGTGGTGGGGCAGAGCTATCAGAGGTCTGTGGTGGTGGTGTGGCAGAGTATACAGGCATCTTTGGTGGTGGCGGCAGAGTATACAGGCATGTGTGTGTGGTGGCAGAGTATACAGGCGTGTGTGGTGGTGGCAGAGTATACAGGTGTCTGAGGTGGTGGCAGAGTATACAGGTGTCTGTGGTGGTGGCAGAGTATACAGGCAGTGTGTGGTAGGTGGGGGCTGGAGGGCGGTGCTGTCAGAGGCCACACTGGCGCCCTTTAGTCGGTGCTGAGACGGACGGGTGGGGGGGGAATGCTGCACGGCACCTATCAGTAAGCTGCGGGTGGGAGTATACAGAGTATACAGGCATCCTTGGTGGTTGCAGAGTATACAGGCGCTTGTGGTTGCAGAGTATACAGGCGTCTTTGGTGTGTTTGCAGAGTATACAGGCGTCTGTGGTGGTGGCAGAGTATACAGGCGTCTGTGGTGGTGGCAGAGTATAGAGGCGTGTGTGGTGGTGGCGGGAGAGTATACAGGCATCTGTGGTGGTGGCAGAGTATACAGGCGTGTGTGTGGTGGCAGAGTATGCAGGCATCTGTGGTGGTGGCGGCAGAGTACAGAGGCATCTGTGGTGGTGGCGGCAGAGTATACAGGCGTTGTGGTGGTGCGGCAGAGTATACAGGCGTGTGTGTGGTGTGCGGCAAGCATACAGGTCGTTGTGGTGGTGGCGGCAGAGCATAGAGGTGTCTGTGGTGGTGGGGGCAGAGTGTACAGGCATCTGTGGTGGTGGCAGCAGAGTATAGAGGCATCCGGAGATGGTGGCGGCAGAGTATACAGGCATCTTTGGTGGGCGGCAGAGTATACAGGCATCTGTGGTGGTGGCAGAGTATACAGGCGTGTGTGGTGGTGGCAGAGTATACAGGTGTCTGTGGTGGTGGCAGAGTATACAGGTGTCTGAGGTGTTGGCAGAGTATACAGGTGTCTGAGGTGGTGGCAGAGTATACAGGTGTCTGTGGTGGTGGCAGAGTATACAGGTATCTGTGGTGGTGTCAGAGTATACAGGCGTGTGTGGTGGTGGCGGGAGAGTATACAGGCATCTGTGGTTGTGGCAGAGTATAGAGGCGTGTGTGGTGGTGGCAGAATATACAGGCGTCTGTGGTGGTGGCGGCAGAGTATACAGGCGTCTGTGGTGGTGGCGGCAGAGTGTACAGGCGTGTGTGGTGGTGGCGGCAGAGTATACAGGCGTGTGTGGTGGTGGCAGAGTATACATGCGTGTGTGGTGGGGCAGAGTATACAGGCGTGTGTGGTGGTGGCAGAGTATACAGGCGTCTGTGGTGGTGGCGGCAGAGTATACAGGCATCTGTGGTGGTGGCGGCAGAGTAATAGAGGCGTGTGTGGTGGTGGCGGCAGAGTATACAGGCGTGTGTGGTGGTGACAGAGTATACATGCGTGTGTGGTGGTGGGGCAGAGTATACAGGTGTCTGTGATGGTGGCAGAGTATAGAGGCGTGTGTGGTGGTGGCGGCAGAGTATACAGGCGTGTGTGGTGGTGGCGGCAGAGTATACAGGCGTGTGTGGTGGTGGCAGAGTATACAGGCGTGTGTGGTGGTGGTGGCAGAGTATACAGGCGTGTGTGGTGGTGGTGGCAGAGTATACAGGCGTGTGTGGTGGTGGCAGAGTATACAGGCGTGTGTGGTGGTGGCAGAGTATACAGGCGTCAGTGGTGGTGGCGGCAGAGTATACAAGCGTGTGAGTGTGGTGCGGCAGAGTATACAGATGTGTGTGGTGGGCAGAGTATACAGGCGTGTGTGGTGGTGGCGCAGAGTATAGAGGCGTGTGTGGTGGTGGCAGAGTATACATGCGTGTGTGGTGGTGGCAGAGTATACAGGCGTGTTTGTGTGTGGCAGAGTATACAGGCGTCTGTGGTGGTGGCGGCAGAGTATAGAGGCGTGTGTGGTGGTGGCGGCAGAGTATAGAGGCGTGTGTGGTGGGTGGCAGAGTATACATGCGTGTGTGGTGGTGGGGGCAGAGTATACAGGTGTCTGTGGTGGTGGCAGAGTATAAGGCGTGTGTGGTGGTGGCAGAGTATACAGGCGTGTGTGGTGGTGGCAGAGTATACAGGCGTGTGTGGTGGTGGCGGCAGAGTATACAGGCGTGTGTTTGGTGGTGGCAGAGTATACAGGCGTGTGTGGTGGTGGCGGCAGAGTATAGAGGCGTGTGTGGTGGTGGCAGAGTATACATGCGTGTGTGTGGTGGGGCAGAGTATACAGGCGTGTGTGGTGGTGGCAGAGTATACAGGGTCGTGGTGGTGGCGGCAGAGTACACAGGCGTCTGTGGTGGTGGCGGCAGAGTATACAGGCGTGTGTGGTGGTGGCAGAGTATACATGCGTGTGTGGGTGTGGCAGAGTATACAGGTGTCTGTGGTGGTGGCAGAGTATACAGGCGTGTGTGGTGGTGGCAGAGTATGCAGGCGTGTGTGGTGGTGGCAGAGTATACAGGCGTGTGTGGTGGTGGTGGCAGAGTATACAGGCGTGTGTGGTGGTGGTGGCAGAGTATACAGGTGTCTGTGGTGGTGGCAGAGTATACAGGTGTCTGTGGTTGTGGCAGAGTATACAGGCATGTGTGGTGGTGGTGGCAGAGTATACAGGCGTGTGTGGTGGTGGCAGAGTATACAGGCGTGTGTGGTGGTGGCAGAGTATACAGGCGTGTGTGGTGGTGGCAGAGTATACAGGTGTCTGTGGTGGTGGCAGAGTATACAGGCGTGTGTGGTGGTGGCAGAGTATACAGGTGTGTGTGGTGGTGGCAGAGTATACAGGTGTGTGTGGTGGTGGCAGAGTATAAAGGTGTCTGTGGTGGTGGCAGAGTATACAGGCGTGTGTGGCGGTGCTCCAGCAAGGCAGGGGTTAAAAAAAATAAAAAAATATTATGCTCACCTGACCCTGAGCCCCCGCCGTCTTCGTCCAGGCTCCCGGTGGCTCCCGCAGGCTGCCGGTGCCTGCAGAGCTCTTCTACAGCAGTTCAGGACCTGCGGTGATGTCAGAGTCACGTGACCCGCAGTTACCATGGAGTAAGCTGGTGTCACGTGACTCTGACATCACCGCAGGTCTTGTACTGGTGTAGAAGAGCTCTGCAGGCACCGGGAGCCTGCGGGAGCCACCGGGAGGCTGGAGGAAGACGGCAGGAGACGGCGGGAGCTCGGGGAGAGGAGAGGAAATCTTTTTTTTTTACAATAAAATAGTGCGGCTGCGGCTACAACGCCCAAATCCCAAAACTGCCGATTATATAAGTAGATATTTATTTATATAACGCCATTAGGTTCCATGGCGCTTTACATGAGGATAAGGGAGAGAAGAACACGTACACTAAATCTAGGCGATCGGGACGTACAGGTACAGGAGGGGCAGGGACCCTGTCCACGAGGGCTCACAGTCTACGAGGGGCGGGTGGGGATACAGTAGGATGGGGGAATGTCAGGTTGGGGCGGTCGCCTGGGTCTCATGGCAAGTTGTAGGCTTGGTGGAATAGGTGAGTCTTCAGGTGACACTTGAAGCTTCTCAGGGTAGGAGAGTGTCTGACGTGTTCGGGTAGGGAGTTCCAGAGTAAGGCAGATGCCTGGGAGAAGTCCTGGACTCGGTTGTGCGAAGAGGTGATGAGGGGGAAGCAGAGAAGGAGTTCTTGGGAGGAGCGGAGGTTGCGTGGGGGTAGGTATCGGGAGACCAGGTCAGAGATGTATGGTGGGGCCAGGTTGTGTATGGCTTTGTACGTCATGGTTAGTGTTTTGAATTGGGATCTCATGGAGGCGGGGAGCCAGTGAAGGGCTTGGCAGAGGGGGGAGACAGGGGAGTAGCGGGAGGACAGGTAGATTAGTCGGGCAGCGGAATTGAAGATAGATTGGAGAGGTGTGAGGGAGTTAGCCGGGAGGCCGTTGAGAAGGAGGTTGCAGTAGTCCAGGCGGGAGATGATAAGAGCATGAATGAGTGTTTTAGCAGTGTCGTGGGTGAGGAAGGAGCGGATGCGCGAGATGTTCTTGAGCTGGAGCCGGATGGATGTGGTGAGGGCCTCGATGTGGGGCTTGAAGGATAGGGAGGAGTCAAGGATTACCCCGAGGCACTTGGCTTGGGGGACTGGGGAGAGGGCGCAGTCGTTGACGCAGATGGATAGGTTGGGAGGTGGGGTGGAATTTCTTGGGGGAAGACTATGAAGTCAGTTTTGTCCATGTTGAGTTTAAGGAAGCGAGCAGAGAATAAGGATGAGATGGCGGAAAGTAATTCTGGGATTTTGGTGAGTAGGGTGGTGATGTCAGGGCCGGACAGGTAGATTTGGGTGTCGTCGGCGTAGAGGTGGTACTGGAGGCCGTGGGACTCAATGAGTTGCCCTAGGCCGAGAGTGTAGATTGAGAAGAGTAGCGATCCCATGACCGAACCTTGGGGGACTCCGACAGAAAGGGGGTAGGGTGAGGAGGAGGTGTGAGAGTGGGAGACGCTGAAGGTCCGGTCCGCTAGGTATGAGGAGATCCAGGAGAGGGCAAGGTGGGTGATGTCGAGGGATTCCAGGATCCGGAGAAGAAGGGAGTGGTCAACCGTGTTGAAGGTGGCAGACAGGTCAAAGAGGAGGAGGATGGAGTAGTGGTGTTTGTTCTTGGCGGTCAGTAGGTCGTTGGTGACTTTGGTCTGGGCTGTTTCGGTGGAATGGAGGGGTCGGATGCCGGACTGTAGGCTGTCGAAGTAGGAGCACGAGGAGAGGTGAGAGGACAGTTCAGAGTGGACGTGCTGTTCAAGTAGCTTAGAGGCGAATGGGAGAAGAGATATGGGGCGACAGTTAGCGACAGAGGTAGGGTCAAGTGAGGGTATTTTTAGGATGGGCGTGATTAGGGCATGTTTGAAGGCTGAGGGGAAGGCACCAGTGCTAAGTGAAAGGTTAAAGAGGTGGGTGAGGGCTGGGATGAAAATGGAGGTGTGGTTCGGAATGAGGTGGGATGGGAGTGGGTCGTGGGCGCTGGTGGTGAGGTGTGATTTTGACAGGAGGGAGGAGAGTTGGTCTTCAGTTATGGGGGGAAGTGGCTGATGGAGGAGGAGGGCAGTGTAGGTGGGAAGGGGAGTTGTGGGAATAGTGGACCGAAGCTTTTTCTGATCTTGTCGATCTTCTCCTTGAAGAAGGTCACAAAGTCTTCAGCAGAGATGAGGGGAGAAGGGGGAGGAGCAGGCGGGCGAAGTAAGGAGTTGAAAGTTTTGAAGAGCTGTTTGGGGTTGCGGGACAGAGAGGTTATTAGGGATGAAAAAAACACTTGCTTGGCGGTAGCAAGTGCCGTCTTGAAGTCAGTGATGGATTGCTTGAACAGAGCAAAGTGCTCGGGGGTGTGGGACTTTTTCCATCTCCTCTCGGCGACCCTGGACGCCCGTCTCAGGTTTTCAGTGAGGGTGGTGTGCCAGGGTTGCCTGTTAATGCGTGGAGCATGGAGAGTGAGGGGGGCGGCTAGGTCGAGAGTGTTCGTTATGGTGGTGTTGTATAGGGTGGTGGCAATGTCAATGTCATCAGCGCAGGGTATGTCGGTGAGAGGGAGGAGGGATTCAGAGAATAAAGGAAGATCAAGATCTTTTAGGTTTCGGCGAGGGTGATCAAGTTTGAGGAGAGGGGGTAGTGTGGCAGGGGAGGAGAGGGCGGAGAAGGTCAAGAGATGGTGGTCAGACAGTGTGAGTTCCAAGGTTGTGAGGTTAGAGAGGGAGCAAAGGCGGGTAAAGATGAGGTCAAGCGTGTGGCCTTGTTCGTGGGTGGGAGAGGAGGACCATTGGGAGAGCCCTAGGGAAGTGGTCAAGGAAAGAAGGTTGGAGGCGGCTGGGCAGGGAGTGTCAATGGGGATATTGAAGTCGCCCATGATGATGATGGGGATGTCAGTGGAGAGGAAGTGAAGTAGCCAGGTGGTGAAGTGGTCAAGGAAGGAGGCGATGGGTCCAGGGGGGTGGTAGATGATGGCTAGTTGGAGGTTGCAGGGGGAGAAGATACGGACCGATGGGGCTTCGAAGGAGGGGACAGTGACGGATGGGGGCGGGGGGATAGGGCTGAAGGCGCAGGAGTTGGACAGCAGTATGACGACTCCACCGCCGTGTTTGCCAGAGGGACGGGGGGTGTGGGACAGGCTGAGGCCGCCGTAGGATAGTGCAGCAGGGGAGGCCGTGTCAGAGGGGGTGAGCCAGGTCTCGGTGAGGCCAAGGAATGACAGTTTCCTGGAGATAAAGAGTTCATGGATGTCAGGGAGTTTGTTGCACACTGAGCGGGCATTCCAGAGTGCGCTGGGTAGAGCGTTAGGTGGGGCATGGGTTGGGGGAATGGGTCTGATGTTGGTGGGGTTGCGAGGGCTAGTGGTGATGAGGTTGCGAGGGTTGGCAGTGGGTCGTGGGATGAAAGTTGTTGTGGGGTTGTGGCGGGGGGGGCCAGGATTGGGGGAGATGTCACCGGCAAGGAGGAGGAGTAGGCAGAGGGTTAGCAGGTGGGAGCATGAGAGCTTGCGAGGCGGGCGTGCTTGTTTGGTGATTGAGGATTGAAAGTGAATGAAAAGGTTGGTGAAGTGGGTGAGGTGGTTCGGCAGGATGGAGGGTGAGAGCAGTAATTTGTTGCTGGGAGGGGGTATAAGTGGGAGTAGTAGGAAGTGGAGAAGGATGGGAGTGAGAGTGAGGAGTAGCGGGAACATTGCATACGGAGAGCAGGGAGTGAGTGTGGCAGCAGGGGTCAGAAGCAGAATGGGGAAAGTTGTGGTAGTGGGTGAATGGTCATCAGTGGGGAGCGGTCACGGGATGAGGTGATGACCGGGGATGAGATGCAAGGAGGGGGGTCGGATGGATGGGCCAGATGGGGCAGTTGGGGGATCGGTCAAGGCAGTCGGGGTTGACAGAGGCAATTGTGGGGTCGGCTGATGGAGCAGCCATGGGACAGGTGAGGCATCCAGGGCTCAGTCCGGGGTGGGATGCCAACAAGGTATGAGCTACAGTCCAGGGGAGATGTGGCTGGGTACGAGATCTAGCAGTCCTGGACAGGGTGGTGGAGCCGAGGACAAGGTGATACAGCCAGTATGGGGAGAAATAGTAGTCAAGAGGAGGTCAGATGGCTGGGGAGGAAGGGTGGACTGATGACTAGTTCCTTACTTGTGGAAGGGATTTAAGGAGTAAATATGAAATGAAGTAGTAAGGGTGGTAGAGATTAGATGGGTAACATTGTGGAGGCTTTATATTCCTTTATCTGCCAGTCTTTTCCAGTCCATTTCTAGTCTATTTCTAAGTATTGTACTTAGAAAATGTACTTTGAAAGATGTAGTTTGAAAGATACATGGATCAGACTAAGTCTGGATCAGACTTGTGGTTCAGAATATATCAGCAGCTAAAGATGGTTCAGGTGTGGACTAGGGGCTGTGTGTGGATGAAGTGACCAGATGCTGAGACTTAAACAAAGGTAATAAAAAATTGGGAGGGGCTAGAGTACTCACTCCAGGTCATGGAAGAGTGATCATGAGGAATGATGAAAAGCAGACACATGATAGGTAAGAAAATATAGACATACAGTTAGGGCCAGAAATATTTGGACAGTGACACAAGTTTTGTTATTTTAGCTGATTACAAAAACATGTTCAGAAATACAATTATATATATAATATGGGCTGAAAGTGCACACTCCCAGCTGCAATATGAGAGTTTCCACATCCAAATCGGAAAAAGGGTTTAGGAATTATAGCTCTGTAATGCATAGCCTCCTCTTTTTCAAGGGACCAAAAGTAATTGGACAATGGACTCTAAGGGCTGCAATTAACTCTGAAGGCGTCTCCCTCGTTAACCTGTAATCAATTAAGTAGTTAAAAGGTCAGGGGTGGATTCCAGGTGTGTGGTTTTGCATTTGGAAGCTGTTGCTGTGACCAGACAACATGCGGGCAAAGGAACTCTCAATTGAGGTGAAGCAGAACATCCTGAGGGTGAAAAAAAAGAAAAAATCCATCAGAGAGATAGCAGACATGCTTGGAGTAGCAAAATCAACAGTTGGGTACATTCTGAGAAAAAAGGAATTGACTGGTGAGCTTGGGAACTCTAAAAGGCCTGGGCGTCCACGGATGACAACAGTGGTGGATGATCGCCGCATACTTTATTTGGTGAAGAAGAACCCGTTCACAACATCAACTGAAGTCCAGAACACTCTCAGTGAAGTAGGTGTATCTGTCTCTAAGTCAACAGTAAAGAGAAGACTCCATGACAGTAAATACAAAGGGTTCACATCTAGATGCAAACCATTTATCAATTCCAAAAATAGACAGGCCAGAGTTAAATTTGCTGAAAAACACCTCAAGAAGCCAGCTCAGTTCTGGAAAAGTATTCTATGGACAGATGAGACAAAGATCAACCTGTACCAGAATGATGGGAAGAAAAAAGTTTGGAGAAGAAAGGGAACAGCACATGATCCAAGGCACACCACATCCTCTGTAAAACATGGTGGAGGCAACGTGATGGCATGGGCATGCATGGCTTTCAATGGCACTGGGTCACTTGTGTTTATTGATGACATAACAGCAGACAAGAGTAGCCGGATGAATTCTGAAGTGTACCGGGATATACTTTCAGCCCAGATTCAGCCAAATGCTGCAAAGTTGATTGGACGGCGCTTCATAGTACAGATGGACAATGACCCCAAGCATACAGCCAAAGCTACCCAGGAGTTCATGAGTGCAAAAAAGTGGAACATTCTGCAATGGCCAAGTCAATCACCAGATCTTAACCCAATTGAGCATGCATTTCACTTGCTCAAATCCAGACTTAAGATGGAAAGACCCACAAACAAGCAAGACCTGAAGGCTGCAGCTGTAAAGGCCTGGCAAAGCATTAAGAAGGAGGAAACCCAGCGTTTGGTGATGTCCATGGGTTCCAGACTTAAGGCAGTGATTGCCTCCAAAGGATTCGCAACAAAATATTGAAAATAAAAATATTTTGTTTGGGTTATGTTTATTTGTCCAATTACTTTTGACCTCCTAAAATGTGGAGTGTTTGTAAAGAAATGTGTACAATTCCTACATTTTCTATCAGATATTTTTGTTCAACCCTTCAAATTAAACGTTACAATCTGCACTTGAATTCTGTTGTAGAGGTTTCATTTCAAATCCAATGTGGTGGCATGCAGAGCTCAACTCGCCAAAATTGTGTCACTGTCCAAATATTTCTGGCTCTAACTGTATATAGATATTACATGCACAGTACATAGGCAGTCTAGCAAAGCTGAGTAGATGAGTAAGATGATCACAATGCGTACCTGTGGGAAGAGGAAAACCCTATATACCCTATATACAGAGCTCTTGTGTATAATGTCACAAGTGATCACTGTATTACCTTTACATTTACACTACATAGAGAGCTCCTGTGTATAATGTCACAAGTGATTATTGTATTATCTTTACACTGACCCTATATACAGAGCTCTTGTGTATAATGTCACAAGTGATCACTGTATTATCTTTACACTGACCCTATATACAGAGCTCTTGTGTATAATGTCACAAGTGATCACTGTATTACCTGTACACTGACACTATGTGCAGAGCTCTTGTGTATAATGTCACAAGTGATCACTGTATTACCTTTACACTGACCCTATATACAGAGATCTTGTGTATAATGTCACAAGTGATCACTGTATTTTCTTTACATTTACCCTATATACAGAGCTCCTTTGTATAATATCACAAAAGATCACTGTATTACCTTTATATTTACCCTATATACAGAGCTCCTGTGTATAATATCACAAGTGTTCACTGTATTACCTTTACACTGACCCTATATACAGAGTTCTTGTGTAAAATGTCACAAGTGATCACTGTATTACCTGTACACTGACCCTATATTATTATTATTATTATTATTATTATTATTATTATTATTATTATTTATTTATAGAGCACCATTCATTCCATGGTGCTGTACATGAGCTATTGTGTATAATGTCACCAGTAATTCTTGTATTAAACTTACACTGACCCTATATAAAAGAGCTCTTGTGTATAATGTCACTGGTGATCACTGTATTACCTTTACACTGACCCTATATACAGAGCTCTTGTGTATAATGTCACTGGTGATCACTGTATTACTTGTACACTGACCCTATATGCAGAGCTCTTGTGTATAATGTCACTGGTGATCACTGTATTACCTGTACATTGACCCTATATACAGAGCTCTTGTGTATAATGTCACTGGTGATCACTGTATTACCTTTATACTGACCCTATATACAGAGCTCTTGTGTATAATGTCACTGGTGATCACTGTATTACCTTTACACTGATCCTATATACAGAGCTCTTGTGTATGATGTCACTGGTGATGACTGTATTACCTTTACACTGACCCTATATACAGAGCTCTTGTGTATAATGTCACAAGTGATCACTGTATTACCTTTACACTGACCCTATATACAGAGCTCTTGTGTATAATGTCACAAGTGATCACAGTATTACCTTTACACTGACCCTATATACAGAGCTCTTGTGTATAATGTCACAAGTGATCACTGTATTACCTTTACACTGACCCTATATACAGAGCTCTTGTGTATAATGTCACTGGAGATTACTATTCTTCCTGTACACTGACACTACGTAACTGCTGCCACAGTGCCACAACCTTCGCTGCAGGGAGACTGGCGGCTGCGGTGTACTTGCCCCTCCAGTGGTCCTGGAGCTCCTGCCTAAGCTCTTTCTACTGCTTCCTGCTCTCAGGGGCTGTGCTTTCCTGAGGAGTTTTAACCCATTGCTCATGGACAATGACCTCAGGGTCACTAATATTCTTGTTGTGTCAAGAGACTAATGCAAAATGTTAAAAGAGAAAAGATTCCTGCCTTGTACAGACAAGAAAAAGGAAAGAAAAAGATGCAAAGATACTGAATGCTCTTAGTGATCCACTGGTCGCGGAGTTCTCAATCTCTAATGTGACAAACAAGACAGAGGCCAGATGGGGTCCACAATGACTCCATTACTGCTCCGACAAGTTTACGTTGATTCTATGTTTATTGTATGTAACTAATGTTCTGTATTACCTACCATTCTGTATTGTATATTTTTCTTATGCGCACCATTGTACTGTAAAGCGCTGCGGAATATGTTGGCGCTATACAAATAAAGTTTTATTATTATTACAATATCACGCCCATCGGGGCATGATAAACGATCATTCAGGCTGCAAACCAACACGTCCAGGGGCACTATTGCATATAGCCCCTACTTCATTATCATCCTAATGAGTAAGTATAATAACGTTTTTTTAGCAGATTGAAAGGAAGCATTTAGCAGAGAGATGGATAGTTATAATGGTAATAGGGAGGTGCAGGGACATTATGTATTGATAGGTTAGGTGGCTTTTAGGAGGTGACACTTTAACGGCCTTTGGGTCGATCTTGAGCCATGGTGACTTGATGGATGAATGTTCTGTAGGATGATTGATCTTGTGCAGCCTAGATAAGTCTACCAGCGTCTACCCCAAGCCTAGACAGGTCCACCAGGGTCTTCTCCAAGCCTAGATAGGTTCACCAGGGTCTTCTCCAAGTCTAGATAGGTTCACCAGGGTCTTCTCCAAGCTTAGATAGGTCCAACAGGATCTTCTCCAAGCCTAGATAGGTCCACCAGAGTCTTCTCCAAGCCTAGATAGGTCCACCAGGGTCTTCTCCAAGCCTAGATAGGTTCACCAGGGTCTTCTCCAAGCCTAGATATGTCCATCAGGGTCTTCTCCAAGCCTAGATAGGTCCACCAAGGTCTTCTCCAAGCCTAGATAGGTCCACCAGGGTCTTCTCCAAGCCTAGATAGGTCCACCAGGGTCTTGTCCAAGCCTAGATAGGTCCACCAGGGTCTTGTCCAAGCCTAGATAGGTCCACCAGGGTCTTCTCCATGCCTAGATAGGTCCACCAGGGTCTTCTCCAAGCCTAGATAGGTCCCCCAGGGTCTTCTCCAAGCCTAGATAGGTCCCCCAGGGTCTTCTCCAAGCCTAGATAAGTCCACCAGGGTTTTCTCCATCATAATCTTGATAGTATGAAGCCATCAGATTGCTGGTCTTCCTCTTCACCTTGTTCCTTCTAATCTTCCTCCCATAATGTCCTTCTCCAGTGATTTCTCTCTTCGTATGATGTGTAGACAGTCATATCTTGGTGATCCTTCCTTCCTTCCAGTGACATGTCTGTCTGATTTGTTCCAGTATTGATGTGTTTGTTCTTCTTGCCATCCATGGTATTGATAACATCCTTCTCCAGCTCCACATTTCATTGATTCTTCTTCTACCTTATTTCTTTATCATCCAGGTGTCTCTTCCATATGTTACTACAGAATAGACCAGACAATGTAGGAGCCGTGTCTTCATCACCAGTGAGATGTTCCTTGATGTGAAGACCTCGTCCAGTCACTTCATTGCTGATTTGCCCATAGCTTTTCTCCTATTGTCTTCCGGTGTTGTCTCTGCATCTTGAGTGATCATTGATGGAGAAGGCTGAATCCTTACATAGATTCTGCATATAGGCAGCGCACTCCAACAGGAACTTTTTGCTTAACAAACAAATATTGGAGTGCTGTTTTTAGGATGTATCTATCATCTGAATCTTGAAGACTACTGCTCTAGTAATAATCCTGTAGTCTCCATTGATATCAGTAGGGAATACACTGCCAATCTCTGGGACCCTTACTAGTCAGGTGAATATTGATCCTTGATCACACCCATCATCCTGCCCTAGTACAGCCTATAAATACTATGCTATGCAAGGCATAATGTATCTTCAGAGTCAGTGCGCTCTACATCGCCCTCCGGTGGATGTAATTGTTGTTTTACTCTAGACTTGGATTTGGCTGATTGTTTGAATACTGTGACAAGTTCAGGATTATCACCTGCTGTCAAATGTATGCAGCAATAACGGCTCTGCTACATCTTATGAATAAACACAACGTTATCTCTATCTCCTTCATAGAAAAGAAACTATAGCAAGAAGGAAGAGAAAAATCTATTTATTTCTATACTGTATATGCGACGGCCTGTCAGGGCCGTGGGGTATTCAGTAACTGGGCCGGTGGTTGCTTGGGGGGTCACGGCGGCGGTGACCCGGCTCCATGGCCCTGGGCGTGCAGAAATGGGGATGCATTTACAGGGGATATGTTCGTGATGCCACCTTTGGTTATTCTGGTCAGGATGCTATGGGACCTCTGGGGCCGGTGGAATGGCAGACTAGATGGTATCACTCCCCACAGGTAAAGTGTGGCCCCATGGTTAGTGATGATTAAAGTCTATGGAGATGATGGTGGTGTCTGTGTAGGAGTGCAAGAGGGCACGGGGAATAACCAGAGGAGACCAGGGTTGCAGTTCTTTACCATTACTTGGCGATCACTCAAGTCGACCCAGCCGGGTGCTGTGCTCCTCCATGGCGCAGCCTTGCCAGCTCCCTGATGATTCGGGCCACTTCACCAAGACAACTTTCGTGAGCCTTTCCTGGCCATCTCCCACGCTGGCTACTCTCCTCTCCTGCCCTGCGTCTTCATGCGAAAGGGTCCCAATTTAGTGGCAGGGCGACTTCCAGATGTCCCCTGACCCTAGGTCGCCACCCTCTTGCGGAATGTCCACAGTTGTGGCTGCTGCCCTTGCAAGCCAGAAGCCTCTGGTTTTGCTAGCTAAGGCTTGCAGTCATTTCACTAGATCAGGGCCGGTCCCCTCTGTGACCTGTCTCTCTGCCCAACTCGGGTTGGGCCAGATTCCTCCATTCCCGTGGTTCCTCCACTCCCGTGTCCCGTAGGACTCTCTTCTGTCTTGATGTCTCTCTATTGCATGCACATCCGGAGGTGGTGACTCAGCGTTAACTGGCAGGCCCCCTTGGCTCAAAGTTAGTACAGGGGGCGACCACTGTCTTTAACGCCGCTGGCCAGCTCGTCCCGCGATGGTCAGTCAGGACCCTCCCACCTGCCAGCACATGGCATCATGGTACAGCAGCTGTACTTTTAAGCACAGTCTCTTTATACACAGTTCTTTTGGGTGCACAAGACCCGGTGTTAGCGGGGGTCTGTATCCTGTTCGTGACGCCAGTTGCAATGCCCTATCAGAGCCATGGGGTACTCGGTAACCGGGCGGTGGTCGCTTGGGAGGTCACAATGGCAGTGACCCGGCTTCGTGGCCCTGGGCGTGCAGAAAAAGGGGATGTATTTACAAGGGATAAGTTTGTGATGCCACCTGTGGTTATTCTGGTCAGGGTTCTATGGGATCTCTGGGGCCGGTAGAATGGCAGCCAACCTAGATGGTAGAGCATGGCTCCACGGTTAGTAGAGATTAAAGTCTATAGAGATGGTGGTGGCTGTGCAGCGCTGCAAGAGGACGCAGGGAGTAACCGGAGGAGACCAGGATTGCAGTACTTTACCTTTACTTGGTGATCACTCAAATCCACCCAGCCGAGTGCTGTGCTCCTCCATGGCACAGCCTGACCAGCTTTCAGGTGATATGGGGCCACTTCAGCAAGACACCTTTCCTGACGGTCTCCCACGATGGCAACTCTCCTCTCCTGCCCGGCGTCTTCGTGTGACAGGGTCCCATATAGTGGCCGCGGGCTCTGTTGGGCGACTTCCAGATGTCTCTTGACCCTATATGTCCACGGTTGAGGCTGCTGCACGTGCAAGCCAGAAGCCTCCGGTTTTACTAGCTAAGGCTTGCAGTCCTTTCACTAGATCAGGGCCGGTCCCCTCTGTGACCTGTCCCTCTGTCCAATTCTGGTTGGGCCAGATTCGAGGCACAAGGGTAGTTCCTCCACTCCCTTGTCCCCTAGAACCCCTCTTTCCTGCAGGCCTCCTGCCTGCTCGACGTCCCAACTCCGACTCTCCCTCTAAACTCACTAAATTCTCTAACCTTGGTACCTACCCCCTCTACCTACTACCTCCTCCAGCCTGCAGATGGGGCCCTCTTTCAATAGGGTCCGCCCAGATGGATAGTGCCTGGAGATGGATAGTGTTGGGTGTAAGTGACTGTATCTTGGCTAGGCAACCCCTCTCACCCAAGAGCGATAACCGCACACCTGTAGGTGTAATGTTACTGTGGCGACCAGTCTGTAGGGGCGCCACATATACAAACAATTTCAGGTGATGATAGATAGAGATAGATAGATATTTGATATTTATTAGGTTTAAGATCCCATCAGATAAAAATTGCTTTGTCATGACTGGTGGGCTCTCATGAATTGACCATATTTGTGCATTAAGTACTATGAAGAGCTGGCCATGGACTATTGACTATTGGACTTTTCCAGCATGAATCACTAGTTACGTCGATGTTATTGTTCACAAGTTGAAGGGGATGTACCAGAGCGTCACTTCCAGCCTGCATTCATTTATCATAATCATTACCATTCATTGTCTGCATCTGGTGTGGGCTGGTGCATCTTTGCTCCTCTCTAGGAGACTGGAGTTCTGGAACAATAAAGGTACTGTTACACGGTACGAGATCATGAACGATATCGCTGAAACGTCACGGGTTTGGAGTCGTTCAAACGACATTGTCAATAGGTTGTTGCGTGTGACACCGAGATACGACTACGGTAAATCGTTGGATCGTTGTTCTCAAATCAGATGATCCTCGATCAGCCAACCTGCTGCAACGTTGTGTGTGACACCGTGATAACGATGTCATTAACGACTTCACCTATTCACAACAGTGTACAAGTATCGTTCGCTGAGTTTGCGAACGATAGCTGCTCGCCACATCGTTGCTGCGTCGTGAACGATATCTAGACGTGTGGCATCTCACCAACGGTCTCTAAACGACCGCGCTCCCATGAAATTGTTGATGAGATCGTTACGACATTGAAGCGTGTAACGGTATCTTAAGCCACATGTTCAAGTCGGTTAGTTGGTGCTGTGAATTGGAAGCAAGAGGATCAGTGCTGAGGCCAAGTTCTAAAGCCAATGGATGGCCTATAGAGACTGGAGCTGGATACATATGTTACGGTCTGGATACATGTGCACTATTTTGCTGACCAGAACTAGATACATTCTCTAGGGTTGTAATATCTACCGTTTGGATTTGTGGAACTATCCTAAGGACTATGCTTGCTGATCGGAGTTGCATATGGTCACGATATCTACGATCTAAATTTAAGGAACTATTCTAAGGACTATTGTTGCCGACTGGAGCGGGATACATGTACGGTACTACGGTTGTGATATGCATCGTCTGGTGGAACATAAGGACTATTGTTGCCAACTGGTTCCTGATCTTGTAGACATTGCATTGTGGTCATCTACCTGAAGTTGCTATTATATTATGTATGGATACAAATAAAACTTGGTTAACCTGCCTAGGTGATTATTACAGCCCACAACTTCAGATCTTCACAATTCACATCTATTTTCTTCATTGAAAAGAAATTGTAGCAAGAAGGAAGAGAAAAATTAATTAATTGTCTTTATTTCAATTCTGTATACAGAGAACTTCAGATGACAGATAGATCAGATTAGATCAGATTAGATACATTAGATAGATAGATAGAATAGATATCAGTGGTGCGGCTCGTGGACACATCGTTAGAGAGGTGTCACATGTATAGATAACGATGTCAGGGGTGCGGCTCGTGGACACATCGTTAGTGAGGTGTCACATGTATAGATAACGATGTCAGGGGTGCGGCTCGTGGACACATCGTTAGTGAGGTGTCACATGTATAGATAACGATGTCAGGGGTGGGCTCGTGGACACATCGTTAGTGAGGTGTCACATGTATAGATAACGATGTCAGGGGGCGGCTCGTGGACACATCGTTAGTGAGGTGTCACATGTATAGATAACGATGTCAGGGGTGCGGCTCGTGGACACATCGTTAGTGAGGTGTCACATGTATAGATAACGATGTCAGGGGTGCGGCTCGTGGACACATCGTTAGTGAGGTGTCACATGTATAGATAAACGATGTCAGGGGTGCGGCTCGTGGACACATCGTTAGTGAGTGTCACATGTATAGATAACGATGTCAGGGGTGCGGCTCGTGGACACATGTTATGAGGTGTCACATGTAAGATAACGATGTCAGGGTGCGGCTCGTGGACACATCGTTAGTGAGGTTCACATGTATAGATAACGATGTCAGGGTGCGGCTCGTGGCACTGTAGTGAGTGACAGAATAACGATGTCAGGGTGCCTCTGACACATCGTTAGTGAGTCACATGTATAGATAACGATGTCAGGGGTGCGGCTCGTGGACACATCGTTAGTGAGGTGTCACATGTATAGTAACGATGTCAGGGGTGCGGCTCGTGGACACATCGTTAGTGAGGTGTCACATGTATAGATAACGATGTCAGGGGTGCGGCTCGTGGACACATCGTTAGTGAGGTGTCACATGTATAGATAACGATGTCAGGGGTGCGGCTCGTGGACACATCGTTAGTGAGGTGTCACATGTATAGATAACGATGTCAGGGGTGCGGCTCGTGGACACATCGTTATGTGAGTGTCACATGTATAGATAACGATGTCAGGGGTGCGGCTCGTGGACACATCGTTAGTGAGGTGTCACATGTATAGATAACGATGTCAGGGGTGCGGCTCGTGGACACATCGTTAGTGAGGTGTCACATGTATAGATAACGATGTCAGGGTGCGGCTCGTGGACACATCGTTAGTGAGGTGTCACATGTATAGATAACGATGTCAGGGTGCGGCTCGTGGACACATCGTTAGTGAGGTGTCACATGTAAGATAACGATGTCAGGGTGCGGCTCGTGGACACATCGTTAGTGAGGTGTCACATGTATAGATAACGATGTCAGGGGTGCGGCTCGTGGACACATCGTTAGTGAGGTGTCACATGTATAGATAACGATGTCAGGGGTGCGGCTCGTGACACATCGTTAGTGAGGTGTCACATGTATAGATAACGATGTCAGGGTGCGGCTCGTGGACACATCGTTAGTGAGGTGTCACATGTATAGATAACGATGTCAGGGGTGCGGCTCGTGGACACATCGTTAGTGAGGTGTCACATGTATAGATAACGATGTCAGGGTGCGGCTCGTGGACACATCGTTAGTGAGGTGTCACATGTATAGATAACGATGTCAGGGGTGCGGCTCGTGGACACATCTTAGTGAGGTGTCACATGTATAGATAACGATGTCAGGGGGGGGTGCGGCTCGTGGACACATCGTTAGTGAGGTGTCACATGTATAAATAACGATGTCAGGGGTGCGGCTTGTGGACACATCATTAGTGAGGTGTCACATGTATAGATAACGATGTCAGGGGTGCGGCTCGTGGACACATCGTTAGTGAGGTGTCACATGTATAGATAACGATGTCAGAGGTGCGGCTCGTGGACACATCGTTAGTGAGGTGTCACATGTATAGATAACGATGTCAGGGGTGCGGCTCGTGGACACATCGTTAGTGAGGTGTCACATGTATAGATAACGATGTCAGGGGTGCGGCTCGTGGACACATGGTTAGTGAGGTGTCACATGTATAGATAACGATGTCAGGGGTGCGGCTCGTGGACACATGGTTAGTGAGGTGTCACATGTATAGATAACGATGTCAGGGGTGCGGCTCGTGGCACATCGTTAGTGCAGTGTCACATGTATAGATAACGATGTCAGGGGTGCGGCTCGTGGACACATCGTTAGTGAGGTGTCACATGTATAGATAACGATGTCAGGGGTGCGGCTCGTGGACACATGGTTAGTGAGGTGTCACATGTATAGATAACGATGTCAGGGGTGCGGCTCGTGGACACATCGTTAGTGAGGTGTCACATGTATAGATAACGATGTCAGGGGTGCGGCTCGTGGACACATCGTTAGTGAGGTGTCGCATGTATAGATAACGATGTCAAGGGTGCAGCTCGTGGACACATCGTTAGTGAGGTGTCACATGTATAGATAACGATGTCAGTGGTGCGGCTCGTGGACACATCGTTAGTGAGGTGTCACATGTATAGATAACGATTTCAGGGGTGCGGCTCATGGACACATCGTTAGTGAGGTGTCACATGTATAGATAACGATGTCAGGGGTGCGGCTCGTGGACACATCGTTAGATAACATTCAGGACACAGCAGCGATGTTACGTGCAGGGATCGCTCACACAACCAGCGTCTGATGATTGTCAATGATGTGAATAGGAGAAATCATAAAGGAGATCGTTATGGCGGTGTCACACAGAACAATGCAGCAGATTGGATGATCGACATCGTCTGTGATGAACGATCAGATCACTTTTCACTTGTCAGATCCACCTGTCACACGCAACGAGGTCGTTAGAGCGACTGAAAATCTGCGACGTTTCAGCGATATCTTTAGAGATATCGTAGCGTGCAACGGCCCCCTTAGACAGATGATAGATAGATAGATAGATAGATACATAGATATTTGATAACTATTAGGTTTAGGGGCCCATTCTACAGTATATAGCAGTAATGCATCCAAATCTCATATAATCTTAGTTTCCATATATCTTAGCACTTCTGTATTCTTTTCTTTATATAGATACTAGTAAAAAGGCCCAATGCAATTGCATCGGGAGCGCGGTGAAATGAATTGTGTGTATACAGGCGGGTGAGTGGTTAGCAGAGTATATATGGGGCTCTGTGGGTAGCAGACTATACAGGCGGGTCTGTGGGTAGCAGAGTATACAGACTGCTCTGAGGGTAGCAGATTATACAGGCGTCTCTCTGGGTAGAAAAGTATACAGGCGGCTCTGTGGGTAGCAGAGTATACAGGCGGGTTTGTGGTTAGCAGATTATACAGGCGGCTCTGTGTGTAGCAGAGTATAGAGAAGGCTCTGTGGGTAGCAGAGTATAGAGGCAGCTGTGTGGGTAGCAGAATATAGAAACGGCTCTGTGGGTAGCAGAGAAAACAGGCGGGTCTGTGGGTAGGAGAGTATACAGGCGGCTCTGTGGGTAGCAGAGTATAGAGGCGGCTCTGTGGGTAGCAGAGTATAGAGGCGGCTCTGTGGGTAGCAGAGTATAGAGGCGGCTCTGTGGGTAGCAGAGTATACAGGCGGCTGTGTGGGTAGGAGAGTATACAGGCGGCTCTGTGGGTGTCAGAGTATAGAGGGGGCTCTGTGGATAGCAGAGTATGATGTGGCGGGAGGCTGGAGGAGTGAGGGGAGCAGAGGCTGGAGGGGTGAGGAGAGCAGAGGCTGGAGTGGTGAGGAGAGGTCCAGGTGGAGGGGTGAGGAGAGGTCTGGCTGGAGGGGTGAGGAGAGATGCGGCTGGAGGGGTGACATCACCGCTCGGCGGCAGGACGTGGCTGCGTGCTGGGGCTGATCGCAGCCCCAGTCACACGGCATTGTCCTCTGCGGCGGGTTGGGTGATGCAGAGAGGGATCAGTTCTTGCCCTCAGGTCACACATGTGACCTGAGCGGAAGGAGCGGATTCGGCGGTGTGTGGTAAAGACAGGACGGTCATCCGATTGGTCTAGGACGCCAAGTCCTGGGCAATGGGATGGGCGTCCTGTGTGTACAACACAGCGCCCAATCCGCTTGCAGGGGCAGGCAATGGGAGTGAGCGGGGCGTGTCAGGCTTTGCAGGCTGACACGGTCCGCTCACTCCCATTGGCTGTTGCCGGCCACAGGACGACGTCCCTGGCTCCCGGCACCCGGCCACAGCCCGTAGACCGCTACTCCACCAGCATGGCGACATTGAGAGCCCAGCGGTGAGAGAGTGGCGAGGGGCGGAAGGCTCCGGCGGCATCCGGGCAGCATGGACCTCACGGAGGGCGCGAGGGCGGTGGCGATGGTGCGGGGCCGACGGTTGGCAGGATGGCAGCGGTGTCAGGTAGTGCGGCTGAGGATGGAAGAGGGTGAGAGGCTGGAGGAGGCTGTGAGGCTGGAGGAGGCTGTGATGATGGGGAGGCTGTGAGGCTGGAGGAGGCTGTGAGGCTGGAGGAGACTGTGAGGCTGGAGGAGGCAGTGAGGATGGGGAGGCTGTGAGGATGGGGAGGCTGTGAGGCTGTAGGAGGCTGTGAGGATGGGGAGGCTGTGAGGCTGGAGGAGGCTGTGAGGATGGGGAGGCTGTGAGGCTGGAGGAGGCTGTGAGGATGGGGAGGCTATGAGGCTGGAGGAGGATGTGAGGCTGGAGGAGACTGTGAGGCTGGAGGAGGCAGTGAGGATGGGGAGGCAGTGAGGCTGGAGGAGGATGTGAGGCTGGAGGAGGCTGTGAGGATGGGGAGGCTGTGAGGCTGGAGGAGGCTGTGAGGATGGGGAGGCTATGAGGCTGGAGGAGGCTGTGAGGCTGTAGGAGGCTGTGAGGATGGGGAGGCTGTGAGGCTGGAGGAGGCTGTGAGGATGGGGAGGCTGTGAGGCTGGAGGAGGCTGTGAGGATGGGGAGGCTATGAGGCTGGAGGAGGATGTGAGGCTGGAGGAGACTGTGAGGCTGGAGGAGGCAGTGAGGATGGGGAGGCTGTGAGGATGGGGAGGCTGTGAGGCTGGAGGAGGCTGTGAGGATGGGGAGGATGTGAGGCTGGAGGAGGCTGTGAGGATGGGGAGGCTGTGAGGCTGGAGGAGGCTGTGAGGCTGGAGGAGGCTGTGAGGCTGGAGGAGGATGTGAGGCTGGAGGAGGCTGTGAGGATGGGGAGGCTGTTAGGCTGGAGGAGGCAGTGAGGCTGGAGGAGGCAGTGAGGCTGGACGAGGCTGTGAGGCTGGAGGAGGATGTGAGGCTGGAGGAGGCTGTGAGGCTGGAGGAGGCTGTGAGGATGGGGAGGCTGTGAGGCTGGAGGAGGCTGTGAGGCTGGAGGAGGATGTGAGGCTGGAGGAGGCTGTGAGGCTGGAGGAGGCTGTGAGGATGGAGAGGCTGTGAGGCTGGAGGAGGCTCTGAGGCTGGAGGAGGCTGTGAGGCTGGAGGAGGCTGTGAGGCTGGAGGAGGGTGTGAGGCTGGAGGAGGCTGTTAGGATGGGGAGGCTGTGAGGCTGGAGGAGGCTGTGAGGCTGGAGGAGGCTGTGAGGCTGGAGGAGGCTGTGAGGATGGGGAGGCTGTGAGGCTGGAGGAGGCTGTGAGGCTGGAGGAGGCTGTGAGGCTGGAGGAGGGTGTGAGGCTGGAGGAGGCTGTTAGGATGGGGAGGCTGTGAGGCTGGAGGAGGCTGTGAGGCTGGAGGAGGCTGTGAGGCTGGAGGAGGCTGTGAGGATGGGGAGGCTGTGAGGCTGGAGGAGGCAGTGAGGCTGGAGGAGGCTGTGAGGCTGGAGGAGGATGTGAGGCTGGAGGAGGCTGTGAGGCTGGAGGAGGCTGTGAGGATGGAGAGGCTGTGAGGCTGGAGGAGGCTCTGAGGCTGGAGGAGGCTGTGAGGCTGGAGGAGGCTGTGAGGCTGGAGGAGGGTGTGAGGCTGGAGGAGGCTGTTAGGATGGGGAGGCTGTGAGGCTGGAGGAGGCTGTGAGGCTGGAGGAGGCTGTGAGGCTGGAGGAGGCTGTGAGGATGGGGAGGCAGTGAGGCTGGAGGAGGCTGTGAGGCTGGAGGAGGATGTGAGGCTGGAGGAGGATGTGAGGCTGGAGGAGGCTGTTAGGCTGGGAGGCAGTGAGGCTGGAGGAGGATGTGAGGCTGGAGGAGGCTGTGAGGCTGGAGGAGGCTGTGAGGATGGGGAGGCTGTGAGGCTGGAGGAGGCTGTGAGGCTGGAGGAGGCTGTAAGGCTGGAGGAGGATGTGAGGCTGGAGGAGGCTGTGAGGCTGGAGGAGGCTGTGAGGATGGAGAGGCTGTGAGGCTGGAGGAGGCTCTGAGGCTGGAGGAGGCTGTGAGGCTGGAGGAGGCTGTGAGGCTGGAGGAGGGTGTGAGGCTGGAGGAGGCTGTTAGGATGGGGAGGCTGTGAGGCTGGAGGAGGCTGTGAGGCTGGAGGAGGCTGTGAGGCTGGAGGAGGCTGTGAGGATGGGGAGGCTGTGAGGCTGGAGGAGGCTGTGAGGCTGGAGGAGGCAGTGAGGCTGGAGGAGGCTGTGAGGCTGGAGGAGGATGTGAGGCTGGAGGAGGCTGTGAGGCTGGAGGAGGCTGTGAGGATGGGGAGGCTGTGAGGCTGGAGGAGGCTGTGAGGCTGGAGGAGGATGTGAGGATGGAGGAGGCTGTGAGGCTGGAGGAGGCTGTGAGGCTGGAGGAGGCTGTGAGGATGGGGAGGCTGTGAGGCTGGAGGAGGATGTGAGGCTGGAGGAGGCTGTGAGGCTGAAAGAGGCTGTGAGGATGGGGAGGCTGTGAGGCTGGAGGAGGCTGTGAGGCTGGAGGAGGATGTGAGGCTGGAGGAGGCTGTGAGGATGGGGAGGCTGTGAGGCTGGAGGAGGCTGTGAGGATGGGGAGGCTGTGAGGATGGGGAGGCTGTGAGGCTGGAGGAGGCTGTGAGGATGGGGAGGCTGTGAGGCTGGAGGAGGATGTGAGGCTGGAGGAGACTGTGAGGCTGGAGGAGGGTGTGAGGCTGTAGGAGGCTGTGAGGATGGGGAGGCTGTGAGGCTGGAGGAGGCTGTGAGGCTGGAGGAGGCAGTGAGGATGGGGAGGCTGTGAGGCTGGAGGAGGCTGTGAGGCTGGAGGAGGCTGTGAGGATGGGGAGGCTGTGAGGCTGGAGGAGGCTGTGAGGCTGGAGGAGGCTGTGAGGATGGGGAGGCTGTGAGGCTGGAGGAGGGTGTGAGGCTGTAGGAGGCTGTGAGGATGGGGAGGCTGTGAGGCTGGAGGAGGCTGTGAGGATGGGGAGGTTGTGAGGCTGGAGGAGACTGTGAGGCTGGAGGAGACTGAGGCTGGAGGAGGCAGTGAGGATGGGGAGGCTGTGAGGCTGGAGGAGACATTTACTGTACTGAGCATGCTCAGTACAGTAAAAGGTCTCCAAACAGGAAGGCAGGGGTTAAAAAAAAAAAAAGTTAATGCTCACCTCTCCCCGAGCCCCCGCCGTCTCCTGCCGTCTTCCTCCAAGCTTCCGGTGGCTGCCGCAGGCTCCCAGTGTCTGCAGAGCTGTTCTAGTGCAGTTCAGGACCTGCGGTGATATCACAGTCACGTGACACCAGGTTACCATGGAGTAACCTGGTGTCACGTGACTGTGACATCACCACAGGTCCTTGACTGCAGTAGAAGAGCTCTGCAGACACTCGGAGCCTGCGGCAGCCACCGGAAGCTTGGAGGAAGACGGCAGGAGACGGCGGGGGCTCGGGGAGAGGTGAGCATTAACTTTTTTTTTTTTTTTTTTTACAGTAGTGCGGGTCTGCGGCTCGTGATGACGCTGCGCGTCATCACTCACAGTCCCGCAAAGCATGTTGGGATTCGGCGACAACGCCCAAATTCCCAACTGCGGATTATATAAGTAGATACCAAAGATGAATGATAGATAAATAAATATGAGATATATGTGGCGCCCCACTGGTCGGAGCGCCATGAAGGGGTACTGCATCCAGACCAGTGTGTGTGGTATTCCGGTGACCAGAGGATGGGGATGTTAATCTGTGGCTCTTGTTACGCATTCACACACCTAGAATCAGGAGACTAAAGGGGTTATATCTTTGGCTAGGAAACCCAGCCCCGGTGGGAGAAGCTTAGGTGGGTAGGGGAGAGTGTCGAGCCCCAGGCTTTGGGGTACTCGGGTATCAGGCTCCATGGGTATAGTTGCTGTGTTACGGGGAGTGGTGGCCGCGCCTGATCCCGTGTCCTGGATGACACTTTAAAAAGGGAATACATTTACAGGGGATAATATATACAGTTCACGTGACGCCACCTGTAGTTTCTGGTGATAGGTCACCAGCACCGCCACAGTCCGCCGAAGATAGCTGGCAGGGTTATTCCTCCAGGGCAGCGTTCCTGCAAGGGAACAGGTTGAAGTAGGAAAATACACGCAGAAGCAAAGTCACTTTGTCCCACGTACTTTACTGTCAACTTGTAGTAGCATCAGTTACAGTTAACATTTCAGCACTTTAGATGGTACAAGAACAGGTAACTTAACGGGTGGCTGCAAGTGGATCCCAGGTGGTATGGTGGAACCCTTGGTGTACCTTCGTTAACTAACCCGTGTCTGTTCTTCCCCGTCTAGGATGGGCCTATACCCAGTAGCTCTGTGTAGGTAGTACCAGGGGTCCTCTCCCTCGTGGTGAGGAAGCAGGTAGACCGCTCCAATGGCAGGGTGCTGCGGCTGATAAACAAGCCACAGCAGCCGGTTGCCGACTGCAGAGCTGGACTTTGGCCGGATCCTCGGGCCTGGCGTTCCCGTGGTGGACTGGAGAATCTCCTGGACTATAGGCGCTCCACCATGGGGTTCTCCCTTTCTCTCGTCGGGCGCCCTCTTCCAGGACCTCCTCAAGGCCCCTTCATCTTCCCTCCGGTTTGGCTTGAAACCGACCCGGTTTGACCTTCCGCCTCGTTCCAATTAGTCAAAGCCTTTCTAACTCCTTTCCTCCTCCTCCATTTAGCCCAAGATCAGGGACCAAAGCCTCAGGCAAAAGACCTCCTTGATCCCCCTAGAGGTGAATATATCCCCTCCCGTGTAACCTCCCACTGCTCATCTAATGTGGGAGTGCTGGGAATGGGTCCCACCCACCATCCTAGGGTCCATCTGTAGCTGGAGTATTTACACCTCTTTTACAGGTGTAGTACCCCTCTGTGATGCCTGCATATGCGGGGCACCACAAGACCAGTGGGAGAAGTTTAGGTGGGTAGGGAAGAGCGTGAAAGAAAGCTTAGTCAGAACGTCTGGAGAGTTCGCGAGAGAAGTCGAAGCGAGGAGGAGGCTGCGAGTGTCGCAGAGGGAAGATACCTAAATAGAGGTGACCCGGACAGAAAGGGAGATCCTTGGGTGTTAGCTAACACCCGGCGCCAGGCCATCCTGATAACCAGTCTGGGGGAACCGAGTCCATTAGCGGAGACCTGACTCCAAGCATGGTGCAGGAGAGTCCAGCCCTGAGCCGCCAATTCGGAGGGCCGTGGGCAGGCACAACCCGGTCCAAAGCACATCCCCGCCAGGGACTCTATCCAGGGTCGTGAGCCTCTTAGCAAAGGGTAAACTCTATTCAGACCTGTGGGCCTTGTGCAGAACAAGACGCTCTGTGCAGTGCTGCATTGAGGAAGTAAGAAACAGCACAGAGTGAGAGAGGACAGAGGGATAAACCAGAGGGAACACCGTTGAAAGCCACAGAAAGACACCCCGTCCACTGGTAACTACCCATGCCAGCTACCCGTGACTGTATACCTGTTTATTGCCTGAAGGGTACCAGTAAACCTGTGTAGAGACTAAGCCATGTGTGGTGTTTTATCCTTTCAAACTGGGAGAAGTCATTCAGCCTCCCGCCTGCAGAGTCGCCTCCCTGTGCCTGCGACCACGACAACCAGTACCACAGCACTGCCCGGGGACCCTGCTCCACCTACGGGGAGCAATAAAACCTGGCAGCAGCAACATCATCCCCAGAGGTCTGAGAGCAGCGCTGGTGCTTTCACCAGATACCGTTGGTGGCGTCACGAACACTATATTTTTTATTATTTAGTTTCCACATTTTTTTTAGCGACCACCAGGGCCGCGAACCCGGGCACTGGCCACCAGTGACAGCATCCAGCATCAACGCCCGGGATCCGAGTTCCTAAGGCCTTGGGGTTGATCATATACAGACAGGTAAAAAGAAGTGGGCAGCATCAAATTGCAAATTGGATGCGAAAACCTGGTGTACTTATTGGGCCATGTGAACAGGTGGTAAGGTTACATCAAAAGAGTAAGTATCATAAGCCTTTGTCATGCTTGGTATTCCATGTATTTAAACAAAGATTGAACAAAACAGCCCATATAGAGCCGACATTTCTATTACTGTACTTGAGCTAGTAATAAGAAGATATCTTCTGATGGGTGATGATTGTTATATACAGATGTAAGGGACCGCCATGGGTACCAACAAGGTGCCCACATAACCTAGTTTGATGACTATGTTCTTAGAGGAGAGTCTCACTTGTGTATCCTACTGTTTTGGCCATGTAAGAAGGTATTGACAATATATAGATGACATCTTCCTGAAATCATTGATTTCCATGATTTCCTAAATATCTCAGCTTTCGTCGATAATCCGTCTGAAAACTATCAAAGAAAACAGAAATTGATGAAAACTGAGGCAACGATTTCCATAGGAAACAATGTAAAGTCAATGAATTGGTTCGGGACACTGAAAATGACCTACAGAAAAACACATTTTATAGTGAATAAATATAACATTTCATACTGGAAATACTCAGAAATGACTGTAAAATGAATATGAAACACTAATTTAAAGAAAAAAATAAACATTTAATTTAACTGGGAGAAGTAATTCCGCCTCCAGCCTGCAGAGCTGCCTCCCTGTGCCTGCGACCATGACAACCAGTACCGTAGCACCACCCTGGCGATCCTGCTCCACCTATGGGCAGCAATACCACCTGGCTGCAGCAACATCATCCCCAGAGGACTGAGAGCAGCACTGGTGCTTTCACCAAAAACTGTAGGTGGCATCACGAACACTACATTTTATTATTTTAGTTTCCACGTTTTTTTAGCGAGCACCAGGGCCACGAACCCGGGCACTGGCCACCAGTGACAGCATTCAGCATCAACGCCCGGGATCCGAGTTCCTAAGGCCTTGGGGTGGGTCAGGGTCAGTGGCCACATCCACTCCACATAGCCATGCCCACTCCCCATAGCCACGCCCAATCAACATAGCCACACCCAATCCACATAGCCCCATGCACTTCACATAGCCACACCCAGTCTACATAGCCACGCCTCATCCACATGGCCACATCCACTCTACATAGTCACGTCCTCTCCACATAGCCATGCCCACTCTACATAGTCACGCCCATTTCACAGCCTACATCTCCACATATCCCCACCTCCTCCACATAGCCCCGCCCTAGAACTATGTGGGGAGGTGGAGCTGTGAAGGGGTCTGGCTATGTGTGGGGTGGCACTATGAAAGGAGGGCTATGGGGCTACGGGGAGGATGGGCAGTGTGGAGGAGGAGCTATGAAGGGATGGGGCTACTGGGAGGGGGCGGGACTACATATATACATTCACACACATATATACATTACCATATATGGGCAATATTGCTATATATGGGCGATAATACCATGTATGCGCATTATGACCATATATGGGCATTACGCTCGGCTCTACAGCTACTATCTATATACATAATTGCCAGTTTTGAACTTCCGGCCACTGTGCCGCTATCGCGAGCCACCGACATCGGCCGGAAGCCCATACATCCTGGCGCCACACACCCGCCCGCCGCTGACCCGCCACATCCTCCCGCTCCCCGCCGCTCACCGCCTCCACCGCCCAGTAGCTTAGCTAGCGGGGTTACAGGGGGGGCGACCGCCCCCCCGACATGAGGGGCCCATTGTCCGCCCCCTGGGGGGCCCCCCTGCCCCATGCTGGCAGCCGGCCGCCGTGCCGCCCGGAGAGGAGGGAGGACGGGACTTCCTGTCTTGCATCTCTGCCCGCCCCTCCTCACCTCCTCCTTACAGCAGACACACACGCCGGCCGCGGTCACTGTGCAATGCTCCCCCCCCCCCGGTCCTTCAACAAGAGGTGTGTGAGAGAGGGGTGCAGAGGGTGGCAGGCTATGCCCGAGGATGAAGGATACAGGGAGGCTGGAGGATGGGATCTGCAGGGGGACAGAGGATGGAATCTGCAGGGGGACAGAGGATGGAATCTGCAGGGGGACAGAGGATGGAATCTGCAGGGGACACAGGATGGGATCTGCAGGGGACAGAGGATGGAATCTGCAGGGGGAAGAGGATGGAATCTACAGGGGACAGAGGATGGAATCTGCAGGGGACAGAGGATGGGATCTGCAGGGGGACAGAGGATGGAATCTGCAGGGGACAGAGGATGGGATCTGCAGGGGACAGAGGATGGAAACTGCAGCGGGACAGAGGATGGAATCTGCAGGGCACAGAGGATGGAATCTGCAGGGGACAGAGGATGGGATCTGCAGGGGGACAGAGGATGGAATCTGCAGGGAGACAGAGGATGGAATCTGCAGGGGACAGAGGATGGGATCTGCAGGGGACAGAGGATGGAAACTGTAGGGGAACAGAGGATGGAATCTGCAGGGGACAGAGAATGGAATCTGCAGGGGACAGAGGATGGGATCTGCAGGGGACATAGGATGGAAACTGCAGGGGGACAGAGGATGGAATCTGCAGGGGACTGAGGATGGAATCTGCAGGGGACAGAGGATGGAATCTGCAGGGGATAGAGGATGGGATCTGCAGGGGACAGAGGATGGAAACTGCAGGGGACAGAGGATGGAATCTGCAGGGGGACAGAGGATGGGATCTGCAGGGGACAGAGGATGGGATCTGCAGGGGACAGAGGATGGAATCTGCAGGGGACAGAGGATGGAATCTGCAGGGGACAGAGGATGGAATCTGCAGGGGACAGAGGATGGGATCTGCAGGGGACAGAGGATGGAATCTGCAGGGGGACAGAGGATGGAATCTGCAGGGACAGAGGATGGAATCTGCAGGGGACAGAGGATGGGATCTGCAGGGGGACAGAGGATGGGATCTGCAGCGAACAGAGGATGGAAACTGCAGGGGGACAGAGGATGGAATCTGCAGGGGACTGAGGATGGAATCTGCAGGGGACAGAGGATGGAATCTGCAGGGGACAGAGGATGGAAACTGCAGGGGGACAGAGGATGGAATCTGCAGGGGACAGAGGATGGAATCTGCAGGGGACAGACGATAGGATCTGCAGGGGGACAGAGGATGGAATCTGCAGGGGACAGAGGATGGCATCTGCAGGGGACAGAGGATGGAAACTGCAGGGGGACAGAGGATGGAATCTGCAGGGGACAGAGGATGGAATCTGCAGGGGACAGAGGATGGGATCTGCAGGGAGACAGAGGATGGGATCTGCAGGGGACAGAGGATGGAAACTGCAGGGGGACAGAGGATGGAATCTGCAGGGGACTGAGGATGGAATCTGAAGGGGACAGAGGATGGAATCTGCAGGGGACAGAGGATGGAATCTGCAGGGGACAGAGGATGGGATCTGCAGGGGACAGAGGATGGAAACTGCAGGGGGACAGAGGATGGAATCTGCAGGGGACAGAGGATGGAATCTGCAGGGGACAGAGGATGTAATCTGCAGGGGATAGAGGATGGAAACTGCAGGGGATAGAGGATGGAAACTGCAGGGAATAGAGAATAGAGAGTGCAGGAGGATAGAGGATGGAGAGCGCAGGAGGATGGAGAGTGCAGGAGAATGGAGAGCGCAGGAGGATGGAGGATAGAGAGCGCAGGAGGATAGAGAGCGCAGGAGGATAGAGAGCGCAGAAGAATGGGGACTGCAGGAGGATGGGGAGTGCAGGAGGTCGGAGGACGGAATGCAAGAGAGGATGGAGGATGGAGAGCGCAGGTGGATGGAGCGTGCAGGAGGATGGAGGGTGCTGGAGGATGGTGGATGGGGAGTGAGGAGATGAGTGCGAGGAGGATGGAGGGGATAGAAGGCAAGAGGATGGAGAGCGCAGGAGGTGGAGCGCGCAGGTGCAGGGAGCGCAGGAGGATGGTGTGTCTAATGTGTCTATACTGTGTGTAATGTCTGCATACTGTCTGTAATGTGTGTATACTGTGTCTATACTCTGTGTAAATGTGGTAATCTCTGCATACTGTCTGTCTATACAATGTCTCATGTATGTATATACTGTCTGCTTCTCTCCTCACCCCTCCACCACTGAGCGCATCTTTCCTCAACCCTACACCACTGAGCCGCTTCTCCCCTACCCTCACACTAGCCTCTCTCTACCTCAACTAAGCGCTTCTCTCCTCACCCCTCCACCACTGACCGCTTCTCTCCTCACCCTCCACCATAGACACCCTCTCTCCTCACCCTCCACCACTGAGCCGCATCTCTCCTCACCCTCCACCACTGAGCGCATCTCTCCTCACCCCTCCACCACTAAGCGCATCTCTCTCACCTCACACAAGCTGCATCTTCCTCACCCTCCACCACAAGCCGCATCTCTCCTCACCCCTCACCACAGACCCATCTCTCACTCCACCTCCACCACAGCGTATCTCTCCTCACCCCTCCACCACAGAGCCGCATCTCTCTCACCCTCCACCCAGAGCGCATCTTCCACACCCCCACACACTGCCGCATCTCTCCTCACCCCTCCACCACATGAGCCCCTCTTTCCTCACCCCTCCACCCACCAGCTACCACATCTCTCCTCAACCCCTCCACCACAGAGCCGCATACTTCTACCCACACACCCTCCATCCCTACCCACAGACCGCATCTCTCCTCACCCCCCCACCACAGAGCCGCTCTCTCTCTACTACCCCACAGAGCCGCCTCATCTCTCTACCACAAGGCCCCACCCTCCCCTCATACTTGCTACCCACAGAGCCGCCTCTCCTACTCGCTACCCACAGAGCCGCCTCTCTACTCTGCTACCCACAGAGCCGCCTCCTAACTCGCTACCACAGAGCCGCCTCTATACTCTGCTACCCACAAGCACGCCTCGATACTCTGCTACCTCAGAGCCGCCTGATCTCTGCTACCCACAGAGCCGCCTCGATGCTCTGCTACCCCACCACACGCCCCATCTCTCTACCACACCTCTCAGCTCAGCCCCACAGAGCCGCCTCGATACTCTGCTACCCACAGAGCCGCCTCTATACTCTGCTACCCACAGAGCCCCTCTATACTCTGCTACCCACAGAGCCGCCTCCATACTCTGCTACCCACAGAGCCGCCTCCATACTCTGCTACCCACAGAGCCGCCTCATACTCTGCTACCACAGAGCCGCCTCGATACTCTGCTACCCACAGAGCCGCCTCTATACTCTGCTACCCACAGAGCCGCCTCGATCTCTGCTACCCACAGAGCCACCTCGATGCTCTGCTACCCACTGACCCGCCTCCATACTCTGATACCCACAGAGCCGCCTGATACTCTGCTACCCACAAGCCGCCTGTATACTCTGCTACCCACAGAGCCGCCTCTATACTCTGCTATCCACAGAGCCGCCTCATACTCTGCATACCCACAGAGCCGCCTCGATTTACAATTACTGCTACCCACAGAGCCGCCTCGATGCTCTGCTACCCACAGAGCCACCTGATCTCTGCTACCCACAGAGCCGCCTCTATACTCTGCTATCCACAGAGCCGCCTCATACTCTGTACCCACAGAGCCGCCTCGATGCTCTGCTACCCACTGACCCGCCTCCATACTCTGATACCCACTGACTCTCCTGTATACACACAATTCATTTCACCGCGCTCCCGATGCAATTGCATCGGGCCTTTTTACTAGTCTCATAATAATGCTTGGTCTGCTATCATACAGTTAGATTTTTGTAATTAAAAAATTAACAGCAAAGCTCCTCACAGAGAACCCCCCCCCGAGGGTGATAGATGGAGGACCGGAGCGCGGACCTCCCTGCTCAAATCTAAGAGGCAGCAGGAGTCTGTGAAGTGGGTGGAGGATTCCATTTGTGCCCATTTACTGTGAACAAATTGCAGGTGGTATTCACAGGTGCATTCTGGGGAGTATTTGAGGGTTCCTAAATCCCATAATCCTGCCTCTATTTTCCTCTTGGAGATCTGGAAACCTCAGAGACAAACAGATTCATTCTGGGGTGGGGTCATTACTGTAACACAAGCCACACCTGACAGGTACCGCAGGGAGAGCTCAGATTGCACACAGCGCCCCCCGATGGTGAGATGTGATGTGATGAATTCTGGGGTGTGGTCATTACTGTAACACAAGCCACACCTGACAGGTACGCAGGGAGAGCTCAGGACTGCCACACAGCACCACCGATGGTGAGATGTGATGTGATTCATTCTGGTGTGAGGTCATTACTGTAACACAAGCCACACTGACAGATACCGCAGGGAAATGCTCAGATTGCACACAGTCCCCCGATGGTGAGATATGTGTGATTCATTCTGGGGTGGGGTCATTACTGTAACACAAGCCACACCTGACAGGTACCGCAGGGAGAGCTCAGACTGCACACAGCGCCCCCGATGGTGAGATGTGATGTGATTCATTCTGGGGTGTGGTCATTACTGTAACACAAGCCACACCTGACAGGTACCGCAGGGAGAGCTCAGACTGCACACAGCACCCCCGATGGTGAGATGTGATGTGATTCATTCTGGTGTGAGGTCATTACTGTAACACAAGCCACACCTGACAGATACCGCAGGGAGAGCTCAGATTGCACACAGCGCCCCCCGATGGTGAGATGTGAGATGAATTCTGGGGTGAGGTCATTACTGTAACACAAGCCACACCTGACAGGTACCGCAGGGAGAGCTCAGACTGCACACAGCGCCCCCCGATGGCGAGATGTGATGTGATTCATTCTGTTATTCAGGAGGAACAATGATCTGATCTGCAGCTGTGATCATGTGTGATGTATACATGAGCTTTATACGCCTGTCAGTAAGGAGCAGGTATATTATAAGAAGTCACTTGTGCTCCATTGTGCTATAGAAGATGGCGAGGAAACAGTCTTTATTATCACAAGAAGAACCTGGAGTGGTGCCCTGCTCACGCAGGTAGCCACAGATCTCTCTAATGCACAGATGGGTTTCCACAGCAGGTACCTACTTACATGCAACATCTTCCACCCCGGAACAGTAGGGGGAGCTCTACTCACCGCCTTTAGGTGAGTTCCCCTATAAATACTGCTGCTGGGGGAGGAGTTAGTCAGAGAGTGCAGACGCTAGGAGAGCTGCGAAGACGTCCAGGTGGTCGGTGCCGCGGTTAGGCCCAAACCAGTGACCCGGAGTGGCCCTTCTACGTCCCGCAAGCCTAAGTGGGGACCGAAGGCAAGGAACAGAGCCAAGGGAGTGAGGAGCTTGAGGGAGTTCGCCCCAAAGAAATACCGGACATCGGGGATCTGCACCTGTGGGATACTTTAAGACCACAGAGAACCTCGTCATACCGTGGAGGCTTCAGCCACCCGGTCCCCCTGTGGGTCTATAGAGGACGCCAGACACCGCAGTGTACTACCGCAGTGATCAGAGAGGGTAACCTGGAGACCGCACAGGAGGAGAGAGCAGAGACAGGAAGAGAGAGGAGGCCGGTCAGGCTGTATGCAGGCTGAGCTTCAGCTACACAGAGGAACAGAGGAGGCCTTATACCCACTTGCTGTGGTGACCCACTGTGCACCTGGTCACCCGTCAGTGCCCTGGACATCTTTACCTGCTAATACCACCAGTAAAAGATGAATGAGACTTCTGCAGTGTGCGTGTGTCATTCCCCTCCGTTCCCGGAGCCCCTCATAGACTGCTCCATCACTCCCCATCCTACCTACAGCTCCACTCCAAGCTGCCCCTTCACACTACGCTGCCCCGGAGGTCCAGCCCTACCTGTAGAGGACTTTACCAAAGTAGCCGCATTGCCATCTACCTCCGGCGGGCTGTGGCGGCGCTGGTGAATCATCACCAGAAACTACAGGTGGCGTCACGACAAACTGTATATAAATTCCCATGTAAATATACCCCTTTTTGAAGATATTCCCAGGACACGGGATCAGGTGTGGCCACAATTCCCCGTGACACAGCAGACGTTAACCCCTTGGAGCCTGATACCCAAGTACCCCAAAGTCTGGGCCCTACACTGGATCCATCTACTATCATCCATCTCTATCTATCCATTCTTTCCATGGTGGGGTATAGAGGTCCAGGACATATCAGTCTCCTCTTAGTCAGTGGCAGGCGCTGACATATTGCGCTGCTATGGCCGCTGCACTTTCCTCTTCCCCCAAGTAGTATTGGCAGTTTCGCTTCCTCCTCCATGGAGGTGAAGTCTGGGAGGAGATCGGACAGTCTCCTGAAGTTTCCTGAATTATTTATCTACCATCTAGCTATCTATCTAGTATCTATCATCCATTTATTAATCTCTCTATCATCTTTCTATTTGCAGTGAAGGAAATAAGTATTTGACCCCTTGCTGATGTTGTAAGTTTGCCCCCTGACAAAGCCCTCAACAGTCTATAATTTTAAGGGTCGATTAATTTTAACAGTGAGACATGGAATGTCACAAATAAAATCCAGAAAATCACATTGTCTACATTATATAAAGTTATTTGCATTTCGCAGAGAGAAATAAGTATTTGATCCCCTCCCAACCATTAAGGCGGGTTTACACGTTGCGATATCGGCGTCCAATTTCAATGAAAAGTCACGTGGTTCGATCGTTGGAGCCGATATCGTTCCTGCGTTGTATGGTGTGAACGTCCAATACGATGCAGGAACGATGTCAATGCGATATCGGGGATTGAATGAGCGTGCTATTCAATGCTCCGATATTGAATGGAGATTGGAGCCGGATCGTGCTGTGTGACAGCCCAATTCCGATGTGTACTGCCACGTCACCCATTCACTCCCATGTTAAATGGTCGTTCCTGGGTTGGGAGGCGTAGACATCGCACGGACGTTGTATTCCGATATCGGGCTGGGTAAACCGGCGATGCGATGCAGGGAAAAGTGCGCTCCAAAAGCGTGCTCCCGCGTCGTTGGATACGATATCGGCCCTATATCGCGGCGTGTAAACCCACCATTAGGCATTCTGCCTCCTACAGAGCAGTTATCGGCTCCTAATCACCTCGTTACCTGCATTACACACAGCTGTCTTACATTGTCACCTGTATAAAGACTCCTGTCCACACTCAATGAATCAGTCACCTCTAACCTCTACAACATGGGGAAGACCAAAGAGCTTTGTAAGGATGTCAGGGAAAAGATCGTAGACCTGCGCAAGGCTGGAATGAGCTACAAGACCATAAGGAAGACAAAGCTGGGGAAGAAGGAGGCAACTGTGGGTGCAATAGTAAGAGAATGGAAGAAATACAAAATGAGGCCAATCCACATTGATCTGGGGCTCCATGTATGATCTCACCTCGTGGGGTGTCCAGGATCATGAGGAAGGTGAGAGATCAGCCTAAAACTAACAGGGGAACTGGTTAATGATCTTAAGGCAGCTGGGACCACTGTCACCAAGAAAACCATTGGTAACACATTACACCGTAATGGATGAAAATCCTGCAGTGTCTGCAATGTTCCACTGCTCAAGAAGGCACATGTGCCCCCGTCTGAAGTTTACCAATGACACCTTGGTGATTGTGAGAAGGTGCTGTAGTCAGATGAGTCTAATATTGAGCTCTTTGGCATTACCTCAACTCGCCGTGTTTGGAGGAAGAGAAATGCTGCCTATGACACAAAGAACACCATCCCCACAGTTCAGCATGGTGGGGGAAACATATTTTGGGGGTGTTTCTCTGCTAAGGGCACAGGATTACTTCACTGCATCAATGGGACAATGGATGGAGCCATGTACTGTAAAATCCTGAGTGACAACCTCCTTCCCTCCACCAGGACATTAAAAATGAGTCATGGCCAGCACAACAATGACCCAAAACATACAGACAAGGCAAAAAAGGAGCCGCTCAAAAAGAAGCACATTAAGGTCATGGAATGACCCAGCCAGTGTCCAGAGCATAATACCATAGAAACGTAACGAAGAGTTGCCAAGCGACACCCTCAAAATCTTAATGATTTAGAGATGATCTGCAAAGAGGAGTGGAGCAAAATCCCTCCTGACATGTACGAAACCTCATCATCAACTACAAGAAACATCTGACTGCTGTGCTGCCAACAAGGGTTTACCACCAAGTACTAAGCCTTGTTTGCCAGAGGGATCAAATACTTATTCTCTCTTCAAAATGCAAAAGATTGATATAATTTAGGCAAATATGATTTCTCTGATTTTATTTGTGATATTCTCATCTCTCACTGTTAAAATTAACCGCCCTTAAAATTATAGACTGTTCATGTCTTTGTCAGTGGGCAAACGTATACAATCAGCAAGGGTCACATACTTATTTCCTTCACTCGACCTATATCTTTCTATTTATCTATCTGTATTTCTATTATTTATCTATTATCTATCATCTATCAATACATCTAGATCTTTGTGGAGGATTTGAAATGTTGCCACGTGTGGTCAATGAAGTCCAATTCCTCATTTATTTTTTAGTTTTAAATTGAGTGCTATAACATCTATCTATCTATCTATCTATCTATCTATCTATCTATCATCTATCTATCTATCTATCATCTATCTATCATCTATCTATCTATCTATCTATCTATCTATCTATCTATCTATCTATCTATCTATCTATCTATCTATCTATCTATCTATCTATCTATCTATCTCTATCTATCTATCTATCTATCTATCTATCTATCTATCTCTATCTCTATCTATCTATTATCTATCTATCTATCTATCTATCTATCTATCATCTATCTATCTATCTATCTATCTACTATCTATCTACTATCTATCTATCTCTATCTATCTATCTATCTATCTATCTATCTATCTATCTATCTATCATCTATCTATCTCTGTCTATCTCATGTTTCTCTCTCTTTGCTGTCCTCTGTTATATTTGTTTGTAGATCCGGGGACCTCATGTACAGGTTGTAGCGAGTGCAGTGATATAAATATAAGGAAACCTGATATTATTTACATACAATGTTTACATCCTACAGCCTCGGAGGCAAAACCCACAGGTAAAGACTCGTGAGACAACTCCTTATATAACACCTGGAGGTTCAGACCTACAGACTCCATCCTCAGTCACTGCTGTAGTCTCCCATCCTCTAGTCTCTATCCTTTGTCACAGGCTTTCTCTATGAGTGGGTGGAGGAAGCAGGACTCACAGGCTTTTCTATGAGTGGGTGGAGGAGCAGGACTCACAGGCTTTCTCTATGAGTGGGTGGAGGAAGCAGGACTCACAGGCTTTCTCTATGAGTGGGTGGAGGAAGCAGGACTCACAGGCTTTCTCTATGAGTGGGTGGAGGAAGCAGGACTCACAGGCTTTCTCTATGAGTGGGTGGAGAAGCAGGACTCACAGGCTTTCTCTATGAGTGGGTGGAAGCAGGACTCACAGGCTTTCTCTATGATGAGTGGGAAGCAGGACTCACAGGCTTTCCTATGAGTGGTGGAGAAGCAGGACTCACAGGCTTTCTCTATGAGTGGGTGGAGGAAGCAGGACTCACAGGCTTTCTCTATGAGTGGGTGGGGAAGCAGGACTCACAGGCTTTCTCTATGAGTGGGTGGAGGAAGCAGGACTCACAGCTTTTCTATGTGGGTGAGGAGCAGGACTCACAGGCTTTCTCTATGAGTGGGTGGAGGAAGCAGGACTCACAGGCTTTCTCTATGAGTGGGTGGGGAAGCAGGACTCACAGGCTTTCTCTATGAGTGGGTGGGGAAGCAGGACTCACAGGCTTTCTCTATGAGTGGGTGGAGGAGCAGGACTCACAGGCTTTCTCTATGAGTGGGTGGGGAAGCAGGACTCACAGGCTTTCTCTATGAGTGGGTGGAGGAAGCAGGACTCACAGGCTTTCTCTATGAGTGGGTGGAGGAAGCAGGACTCACAGGCTTTCTCTATGAGTGGGTGGGGAAGCAGGACTCACAGGCTTTCTCTATGAGTGGGTGGAGGAAGCAGGACTCACAGGCTTTCTCTATGAGTGGGTGGAGGAAGCAGGACTCACAGGCTTTCTCTATGAGTGGGTGGAGGAAGCAGGATCACAGGCTTTCTCTATGAGTGGGTGGAGGAAGCAGGACTCACAGGCTTTCTCTATGAGTGGGTGGAGGAGCAGACTCACAGGCTTTCTCTATGAGTGGGTGGAGGAAGCAGGACTCACAGGCTTTCTCTATGAGTGGGTGGAGGAAGCAGGTACTCACAGGCTTTCTCTATGAGTGGGTGGAGGAAGCAGGACTCACAGGCTTTCTCTATGAGTGGGTGGAGGAAGCAGGACTCACAGGCTTTCTCTATGAGTGGGTGGAGGAAGCAGGACTCACAGGCTTTCTCTATGAGTGGGTGGAGGAAGCAGGACTCACAGGCTTTCTCTATGAGTGGGGAGGAAGCAGGACCAAGGCTTTCTCTATGAGTGGGTGGAGGAAGCAGGACTCACAGGCTTTCTCTATGAGTGGGTGGAGGAAGCAGGACTCACAGGCTTTCTCTATGAGTGGGTGGAGGAAGCAGGACTCACAGGCTTTCTCTATGAGTGGTGGGGAAGCAGGACTCACAGGCTTTCTCTATGAGTGGGTGGAGGAAGCAGGACTCACAGGCTTTCTCTATGAGTGGGTGGAGGAAGCAGGACTCACAGGCTTTCTCTATGAGTGGGTGGAGGAAGCAGGACTCACAGGCTTTCTCTATGAGTGGGTGGAGAAGCAGGACTCACAGGCTTTCTCTATGAGTGGGTGGAGGAAGCAGCACTCACAGGCTTTCTCTATGAGTGGGTGGAGGAAGCAGGACTCACAGGCTTTCTCTATGAGTGGGTGGAGTAAGCAGGACTCACAGGCTTTCTCTATGAGTGGGTGGAGGAAGCAGCACTCACAGGCTTTCTCTATGAGTGGGTGGAGGAAGCAGGACTCACAGGCTTTTTCTATGAGTGGGTGGAGGAAGCAGGACTCACAGGCTTTCTCTATGAGAGGGTGGAGGAAGCTGGACTCACAGGCTTTCTCTATGAGTGGGTGGAGGAAGCAGGACTCACAGGCTTTCTCTATGAGTGGGTGGAGGAAGCAGGACTCACAGGCTTTTTCTATGAGTGGGTGGAGGAAGCAGGACTCACAGGCTTTCTCTATGAGAGGGTGGAGGAAGCTGGACTCACAGGCTTTCTCTATGAGTGGGTGGAGGAAGCAGGACTCACAGGCTTTCTCTATGAGTGGGTGGAGGAAGCTGGACTCACAGGCTTTTTCTATGAGTGGGTGGAGGAAGCAGGACTCACAGGCTTTCTCTATGAGTGGTGGAGGAAGCAGGACTCACAGGCTTTCTCTAAGAGTGGGTGGAGGAAGCAGGACTCACAGGTTTTCTCTATGAGTGGGTGGAGGAAGCAGGACTCACAGGCTTTCTCTATTAGTCTTGGCAGTTATTAAATAGTTTCTAACATATAAATAATTAAACAGAAGTAAACCTTTCAACACTGAATTTAACACTTTGCCCCTCTGTTCTGTGCTTTGTTGCAAGTTAAAAGATATTTTCATAAAAGTTTGCAGATTGGAAAATTGTATCTAGTTTTGATGAATTCTAATGTCATTTCAATGCTGTAGACTCCCATTCTCTAATTTACATCCTTAGTCACTACTGTAGGAATGTATATAATAGTATAATACAGGAGGTAACTCAGGATTAATACAGGATCAGTAATGTAATGTATGTACACAGTGACTGCACCAGCAGAATAGTGAGTGCAGCTCTGGAGTATAATACAGGAGGTAACTCAGGATCAGTAATGTAATGTATGTACACAGTGACTCCACCAGCAGAATAGTGAGTGCAGCTCTGGAGTATAATACAGGAGGTAACTCAGGATCAGTAATGTAATGTATGTACACAGTGACTGCACCAGCAGAATAGTGAGTGCAGCTCTGGAGTATAATACAGGAGGTAACTCAGGATCAGTAATGTAATGTATGTACACAGTGACTGCACCAGCAGAATAGTGAGTGCAGCTCTGGAGTATAATACAGGAGGTAACTCAGGATCAGTAATGTAATGTATGTACACAGTGACTGCACCAGCAGAATAGTGAGTGCAGCTCTGCAGTATAATACAGGAGGTAACTCAGGATCAGTAATGTAATGTATGTACGCAGTGACTGCACCAGCAGAATAGTGAGTGCAGCTCTGGAGTATAATACAGGAGGTAACTCAGGATCAGTAATGTAATGTATGTACACAGTGACTGCACCAGCAGAATAGTGAGTGCAGCTCTGGAGTATAATACAGGAGGTAACTCAGGATCAGTAATGTAATGTATGTACACAGTGACTGCACCAGCAGAATAGTGAGTGCAGCTCTGGAGTATAATACACGAGGTTACTCAGGATCAGTAATGTAATGTATGTACACAGTGACTCCACCAGCAGAATAGTGAGTGCAGCTCTGCAGTATAATACAGGAGGTAACTCAGGATCAGTAATATAATGATTGTGCGCAGTGACTGCACCAGCAGAATAGTGAGTGCAGCTCTGGAGTATAATACAGGAGGTAACTCAGGATCAGTAATGTAATGTATGTACACAGTGACTGCACCTGCAGAATAGTGAGTGCTGCTCTGCAGTATAATACAGGAGGTAACTCAGGATCAGTAATGTAATGTATGTACACAGTGACTGCACCAGCAGAATAGTGAGTGCAGCTCTGGAGGATAATACAGGAGGTAACTCAGGATCAGTAATGTAATGTATGTACACAGTGACTGCACCAGCAGAATAGTGAGTGCAGCTCTGCAGTATAATACAGGAGGTAACTCAGGATCAGTAATGTAATGATTGTACGCAGTGACTGCACCAGCAGAATAGTGAGTGCAGCTCTGGAGTATAATACAGGAGGTAACTCAGGATCAGTAATGTAATGTATGCACACAGTGACTGCACCAGCAGAATAGTGAGTGCAGCTCTGGAGTATAATACACGAGGTTACTCAGGATCAGTAATGTAATGTATGTACACAGTGACTCCACCAGCAGAATAGTGAGTGCAGCTCTGCAGTATAATACAGGAGGTAACTCAGGATCAGTAATATAATGATTGTGCGCAGTGACTGCACCAGCAGAATAGTGAGTGCAGCTCTGGAGTATAATACAGGAGGTAACTCAGGATCAGTAATGTAATGTATGCACACAGTGACTGCACCAGCAGAATAGTGAGTGCAGCTCTGGAGTATAATACAGGAGGTAACTCAGGATCAGTAATGTAATGTATGCACACAGTGACTGGATCAGCAGAACAGTGAGTGCAGCTCTGGAGTATAATACACGAGGTTACTCAGGATTAGTAATGTAATGTATGTACACAGTGACTGCACCAGCAGAATAGTGAGTGCAGCTCTGGAGTATAATACAGGAGGTAACTCAGGATCAGTAATGTAATGTATGTACACAGTGACTGCACCAGCAGAATAGTGAGTGCAGCTCTGGAGTATATACAGGAGGTAACTCAGGATCAGTAATGTAATGTATGTACACAGTGACTGCACCAGCAGAATAGTGAGTGCAGCTCTGGAGTATAATACAGGAGGTAACACAGGATAAGTAATGTAATGTATGTACACAGTGACTGCACCAGCAGAATAGTAAGTGCAGCTCTGGAGTATAATACAGGAGGTAACTCAGGATCAGTAATGTAATGTATGTATACAGTGACTGCACCAGCAGAATAGTGAGTGCAGCTCTGGAGTATAATACAGGAGGTAACTCAGGATCAGTAATGTAATGTATGTACACAGTGACTGCACCAGCAGAATAGTGAGTGCAGCTCTGGAGTATAATACAGGAGGTAACTCAGGATCAGTAATGTAATGTATGTACACCGTGACTGCACCAGCAGAATAGTGAGTGCAGCTCTGGAGTATAATACAGGAGGTAACTCAGAATCAGTAATGTAATGTATGTACACCGTGACTGCACCAGCAGAATAGTGAGTGCAGCTCTGGAGTATAATACAGGAGGTGACTCAGGATCAGTAATGTAATGTATGTACACAGTGACTGCACCAGCAGAATAGTGAGTGCAGCTCTGGAGTATAATACAGGAGGTAACTCAGGATCAGTAATGTAATGTATGTGCACAGTGACTGCACCAGCAGAATAGTGAGTGCAGCTCTGGAGTATAATACAGTAGATAACTCAGGATCAGTAATGTAATGTATGTACACAGTGACTGCACCAGCAGAATAGTGAGTGCAGCTCTGGAGTATAATACAGGAGGTAACTCAGAATCAGTAATGTAATGTATGTACACAGTGACTGCACCAGCAGAATAGTGAGTGCAGCTCTGGAGTATAATACAGGAGGTAACTCAGGATCAGTAATGTAATGTATGTACACAGTGACTGCACCAGCAGAATAGTGAGTGCAGCTCTGGAGTATAATACAGGAGGTAACTCAGGATCAGTAATGTAATGTATGTACACAGTGACTGCACCAGCAGAATAGTGAGTGCAGCTCTGCAGTATAATACAGGAGGTAACTCAGGATCAGTAATGTAATGTATGTACACAGTGACTGCATCAGCAGAATAGTGAGTGCAGCTCTGGAGTATAATACAGGAGGTAACTCAGGATCAGTAATGTAATGTATGTACACAGTGACTGCAACCAGCAGAATAGTGAGTGCAGCTCTGGAGTATAATACAGGAGGTAACTCAGGATCAGTAAATGATTCCACTAGCAGTAGTTGACGATAGATTAGTTATATGATTGATCATTTGAATGATTCCTCCAGTAGTACAAGTTTTGTTATTTGATTGACTTATACACTTGAGATTGATTTTGATTGAGTGATCGTTCATTGATTGATGATTAGACATATGGGATTAATTGGTTGATATGAGATGTATTCCTTTTGCTATCTAGACTGATGATCTGACTCCCCAGTGAATGATTACAGTGTGATGCTTCCTTTCTTGCCTCATTTCCCTTCACTTATAACACATCAGATTTGCATGGTGTCCTCAGCCCCAGATCATTGACTTTATCCCAGATCCTGCAGGAAATGACAGGGATTGTCCTGTATGTAAATCTCCCCCAGCTGAGGAGGATCTCTGTTCCCAGCCACCATGGCATGTGTGCAGGGAGATGCCCCTGAGGTCAGGGCAGCAGAGGTGCCACCCTGGTGCCATGCTTGCTTGC